>CM054826.1:3873027-4280566 GCA_028984105.1 Lavandula angustifolia
GCCGCACCGAACATTTCCCGGAGTACATATTCTACGACGGGCCGCCGTTCGCCACCGGCCTCCCTCACTATGGTCACATTCTTGCCGGCACAATCAAGGATATTGTTACGCGCTATCAGTCGATGACGGGCCATCATGTGACCCGAAGATTTGGATGGGATTGCCACGGGTTGCCCGTCGAGCATGAGATTGATCTGAAATTGGGGATTAAGAGCAGAGAAGATGTGATCAAGATGGGAATCGCGAATTACAATGAAGAGTGTCGAGGGATTGTGCAGAGGTATGTGGGCGAGTGGGAGAAGACTGTAGTGAGAATGGGTAGGTGGATCGATTTTAGAAATGATTATAAAACTATGGATTTGAATTTCATGGAGACTGTGTGGTGGGTGTTTGCGCAGTTGTATCAGAAGGGTCTTGTCTACAGAGGATTCAAGGTATCAACTTCTTTTATCCTTTCGCCTTAATGTATAAATTTCTGTTCTCTCTGGTCTTATTATGCATCCATATTTCCATTTGCTCATTCTTGAAGTTCTTGAAATATTGTATGTTGTAATGAAAATTTGATGTGTATTATTTATTTTTGAATGGGGTTTTTCTTATGTTATTTGTGTAGGTTATGCCGTATAGTACTGGTTGTAAAACTCCATTATCAAATTTTGAAGCCAATTCCAACTATAAGGAGGTTCCTGACCCTGAAATAATGGTGGCTTTTCCTGTGATTGATGATCCGGATAGCGCATCATTCGTTGCTTGGACGACAACTCCATGGACGCTGCCTAGTAATCTTGCACTTTGCGTCAATGCTAGTTTTGCTTATGTTAAGGTGCGAAACAAGCTGAATGGGAAAGTCTTTGTGGTTGCTGAATCTCGTTTGCCGGAGCTTCCAGTTGAAAAGGCGAAGAAGAGTGATGGAGCTACTGGTGGTTCAGAGAAAAACTCGAATTCAAAGCCTAAATCATCTGGTGGAAAGACGAAGAATGCCGATACATATGAGATTTTGGATAAGTTCACTGGGGCTTCTCTTGTGGGAAAGAAGTATACCCCTCTGTTTGACTACTTCAAGGACTACTCTGATGTGGCGTTTAGAGTTGTATCAGATAATTATGTGACCGATGACAGCGGTACTGGAATCGTTCACTGTGCTCCTGCATTTGGAGAAGATGATTACCGTGTTTGTCTAGAGAACGGCATAATTAGCAAGGGAGAGAATCTGGTAGTAGCAGTTGATGATGATGGGTGTTTCACTGAGAGAGTTGTTGAGTTTCGTGGCCGCTATGTCAAGGATGCAGATAAAGATATTATCCAGGCTGTGAAAGATAAAGGCAGGCTGGTGAAAACTGGAAGCTTTATGCATAACTATCCTTTTTGTTGGAGATCTGATACTCCCCTCATCTACAGAGCTGTACCCAGCTGGTTTGTAGCTGTGGAGAAGATTAAAGATCAGTTGCTAGAGAATAACAAAGAAACGTACTGGGTTCCGGACTTTGTGAAGGAAAAACGGTTTCATAACTGGCTTGAGAATGCTAGGGATTGGGCAGTTAGTAGGAGTAGGTTTTGGGGTACACCTCTTCCTTTATGGATCAGTGAAGACGGTGAAGAGATTATCGCCATGGATTCCATAGAAAAACTGGAAAAACTTTCTGGTGAGAAGGTAACTGATTTGCATCGCCATAAAATTGATCATATCACTATCCCTTCAAGCCGTGGCCCAGAATTTGGTGTTCTTCGTCGGGTGGAGGATGTGTTTGATTGCTGGTTCGAGAGTGGATCCATGCCTTACGCGTATATCCATTATCCATTTGAGAATGTGGAACTATTCGAGAACAATTTCCCTGGCCATTTCGTGGCTGAGGGCTTGGATCAAACTCGTGGATGGTTCTATACTCTCATGGTTCTTTCAACTGCTCTCTTTGGAAAACCTGCTTTCAGAAACCTTATATGCAATGGGCTTGTGCTGGCTGAGGATGGGAAGAAGATGAGTAAGAGATTGAAGAATTACCCCCCACCATCTGAGGTAATAAATGATTATGGAGCTGATGCATTGCGATTGTACATTATAAACTCTCCGGTTGTTCGTGCTGAACCTCTCCGTTTCAAGAAGGAAGGGGTGTATGGTGTGGTGAAAGATGTTTTCTTACCATGGTATAATGCTTATAGGTTCCTTGTCCAAAATGCTAAGAGAGTTGAACTTGAGGGGCTTGAACCATTTACACCAATTGATCAGTCCATCCTTCAGAAGTCCTCAAATGTTCTTGACCAATGGATTAACTCAGCTACTCAGAGCTTGGTCCATTTTGTAAGGCAAGAAATGGATGCATACAGACTCTACACAGTGGTTCCTTATCTCTTGAAGTTTTTGGACAACTTGACAAACATATATGTGCGATTCAACCGGAAGAGGTTGAAAGGTCGTACAGGAGAAGAAGATTGCAGAACTGCTCTTTCAACTCTTTACTATGTTCTTCTAACAGCATGCAAATCCATGGCTCCATTCACACCATTCTTCACTGAGGTTCTTTACCAGAATCTGAGGAAGGTCAGCAATGGCTCTGAAGAAAGCATTCACTACTGCAGTTTTCCTGCAGTAGAAGGAAAGAGAGGAGAACGTATCGAAGAGAGTGTGAACCGGATGACTACAATCATTGATCTTGCTCGTAACATCCGCGAGCGCCACAACAAGCCTCTTAAGACACCCCTAAAGGAGATGGTTATTGTGCATCCTGATGCAGAGTTCTTGGATGACATTGCCAATAAGCTTAGGGAGTATGTGTTAGAGGAGATTAATGTGAAGTCTTTGGTTCCTTGCAACGACACTTTAAAGTATGCCACTTTACGTGCAGAGCCCGATTTCAGTGTTCTTGGTAAGAGGCTTGGGAAGTCAATGGGAGAGGTTGCAAAAGCAGTTAAGGCTATGTCAACAGAAGACATATTGGCTTTTGAGAAAGCAGGGGAGATTACTATCAAAACACATGTTTTGAAGCTTAGTGATATCAAGATAACTAGAGAGTTCAAGCCTCCTGGTAATGCAAAGGCTGAAGATATAGATGCTAAAGGAGATGGTGATGTGTTGGTGGTGTTAGACTTGCACGGTGATGAGTCTCTTTATGAAGCCGGTGTTGCTCGTGAGATTGTGAACCGGATTCAAAAACTGCGTAAAAAGGCTGCTCTTGAGCCTACTGACTCAGTAGAGGTCTTCTTCAAATCACTAGACAAAGATGAAAAAACTTCTCAAGAAATTTTAGAATCACAGGAAGTATACATTAAAGAAGCACTCGGGTCGGTATTGCTTCCACATTCTTTTCTTCCTCCACATGCCGTGGTCCTTGCTGAAGAGAGTTTTCATGGGATATCGAACCTCTCATTCGCGATCACTCTAGCAAGGCCAGCTCTTGTATTCAACTCGGATGCAGTTGCAGCATTGTATGGGGGCAGCAGCAAGTTCATGCATGGATTGCAGACCTACTTGTTGGGGAGGGATCACCATAATCTGAAGGCGGAGTTCCAGGTTGGGAAGGGGAAGATAAAGGTAAGTTGCATTGAAGAACTGCCTCCTGTTACTGTGGTGTTGGGTGAACATGTGTTCTTGAATGTTGGTGATCATTTCTCAAGCAAGAAAAGGAGCATGTGATTTTGATTCAATTGCATCTTTCTGGTTTATTTGTGATTGTTTTGTGCCATTGTCTGGAACTGGGAAGGGTTAGATTTGTTCAGCCACTAATGTTTTTCTTGGCAGGATTATATACTCGATAATGATAGAATACAAGACAATAGTTTGCTCGCTCTTGTACTTTTGAACTTGTTATTGATAAGGTAATTATTCACTCCTTTGTTTTGATTTTTGTTTCTCGCACTTTCCTTTCTTTCTATTAACATGAGGCCTCATTTGTTTACCCCATGAGTGTTTACACGCTAAAAAAATACTCCCCCCGTCCCATTAGAAACGACACGTTTCTTTTGGGCGCGGGAATCAAGAAAGTGGTGTTATGTGATGTAGGTTATTTGACTTTTTCGTTTCTAGTGGGACGGCTTGATTAGGGAAACACGTCGTTTCTAATGGGACGGAGGGAGTACTACCATGCTAGGGAGTAATTAAGCATATGAAAAGGTTGAAAGATTGGTCAAAATTGGCATATTTTCCTGCAGGAAAATTACAAAGCAAAGTATCAAGAAATAGGAGGCTTACTTGTAATCTTGCAGGAAGCCACTGTTATTAATAATACAATAGATATTGATAGTACGAAAATAAGGTATGAGACTATACTCGGAATTGGGGAATCTAGCACCTATTTTTATGAGGTGATTATGTTTAGTATAGACATGGGCAGATTAGATATAAGGAAGGAATCTATACACATAAATTTCGATATGAACAATTTTGAATTTTCTTTGTATTTTTTGATAAATTATAGATTTCTCACTTAATTCGATTTGATTAAGTTGATATGATAAAGTAGAAAAATATTACATTATTCCAATTCATCTCGCCCCTACTTGGTCCGTGATTGAAAATGAAGTTGAATTTTGGAATACTTTTTTAGCCGTTAATTGCTTAAGACATGAACAAGTATATAATCTTCTTTTGATTCCTCCTTTCGATATTAATTAACAACTAAAGAGTCAAACATGTGAGTCGGAAAACATCCTTAAATTCAGGACCAGCAACACTCCACAATCAAGACACACTTTGCAAAAACTCCACTAATTCTCATGTTGTGATAGAAAACCACTTTCTTGTTTTCCGCCACTCTCAACTACAAGAGATGGATTTCCAAAACTCAAATCCTCCCTCCCCTCATATCTATATGACTGCCCCCAACAGCCCCACCAGCTACGGCCGAAGCGCCACCACCATGGACTTCTACTACAGCGCTCCAGCCAGCCCCCACCGCCGAGTCACCGACGCTCACCTCGGCTCGAGCTTCGATGAGTTCGAGTTCGAAATGAGCAAGCGGTTCAGCAAGAGCTCGAGCGAGTCCCCGGCGAGTCGCGCGTATCGGGAGCGTTCCGATTCGCTCCCGGCCATGGCGTTCGCCGACGAACTCTTCCTCAACGGCCGAGTCATGCCTCTCAAACCCCCTCCAAGGCTCCACACATCCCCTCTCTCATCGCCCAAGTCGCCTCGAACGGTATGCAGGCTCCCGTTCGCTCGAAAGAACTCGTGGAACGACGATTTCGATCCGTTCATGGTGGCTCTTGACAAAGTGAGGGAAGAGAAGAGGGGTAGAAATAGTCATCATAGACGCTCGAGATCATACTCACCATTTAGGGCTATCTCGAAAGACTCTTCGATTGGAGCCAGCCCAATTGAGCCAATGCCCGAGCCAATCCCAAGCTATAGCGGACCATTGGACTTCAAAGGCTCAGCTTATGCAAGGTGGGTCCGGGGACCAGACCGGACACGGGCTCAGCCCAAAGAGTCCGAGGGGTTTGTTCACGTTCGGACAAAGAGTTAGACCGGTGAAAACCGAGCATGATGTTTTGGACAAGCCAGCTCAACCTATAGTCAAACATACTGAGGAGAGTAAAGTTCAGAAACTGAAAGGGTTGCTAGTGAGATATGCTTCATTTGGGAGATCAAACAGTGGAAGCAAGCAGACGAAGACTAGCACAGAAGCGCGTAAACTGAGTTATTTTGGTAGAGTGAGCTTTAAATTTAAAGGAAGTGCTCATAGCAATAGCAAGAAGAAGATACCTGCTGATGCAAATATGGCAGTAGTGCTGTACAAGCCACCCTCCATCGCGTCCTGCTTAGGTTACGGAGCTGGAAGCGCGGTCAAGGTGAAATGATGAGACTCTCCTTCCCTGTACCAAATATCAATCTGTTTGAAGCTTTATATACAGAGCAGTGTGATTTTTGCCACTTCTGCCTTGTAAAACTGAGTACTTCTGATATATAATGTGAAATTGCAATGTTCATCAAATACGCCATTCAAATTACACTTACTAATCTTTCCCTCTTCATAATGTTGATTGACGGCGAATTCTTAAGAATATCAACTTCCTATAAGGAGCCTAAACAAGCTTACTTAGCCCTCTGTAACCAATTGCAGTCTTTTATGGAACTATTCCCTTTACGGGGCAAAGAATTGGTTAAGTTCTGGACAAGCGAAAAACCCTGTCTTGTAGTGTGTAGATATCATGATCTGCTTCTTGTTCTGGTTACATAAGGTAGAGAAAGATGTCCCTTCAGCTTAGGTGTGGCCTATTCCAATACTTCAATAGGCCAGATCTTCTTCCACTTGGATATTTCTTCATTGCTGCATAGCTTTCGGATCCCGCCGTAAAATCCATCAGCCTCGTTCCCCTCTTCCCTGTGGTGTTTCCTAAAAACGGTTGTTGTTCTCCAACGTGAACCACGGCTGTACTGGTTGAACTCCAGCACCACAGTATCTGCAGGCAAAAGTTCATCATATAGAAGAAGAATTTACATGTGACTAATTGTGTTTGTTACTTCTCCAACGAAGTAGCCAAATACGGTTCGATTAAGCCTTAAAAATCAGAAATATAGTCTAATCCTCATCTCAGATGTCATCACCAACCACTAAGCCACTAAAGAATGCAGTCTACCAACAATCATGTCAACAGCCAATTCTAGTTATATATGAGGCTACTTGTACAATTTCAGCTTCAAACTTTTTTCATACTTGATCCAGATCTTACAAGAGTTTCAAGATCTATATAAAAAGAAGATATTGATCTTTCCACTAGAAATACTCAGTCATACACAATAATGGATATGAAAATGAAGAGTTCTACAAGCGCAAGTTAAATTGAAAGGAGTGAAGGATTCTGTCAGATCTGAATTACTAAAAACAGTAAGAAAGCGAAGCACGTTAGCGAAAAGGGTGGAGAAAGGGGCACTAGAAGGCGAACCAATGCGTTGAAAAAGCATGTCATGGTTAGCAAATACATGCAGATGTAGAGAACATGGAATACACTGCCAATAGGAAAGAAGATTTAATGTTTTATTTATCTCTAAAGCCTACCACTGAAGTAAAGCAAGTCTCTTTCTGCTTGGCTGGTAATAAAAGTGCCACTGGAGCACCACTTATCTTATTGCTGAAGGAGAATGACACAATTATATTGAAGACTTTCAGGAGTAACAAGTAGACCCACATGTAGAAGAAATGGGAGTCAAGGAAGGGCCTACTTACAATAGATAATATATTTTAATTGAAGTAAATGCTTCATTCCAAAGTGGTTAAGGTCTGCAAACTAACAATAACCAGCCACCACCCCCTCAAGTTTGTCCAACTCTGATTGAATCTTTAATTGTTACATGATATTATGGATTATATGAAATGATAACTTTTTACAAATTTGTGGAATACATGGTAGCAACTCACCACAATCATGACAACGGCAGTAATTGGCGTTCCCATCACATGTTTCCGAGTGGCCTACAACACCATACCACCAGCCTGCATGTAAAGGTAAGACATCAGTTCATTGGATCTGGTCATATATTAAGAAGAGATTTAATCCAATAGGATTGTATTGAAGATTAGAGAAAGAGCCTACCATAGTTGACAAAATTCTATTGAGCAAGAACCAATTACCCCCCTCCATTTTCATAAATCAACAAAATCCCAATGTATGATAAAGTTTAGATGCCAAGAACATTAGGAAGAAAATGTGTTCTTTTTTTTAAACTATTGAGCTTGTGGGTATGCCAGTTTTTCTTCTTGAACGAAGTTTGTTAGAAATATTTCAACCATTCTAGATCAGTCTAATGCTCCACCTATTTCCCCATCTTAAGAAAATGGGAACGGGCGAACGACCACTAACAGCATTTGAGAATGCTTCAAACAAACACACAGGCCATAACTACTCATATATGAGAGTGGATGTATGATGCAAATAAAAGCAAGTAGAAGTACAAAATAATTGAGTTATAGGCAATACCATATGGAAACTCTTTGTTTCTTCTCCATTGGATTTCCACATGATCCCCAGGCCGCAACTCGTCTAGACAATCGGATACATAAAGATCACGTGGAGAAGTACCGGCGGGGGAGCTCTAAGCCTGTCCCATGTAACACCACTTTCTGTTGGACTTGCTCTCCTTCCATGCGGCGGATATCTGCTCATCAACATCTAGACATGCTTTAACAATGCAAAAATAATAAATAATACTCCCTCCGTCCCATAGAAAGTGTCTTGTTTTCCTTTTTGAGCCGTCCCATAGAAAGTGTCTTGTTTCTTAAAAAGGCAAACAATATGTGGACCAAAATTAACAAGCCAAAAAGTCAAACAATATACACCATACAATCCCATTTTCTTAATCTCCGTGCCCCATAGAAAAGAGACACTTTTTATGGGACGGATGGAGTAGTAAAAAATTAACATTGACAAGTAGAAATGACACAAGTTATAGGCTTCCCCAAGAATGTCTTGATTATGGAGAAGAACTAGATACTAAGAAATCCGAAAGATACAACTATCGTCCTTAGACTCTATAAAATTTAACAACAAAATCCTATATGCAGTTAAGTGCAAAGTTTCTGTTGTCTCCCAATAATCTCTGGACTGCAAATTCTAATCAAAAGAAAAATTCATGCTTGGCAAACGTATTTCCAATTACCTGGCATGGAAAGTGTTGGTTTGTTGATCGTAACAAAGCTCAGCATCATAGCATGATAACATAAATCCAACATGTCCATTCTGCAATTCATGCCCAACAAATATTCAGTACTACCAAAATTCATTCCTCTACCAATTGCATTCAAATAAGGAACTTATAAAGTTCAACTAGAATTCATTACATACTAACCTCGCGGTTATAGACCTGTGCAGGAAACCAAAACTTGCCAGCCTCAAGCGCAAGATACCAAGACATGGTTGAAGCGGCTGGAGGAAAGTTGCTCTTCTTGTTACTGCTAAAACTGGACCGGATCAATATAAATGGCCACAACTCAGTTAAATAGCCAACTAGGCCGCTCTGTTTGCCTTGATTCAAAAAGATGGGACCTTTTCCAGAAGCATTATAGCATTGCCACTCCTTATATGCAGCAGGGCCAACAATTTTAGACCATTTATTTTTTATGTGCATTTCCCACAAGTGATCACTTATGCACATATCTCTCAAAGAAGTACACACACTAGCCATCCTACAAAGCCCCTCCGGAGGGAGCTTCTCAAGTATGGACCCTAAAACAAGGTCAGGCAAATCCAACACCGACATCTCCGAAGTCATCTCTACGCTGTCCACCTTGGGACTCCAGTTCTTTTTCCTAGGTGACATTCTTGAAGCTAACAGTGATGAAATCACACCAAAGATTGAGCTTCTAATTGACTTGATCAATGGGGAAAATGATAAGTCCTTCAAAAACCAGAGAGAGAGCAGTCTCATCTCATGAGCCCATGGTGGGATTGGCTTGACAGAAAGAGAGTTGTAGAAGAAGATGAAAGAGAAGCAGCAGGTGATCAAGAAGAGCAACATTTGACAATGAGTGGCTAGACACCAATCACACTCCTATGTAAATATTGATAAACTTAGACCACCAATAATGTGAAAGCAATATGGTTAGTCAAAAAATGTACAGTCAATATTAAAAGAACTTTTTTTTTTTTTTTGATTCATGGAACCCTCAGCCGCTACCTCCTTCGGTGCGCACTGGGTAAACCACGCTCCTTGTGCAGTAGTCTGCAAACCACACAGGAGGGTTCAACCACCCTTAATGTGACAGAGTGACAGACAACACCTAGCGGTCTTGGTGGGAATTGAACCCCGGGACCCGGGCCACCCACCTCGACCACTAGGCCATTCCATGGGGACTAAAATAACTTTTCTTCTTTAGCCCCCTCCTTGTTAAAAGAGAGAAGGGATCTTCAAATACCACATCAAGAAAACATTTTAAAACTGTCTTAGACGAAGCCCACCAGACCCAGTTGTGGGCCTCGTCCAAAAATCTTAGAAGATGATTAGCTGTACTGTATCAAGAACAGATACTACTAAAAATCAAATCTTGGATTAACTACTGCAGTAAAATGTCAAATGCAAAAGGAATAACTGAAATATAAAGTTAAAGCTGACTACGTGTTATGTCGTCTATAGTGTAAAAGGCAAATATCATTTATAAGTTAACAGGAAAGCAGATCTACTATTTGCTTCAAGATATGAAACTCAAAAAGAAGAAAGCTAAGAAAGCGTAATCCAACTAAAGGAAACTGTTGGCCCGAGAATAAATAAAGATGTTTTCAGTTCTAGCAAAAGGAAAAGAGAAAAAAAGATAAGTTATAACCAAAGATTTCAGCAATTGCACAAAATTCAATCTTGAAGCTAATCAAGAAAAACAGAAAATCAGTGACTTTGAGGGTACCTCAAGATGGGTGAAAGAAGAAAGAGTTGCTTTGGTTTTTGCACTCTCTCTCCCTCCCTCCACCCACAGAAACCCTTCTCTCTCTAAATACCCGCCCGGTGTCTGTTGAAGCTGTGAATGCAGAAGATAAGAAAACGGCAGATGCAAGTTGCAGAATGGAAACAACAAATAATAACTGAATCTATAAAAAATTATGTATATGACCAATCTTATACTCCCCACTTTTGTCTCACTTTTTTTTAGATTGTTCAACTAGATTTGTCTAGAAGAAAAATAATTACTACATCAATTTTTATTTTTCTTTTATGGGACTTACTCTCTTACTACATACAGCCAAATCAAGCGTGACGGACGATGTGATGTCGTTGTTTTAGCTAGTTCAAATTGGCGCCTTGGATCTGATCTTTGGGTAGATTTCGAGCAAGATTTCGGGCTGAAGCTGAAGGACAGCCCGCAGACTCGCAGCTAGCGCTAAGCTGTTTGTCAAAAACATCAACTTATTGTGTCGTACACTTAGATACGACATGACATTTCAATTGTCGTGTCCAATAAATTCATATACACATAACATCTAATTTTGATAAAAATATATAAAGTTAGTTTATTTTACACTTGATTTTATATTTTTAAATAAATTAGTGTTCGTGTCGTGTCTTGAGTTTTTCTAAGAATATTGTGTCTGGTGTTCCGTGTCTGTATCGAGTCGTGTCACGTGTCTCGTATCCATATAAGCTAGGTTAATTGTATAATCAAAAAATGAACGGAGGCCCGAAGTTAAGTCTCAACAATGATGCTTCAACATATATTTTTCTACTTTAATGGATATATCAAGGTGCAATCGTACTAATTCATCTTATCCCACCAAATTTCAAATATCTTAGATCTAAAGATGCCACTAAAATTTAATGTGGAACTGTACATTTTAAATTGAGAAAAAGATTGGATCGTGATTTTGATAAGAAAGACATGGTCGATACTATTTTGAAATGACATTGGGACATATTTATTTTGTGATTAAATATTATATGCTTGAATAATTATGTATGAGTTGATTATATTTTCTTTGCCGATTCTGTTGTGGTCCAAAAAAAAAAAAAAAGACGCGATGAATGGAAATTCTTATTAATTTCCTCAAAATCTACAGATTGAATAAAAAAATTTGTTGTCTTGCAGAGAGAGAAAAAAAATGTAAATTTAAGCCCAAACAAATGCCAAAATCAAGCCCATGAAATTTGTGCGCGAGGCCATTGTCAACAAGTCAAACTTGGTTGCAGATTCCTCACTCCGTTGATTACTGATTTTCGCCCCTCTCCATTGTGTTAAGTTGTAAATGGAGATTTGCAGAGAACAAAAAATGGATTCTTTTCTTGCTCGAATAGTTAGTTCAGTTCAACTCATCGTTTTACTCTCACTCCTCTTGCCGTTATGCGAGTCCAATCAGGTACGTGCGGATTCTTGAACAGTCGAGATCGTCGACCTCGTAATTTATTTATTTTCTTTATAAATCATTAGAGTTGAAGCTAAACGGTAAAGGGCTTCCGGAAAGTTTATATTATCTGCTGATTATGTCAGTGCTATCTTTCTCTCTCTTTGTTTGTCCTTTTTATGATATCTTGATGAATATACGTTTGTTGTTTTATTTTCTTGAAATCGGTAGTTTTGTGATGCTGGGGCTACATATGGTGAATCGGCGTGTGCGGCTTCGACGTGGAAGATACTGATTAAGGGAGGGACGGTTGTGAATGCTCATCATAAAGAGGTTGCTGATGTTTACATTGAGGATGGCATCATTGCTGCAGTTCACAAGAATATCATGGTAACCCGGGACCATAGACGTCCATCATGATTATTTGAATTTTGGAATTTGATTTCATCTTTATGATATATAAGTTAAGTTGGATCTAGATTTGTAGTTTGAGAAGTTTGTTTTACACTCCCTATGCTATTAACGTCTTGTTTCTGTTGGGCACGGTTATTAAGAAGCTTGACTTTTGTGGGTAAAGTAATGGGGTCCATTAGAATTGATTTGAGTATTATTTTAAAAAGAAGACGTTAATAACGGGATGGTCCAGAAAGGAATGCAAGATATTAATAGCGGGGCGGAGGGAGTATATACTTCTTAATTCAAGTGAGCAAGAAGTGCTTCTTTGAGAAAAATATGTGGAAAAGAAAAGGTATATAGCTTTACAAGTGAGATGCTCTTTTTTGCTTTATAAGTGATATTATTAACATTTGCTTCTTTGCACCGGAGAGTTACGATGGAAGTTCCTATTTCAGAAGTTGTTTTGTGATGTGTTTCTTGACTTCTTTAGCTTGTGTTGTGGTATTCATTGTCCTTCATTGGTGGGGGTAGTACTATTAGTTATATTGTCTCCTTAGACTGTTCGTGATTGGTTTCTGGGATCGGTGTTGAGAGTTGGCTAAGAGGTTTTATAAGGCTGAGAAGATGCAACTGAAATTCATATTTTTCTGATGTTTAGCATAATGTTTATAAATAATACAGAAAATTGATGTGTGCAGGTTGGGGATAATGTTAAGATTATTGATGCCACTGGGAAGTATGTCATGCCAGGTATACTTTTCTTCCTAAATCTTGACAAATATCAAAAGCATTTTCATTATCTTTATAATATTTTCAACAGTATAATAGGATACTTCTTATGGAGCAATTTATAATCTGATATCAGAAGTTAATTTAGTTTTCCTTTGGCAATTTCAGCTGTTGGCTTATCTATCTTTTCAATGCTTATCTTATGATGGTGTAGGAGGAATTGATCCACACACACACTTGGCAATGGAGTTCATGGGCACCGAAACAATTGATGACTTCTTTAGTGGGCAGGCTGCAGCATTAGCTGGCGGAACCACAATGCACATTGATTTTGTTATTCCTGTGAATGGGAGCTTATCAGCAGGATTTGAGTCTTATGTAAAAAAGACTGAAAGGGCGGCCATGGATTATGGCTTTCACATGGCAATCACAAAATGGGATGAAACTGTTTCTAGAGAAATGGAGGTCATGGTTAAGGAAAAAGGTCCGCCTCGTTTTCTCGATATCTGGTTGTACTTTTGAAACATTAATGAAGCAAATTTGTCCTCTACATTGATGTTCCAAATAACTTAGTTACTTTTTTTCTCTATACAGGAATTAATTCTTTTAAATTTTTCATGGCCTACAAGGGCTCTCTAATGATCGGTGACGATCTTCTGCTTGAGGGGTTCAAAAAATGCAAATCTCTTGGTGCCTTACCCATGGTTCATGCGGAGAATGGAGATGCCGTGTTTGAAGGGCAAAAAAGAATGATAGAACTTGGAATTACGGGTCCGGAGGGTCATCCACTTTCAAGGCCACCAGTGGTAAACCCAGTTTGGATTTGAAAATCTTACAGCCAAATTTATTTGTGCTTTTTATTTTATGTATTTTCATGGTTATTCCTTTGTGACATTAATCCTGGGTTAGCATAGAGCAAATGTCTCCAAATTTCTATTCTCAATATTTGGTGGAAAGGGGTTATCTTGTGCTAAGTTTGTAGGAAGCTGGCAAAATGCGAACAATGATTCCGAGTTTACATTATCTTCCAAGCTACATATGTCTTTGTACTTTCCAAAAAGTCCTTTTATCTGGGGGTATTTCTTCAATGTGCAACAGATTGTTACTGGCACTTAACACATTGAACTATGAAGACATTAGTTTTCCAACTTATTAAATATTTCATCTTTATTTCATGTCATCTTTCCCTTTTTGATGCAAGTGGCCATGACAAAAAATACGATACTTGGTAGTTAATAGTAAAACTCTTCTAGGATTCAACAGTAGATATAGATAGGATTGAGGCACTTATCATAGCATCAATCTAATCTCCTTAGGGTTGAATGTTAAAATGAAAATGTTAGATTGAGGCACTTATTATAGTGTTAACTCATAAGTTTTGTCTGCAATCAATTGATTTCAGTTAATATTATGCAGCTAGAAGGTGAGGCAACTAGCCGGGCTATTCGTTTGGCTGGTTTTGTGAACACTCCTCTGTATGTTGTCCATGTCATGAGCATTGATGCATTGGAAGAAATAGCTAAAGCTCGAAAATCAGGTTTGTAGAACTTTCATGTCAATTTCTGATGTGGTGTAATATATTTTGGATATAAAAAAATCAGAGTAAGGGAAAACTTTACTGTGTTTTACATCTGCAGGTCAAAAGGTTATTGGGGAGCCTGTAGTTTCAGGACTGGCTCTGGATGATTCTGTCCTTTGGCATTCTGATTTTCAGACCGCAGCAAAGTAAGAGCTTTCCTCGTTGCAAAAATAATTCGATAACACTTTTCCACTTCTCGTTATCATGTGTCATTTCGATTTCTTGTTTCAGGTATGTCATGAGTCCACCTATTAGAGCGCCTGGTCACGGTAAGGCTCTTCAAGCAGCTCTCTCAACTGGGATTCTACAGGCTCGTACTCTTATCAGACTTCTGCTACCATAGTATACCCGTAAAAATTATCATCTAAGTCTCATTTACCAAAAAAACAGAAGAATTTAGAACCACTTTTTATAATAAAACATCAATAAATCCATTAGTATACTATGTGTATTGCATCTAAATGATGTAATCAAGGTTATGATCTAAGTATCTCAAAATATTACAGCTTGTGGGAACAGATCACTGCACCTTCAACTCAACCCAAAAAGCAATGGGAATCGATGATTTTCGGAAAATACCAAATGGTGTCAATGGTATCATCATTTCCCAAAGTCCTAATGCATTCTGAAAGATGAATACTTTTCTCATTTTTACAATACAACCCTTGGCGTACAGGTATCGAGGAAAGAATGCATGTGGTTTGGGATACGATGGTGGTACGTATATCAGCCTTTCCTTGTAGTTTGACACCATAATCGTTGTTCTTATGAATCTGGGCTTCATAGTTAGGCATTTCAGCGTATTTGTTGCATCCATTTCGGCTTTGGTAACATCATATTCCTATACCGTTATTTTCTTTCAGGTGTCCGGACAACTATCTATCACTGATTTTGTTAGAGTAACGAGCACCGAGTGGTATAGTTTATTTCCTGTTCCAGAGTTTCAATTTTTCTGATATCCATATCCATCACTGAACTTTCCATTTGCTGTAATTTCTTCAGTGCCAGAATTTTCAACATATATCCAAGAAAAGGCGCAATACTAGTCGGATCGGATGCAGACATCATCGTCTTGAACCCTAATTCGAGCTTTGAGATCACTACAAAGACCCACCACAGTAGAACAGATTCAAATGTCTACGAGGGAAGAAAAGGGAAGGTAAAAGCTTTTTTTGTGTCTTTTCATATAGAAGATGCTTGATCAACATAATTCTGGCTTCTGAGAATTGTCTTCTTTCTTGAAGGGAAAAGTCGAAGTAACGGTTGCTGGAGGAAGAGTCGTCTGGGAGGATGATGAACTGAAGGCTATTCCTGGCTCTGGCAACTACATAAAAATGGCTCCATTCAACTATCTGTTCGACGGATTGGAAAGAGCAGATGCAGAGTATATGTCTTCCTTACAAGCTCCAGTTATACGAAGGTCCGTTCACACATCTTAATCTCCTGCTTCTACATTTCATACATTTCAAGAATTTCATTTTTATGTACAAACCAATCCAGTGATGATTTTAGTGTCTTTCAAGCAACACCTCCTCTCCTTATTATGTGAATAGGAATAAGCTTTGGTCCTTACCTTTGTTTCCAATGTACATAAGTAATTTTATATACTAAATACTATTGTATCAGATACATTATTTGTTCTTGATGGAAATATGCATGAGAAATTGAAATTGTCATATCTTTGCTTCATATACAATGACTATCTTTTGGACAGCAATCTAATACCAACACTATGAATCTGCAAAAGTAAATCTAATCATCTAAAATGAAAAAGGGAAAAAGTTTGTCTCATACTAAATCAAAATGCAGCTATCTATGTCTCTATAGTACATGCCTCTTCCCCTAGCATGAGTTAGTGAAAAAGATGCCTCCCAAAGCTGCAGAACTTTGGCTGCCTCCCCTCTATGTGAAGTAATTGAGGCTTATATATGTAGTTCAAAATGATCCTTCTTCTCTTTTATGTTTCCATAACTTAAGAGAAGACGGTGTTCCTCCGTTTCTTCGGATTAGTTACTTCTGGATTACCTTTCCTCATCATGGCTGTGAACTCGTCATAGTTGATCCGCCCATCCTGCAAAACCCAATGTTGCAGATATACGTGCATGAGCAGTGAAGAGGTAAGTAAGAAGTTGAATTGGGGATTTGTGTGTTTTACGTTGTCAGCATCGATATCTGTGATGATTTCCTTTATGTCCTTGCCATTATCCATGCCAAACTCCCGGAGAGCCTGCTCCAGCTCTTCTATGGTGATGTATCTGATTAGAAAGACAGAATTTCATGTGTTAGCTTACTCCTTTTTAAGCATGAAACACAGTTTAAGAAAGGTAATCGTGTTAACATGATATATACCCGCTGTTGTCTTTGTCGAAGTACTGAAATGCTGTGTATAGATGTTCCTCTCTGTCCATTCTGTTGATTTGCATCGTTGCTGTGATGAACTCTTCGTAGTCTATCGTCCCGTTCCCATCAGCATCAGCCTAGTTTTCATGCTTTGATGATTAGTTCAGAGTACTGAGAAGAGAAAAACTAGAAGCAGTATTACATGTCTGAAAACTTACAGCATCCATCAACTGCTGCACTTCATATTCAGACAGCTTTGTGCCTTGCTTGGATAAGCCTTTCTTTAGCTCCTCGAGCGTTATAGTTCCGCTGTTGTCGCTGTCCATTCCCTTGAACATGTCCTTCAGCCCCATGATCTCTTCCTCGGACAAGCAACCCGCGATAACCTACTCATGAAAGAAACACAGATCAGCAGTGCTGAGTCGACTCAACATATACGTGAATATGTGTGTCTTGATGTGAGTACTCACTCTGAGGGCGACTTTCTTGAACTGGTTCATGGCTTTGAACTGCTTGAGTCTGTCGAGGACGGCAGTATCGAGAGGCGTGTCGGGGGCCTCTCCGTCCTCCTTGATCCATGGATGATCTTGTGAAGAAGAAACATACAAGAGAGAGTTAGGGCGAACAAATGTATAGTGAGAATGCAATCATCAATCATACTTAGCACTTGGGATGCTGTGAGGCGTTGCCTCGGATCTACGTTCAGCATCTTCCTTATAAGCTCCTTTGCTCCTTGGGAAATCTTAGGCCAAGGATCGGAGGTGAAGTCGACATGCCCGCGTAAGATCGCGTTGAAGATCCCGTTCTCCGATTCTGTTCAACGACGTTAATATTAGGATCTGATACAAACAAATGACAAGCGATAAAAGACACGGTTTGTTCATCCAGTTCATAACTGTTTATTCTCAATAGAACTCAAAACTCGACAATCTAATAACTTTGGATATTACATAGATTTTTTTTTATATTTTATTAATTGAAATTGACCTTAACGGGCCTAACGGTAATTGAATTCTAGATCAACTCTAGATAAACCACTTAAGCAGAAGTGGGAATATCAACTACACCGCATGTTGTCGGTTACATAGATAGTTTACCTGCCCAAAAAGGAGGAACTCCAGATAGGAAAATGTAGAGCATGACCCCAACACTCCAAATATCTGCTCCTGGCCCATATCTTCTCTTCAAAACTTCCGGTGCAATGTAATAAGCACTGCCTACTATGTCTTTGAAAATATCCCCTGCATGCCCATTCACACCAAACACCATATTGTGAAGCGTAATGATCATACATCTGTAATACATTGTATGTCCCATAATGGGTCTCATTCTTCTACCCTTTCCCGAAAGTCGATGATTATTCATAATTATTACCTTGACATCAAAGAAGAGTTCGACCCATTGCTTTAGTTCTGTCCTAGTTGATCCTAATTCGACATTAGAAGTATATTGATTTTTTCCTAATAACCAAATACTTTTGTCAGTAAATACTTATTTGATTCCATCCATAAATCGATTTTCTTCCCTATGAGTTCTAGTCTCAATAAGAATGTTATTTCTTACAGTTCATATATATATTATTATAAGAATGTACTACACCAATTCATTATGTGTGGGAGATGAGATTCTATTGATGCAAGCGTCAATTCCAATAGACTTATTGGAGGGTCGTACGTCACAAAAGTCTGTGTGTATCATTTTCGTATATCTTTGTGTGTACCAAACCACAAGGGTATTGACATGTATTAAATATGACCCACTTTATTTAATGAGAAATGTCACATGTTAATCCGCTCCGATGGTACGTAGTCATATATTAAGTAAAACCCGCTCCTTTCAATTAACGAATTAGGTGGGAAATTAGTTAATGCATAAATGAATTAGAAATTAAACCGACCTTCCTTGTAGAAGACGGAGAGGCCGAAGTCGGTGGCTTTGAGCGGCGCATCCTCCTCCTTATTCAACAGCAGGAAATTCTCCGGCTTGAGGTCCCTATGAATCACCCCCATAGAGTGACACGTATTCACGATCTGGACGATCGTCCGAAGCAGCGACGCGGCGGCGCGTTCGGTGTACTGGCCCTTGGCGAGTATCCTATCGAAGAGCTCGCCGCCGGCGCAGAGCTCCATGACGAGGTTGACGGCGTGCTTGTCCTCGTAGGCGCCGCGGAGCTGGACGATGTTGGGCTTGCCGGAGAGGTGGTTCATGATCTGCACCTCCCGCCGCACGTCCTCCACGTCCTCGTTGCTGGCCAGCTTCCGCTTCGCGATCGTCTTGCAGGCGAACTGCTCGCCGGTTTGCTTGTCGGTGCAGAGGTGGGTGATGCCGAACTGCCCCCGCCCCAGCTCCTTGCCCATGGTGTAGGTCGATTTCACGTCCTCCATGGGCCGGCCGAGGACGGGGCCGTTGGGGCCGGCAGCGGCGGGCTTGGAGGTGGTGGCTTGGGAGGAGTTGGGAGGGGCGGCGGATGGGGCGGCGGTGGTGGTGGTGGTGGGGTTAGGGGGCGGAGCTTCTTTGTCGGAGCCACCGGAGCAGCAGCTGCCCATTGTGTGTGCTTGTTAGAGAGAGAAAAGGCAATGCATGCATGCGGGGAGCGGTTAGAGAGAGGAGAGAGAATATAGGAGGGAGAGAAAAAGAGGAATCAAGTATTATCCTTTTTTGGGAAGAAGAAAGAAACACGATGATTTTGTGTTTCAGACAACAAAGTTAAGGTTAGGAGAAATTTACGGCTAATAAGCAAATGTATTATGTATGGTTGGTTGCCCATATTTTATGTGCAAATCTTATACAACAACAAACATTAGGGCGCAACATATAATAATATATCTAATAGGAAAAAGTTTTAGAAATGCGTAAAATTACTGTTTATTCATAATACATATTGCTCGAAAGATTATCCCATCAAATTTAACCGCACGTAATCTCAAATTTGATAGAAGACTTTTGGTGCATCATTTTTACAAGTAGTAGTAGTAGTAAGTAGTATGCATTTTCAATTTAATTGTGTAAATAGAAGACAAACATAATGTTGTTGACTAGTTAACTCGGTGAAAAAGTTAGGAGCATTTGAGATCAAATAATTAGATTTGATGAAAGAAGTGTTTGTGCAATTTTTTAAAAATATAGAGTATTTTTGCAAAAAACTGAGTATAAGCTTTACACATTTTCACCTAAATACATTATTTTTATGTATTTTTTCCATATATAATATATATATATAAATAAAGTTAGGAGCATTTGAGATCACATAACTAGATTTGATGAAAGAAGTGTTTGTGCAATTTTTTAAAAATATAGAGTATTTTTGCAAAAAACTGAATATAAGCTTTACACATTTTCACCTAAATGCATTATTTTTATGTCTTTTTTCCATATATAATATATATATAAATGTTTGCATTTACAAGTCAATCCTTTTATATCTTCAATTATTTCCTGAAACCTATAGGATTTGGAACTTTTTTGGACAAACCTGGCCGTAGACCATGTAGTCTCGATTTTTCCACATAGGACAATCTTAAAATGAAAAGGCTATAAAAAATATATCTAAATACATTCTTTAAATCAATTTTCATTCAGAATCAAAAGATCCATTCGACCAGATCTAGGTAAGAATTTTCCAACTTTTTGATCAATAACAACATACTTGAAATACTTCATTTCCCATATAAATTTTTGTACAATCAAAATCACAAGTCACTATTTGAGCCAGCTCCCTCTTTGCTTAAATGCTGTTTGTACCAAAACATTTCTCTGCGAGATCGCCACCCATAGAGCAGCACAAATGCACCACGCTTATTGATGTGTAGTTATAAGGGAGACTGAGTGAGTATCAACTTTGGCAAAGGGAGGAAAAGCACTAAATGCTCATCATATATTATATCCATAGGTTCTTATCCCCTCTTCTGTTGATCCACCACTCCTATACCTTTCTAGCTGAATCTCCATCACCATATTATACATTTTGTCGTCGGCTAACTCACAAGAGAAGGGCTACTTGAGGAATTTGGAGCAGGAGTCCAAAGATAAACCAGCAGGCCTGCAACAAGGACAATAGCACCTGCTACGAAGCCGGGAGGAAGGGAGGATGCCACCCCAAGATATGGCAGCGGCAGTGTGAACAAGTATACCGATACAGGAACTATAAGCAGAAAGCATAAAACATGAATAAGATGATAGTGAGATAAACCATACCCCCAGTAAAGAACTTAAAAGGTAACTGTAGCACAAGTTATAGATCAAACCTTCATATTCTGCTAATAAAGAATTGACGAGGTAAACAGGGTTTAACCTAGTTGCTAGGTATCAGCTCATAATTGGGGAGTCGAGGATTTTAGCGGTTGAGAAATTTGAGTGCTCACATCTCATCCTAATGCAGCAGCTCATAGATAAAAGGGAGAATTTATTATAACTTTGTGTTGTGATCACTAGTAACTTAACTACCGGGCATTAGGAAATGGATTTCGCAGAGAAGTTGGTGTCCTAGGGATCATATTACCTGGATTTTGGCCTTCAAAAGTGTAAAATGAATTAAATGACTTGCTGATGATAAAAACTTAACATGTAGAGTTGAAGGTGCACTTGGGGGGTAAAAGGCACAAGCTCGAATGAGTAATTTACCTGAAAGTGTTGATGCAAGACAAGATACGACAGCGGAAGAGATCTTGAGCAGATGCAACAATGATATGTTGAAACCCATGTTCACTACGACAAATAGCAGCGGCAATAAAGGTGCACCATTGCATTCTGTGACCAATAAAGGTGCACCATTGCATTCTGTGACCAAAAGCAGTTAAATGTTTTACAATCACACTTTACCAGAAAAACAGAGAACACCTATTCATCGTGCAATACATATGTATTCTTCATCTACTTTTTGCTATTCTATTTTTATCTAGAAACTAGTAATATTTTTCTCTTCATGTTTATTTGCTAGGCAAGGATAACACACACAAATTACAAGCGTATGTTTGCCTTATAAAAGCTTGGATCACTTTTACAGATATTGTGACTTCAAATTACAAACATAACATCTAAGGAAATGTAACAATAAGGTTAGTTCTATTCACTATCAGGTACAAGCTTAATAGTATCATTAACAGGTGAGGCCTGTACAGTTTTCTTAATTGGCACAGGTATTATACTCTAGAAATAAGTTTACCGCAAGAAGCCATGACTTACGATTTGACATGGTACCAATATTCAAAAAGCAGGCAGCACCATCTTTAAGATAACTCGGCAGTTGACTAAATGGAATTCCCCATAGGTTTGACAAGAATGGGAGGAGGAGGCATATAAAAACAGCCTGTCCATACATTTACAAGTTTAGGCTCGTGGAAAATTGAAGTGCATGGTATCCACAACATTAAAGGGTTCTTTAGGATTAAAAAAACTTAACCTGGTAAGCAGATCCAAATGAGTTTACAACAAATAAATCCATTGAACCTCCCTGTCATCAGTGCAAGAATGTCACGTGGGGATTGAATCTTTATGTAAGTAAAATCAGAAATCAGATTTTTTTGTGCTTGTTATTACAAGTTTGTAAATCTGGTTACTTTTTCAACTTTATATCAACTCGGGATTCCAATACATTATTGGAGAAAACATAAATGCGTCTATGTCGCATCTTCATGTAGCATATCTTGTAGATTTGGATTTAGGCCTTCGGTTACCTTGAATTTATCTGCTTTGCCATTTTTAATTTGTATAACTCAAGAATAAATTGAGATGTATACCTTTAATCTTTGGGCAGCATCCAAAAATATTGTTTCCTGTAGGAAGAAGAGAATGTGCTAGTAAAGAAGAGATATTACATAAAACAACAAAATAGGGCATCCAAAAGGAAAGCTAGTTACCTTCAAGACTGTATCAGCTGCTTGTAAGAAGAAAGAAATAATCATTAAAATACTCCAAAAAAATCCGGTTGTCATCATGGATCCAGTACCTGATCCGCTGCAAATGCAAATGGAGATAACATTAGGTGTAACAGAAATTGTAGATTACAATAGCTCAGCTTTAGGTTTCTTTTCAATTGTTTATTCATATCTTTCTGAAGAGAAAGTTAGACTGGATTGTGGGGTTCTGATGTGTATTTTATAACCATGTCTCCACGGCCTATATTCTTTAAAGTTTACATACTTTCTGTAGTCTGGCAGAAGACACAAATTACCTTGCAACGGTTACTACAACTCCAGCTGCTACCAAAAAGCAACCAATTAACTGGTTGAATCGATATTTCCTTTTAAGGAATATATACGAAAGGCCAAGTTGCCAGACAAGGAAGCTCTGTAGAGTACAAAACAATACAACCGTTGTTGCAGTTTTTAATGAGAAACTATGTATTTCCGGCCAATAGATAAAGGAAACCATTTAAGTGCTACCTGAGACAATATTGGGATTGCTGCACCAGGAAGAACAGCTGTTCAAAATGGAAAAAATATAAATATGAGTCAAGTCAGGACAAATTTGCTTGTTAGTTACTATTGCTTAAGATACACTTGAAACTATTTCAAAAGATCCGAGGTCAAGTTTTATATGATCGCGCAACAGGAAGATCTCCGTGCATCTATTAAAATTTTATAAGAAAAACATAAACCACTCACATTATAAACCTAAGCAATGATTATAATGCTAGAATGATCTGCAAGATGCTTCAGGCAAATAATATATGCTAAACCATTTTCTATACATGTGTAGAACTTGACACCGCTATTATTACCCCTTTGAAGAAATTTCTGCTAAGATTTTTCTTGTGCATATTTTGGGGCATACACACCACAAAAATCAATGCAATAATGTAACACATAATGCTGCTAGCTCGCAATGCTGGCAACAGATAATAGAAGTCTACTATACGTTAAAAATATGTGCTGATGACTACTGACATGGTAACTACATCACAAAGAATAAGGATATTGGATACATCAAAACATCATAAATGAATTACCTGCGGATGCCATCCCAGATGCTGCAGCTAGAGCCTCTAAGAGGCCAATAGCAATTAACGGTGATTTTGGTAATGATAACATTTCATCAGTCACCTTGCCAGCTTGATATCGAAGATACAAGATTGAAAAGTATACGACCACATATCTGGAGTGATGTGAAAGGATCACAGTTAGTAAAAATATGACGTGTATACAAGAAAAATCAGTTAGAGGATCTGAAAACCATGCAGATTTCAGAATTCACCCAGTAATTTCTTTTGTCCAGTTCCATCTTGTTGCTATAGAGCAAATAGAATAACATATTTTTGCACGGTAAAACTAAATTTGCTGTAATTAGCAGTAATAATTGTTTCTAGTCAGTTCTATTTCAGAACGAAATGCTTAAAACAGTCACAGCTGAAACAAAACTAGTAATGATATGTAATGATATTTACTAATGTTTATTGAAAATAACACCACGTAATTGTTCACTCAACAATATTGTCGATAAATAACATTTGTCAAGAAGTAGAATATGCATTAGTTCTTCAAAACAAAAATCTTATCACTTCTTGGCGTTAGAAGTCCGACACTAATTGTATGTTCATAACATTTTAGGATAAGAATATTGCTAAGTAATCAGCTTAGCTTAGCAATATTCTCTGACAAGGAGAAGCACTGGGCAAATCAAAAGAATTACTCTAAATGTTAAGACTGTCGCATTCAAGTTACTTAGGTGTGGAGACCAGATTGAAAAGCATGAAATTCAGAAGGTTGAAAGAGCGAACATCTTTTTCAGGCACATGTCATAGAAAGAATAAAAAACTGACGCTTGTTAAGCACATGGAGAGGTAAAAACGCAAAGGGAATCCATGTAGCTGTGTTTTGCGGGGTTCCACAACTCCAAATCCGACTCACCACCAATGGCCCTGGTTCAACCGGGGCCCTATTCAGCACCACCCTCAAAACAAAAAAACTCTCATTTCCCTTTCACTTAAAAGTGCACGGAACCAGCCTTAGCCTTAGCCTTAGCCTTTTGCTAAAACGGAAAGGCCTTAATTTTATACTTGCAAGTTGGAATCAAAATCATCGCCCCACAGCAAACGACAGCAGAAGCCCTATGTGGAGATGAGAATGAAGCAAGACATGAAACACCTACTACACTAAAAGCCCTAATGATTAATCAAGAGTACTACTAATCACATGCCCACCAGCGTGTAAGCACTGTGATTCTTATTAATTTAATCCAAGAATGAGAGGTTAGAATAACAGGAACCACAATTAAAGCCATCAACACAAACGACAGCGGTAATGATGATGGCTGAAAGAAAAGCCATCGGGCACGCTCATCAACAAAGACGCGGCCAACTGACGCCATGAAAGGTCAATCACGTCATCCCCCTTTTGGTGGTGGGACTAACGAGCGAGGGTGCAATCATTCATACAAAAACGCCCTGCTCGCCTTCAAT
This sequence comes from Lavandula angustifolia, assembly GCA_028984105.1. Taxonomy (NCBI): domain Eukaryota; kingdom Viridiplantae; phylum Streptophyta; class Magnoliopsida; order Lamiales; family Lamiaceae; genus Lavandula; species Lavandula angustifolia. The sequence continues at coordinate 3,898,215 of CM054826.1, forward strand.
CAATATTTCTTTCAATCGATTCAAAGGCGTGTAGCTATATTTCCTCATATGAGCAGAACGGACAAAGGGCAAACAAGTCCAGTCACGTGTTCTTAATTCTTCGACGGCCTTGGTTTCGTTTGTCACTTCTCACTGGCGTTCCATAAACGAATTATCTCTCTTTTTCTCACGCCATTTATTTCTCCTTTCTAAGGCAAAATATCGCAGTCTAATATTTAATTCTATAAAAACAGATTTTTTTTAGTATTAGAAATCATATGCTGTAAAAGAAGTATGCAAATTTGGAAATAGAAAGACCAAAAACAAAATTAGAATTCAAACGCATTCACACGAATCACGCCATCCAGATTTCCTGGTAAAAATCTGATTGCATTCTATTTGCTGATTAATTAGGAAGTTGACCAAGCTTCCCCAGAAAATACGTTCGCTGAACAATCAATTTCGGAAACAGAACTTATTAGAGATTTGAAATCCTAAAATCGAACGTTTTTGAGAAGTTTGTAACATTAGAAAAAATGCTTGAGATGAAGGAATTATAGAGTTACCCGACCGTGGCGAGTTGAGCGAGAAAGAAAGGGTAATGTTTGAGAGGAACTAATGCGAGCTTGTAAAGCACGCGATTCCCAACGCCGAGAATCACCGTCGCCACCGCCGCAACCGCCACCTCCGTCCTCCGATCGACGCCGTCACAATCAACCTTCGCCACCGCAACCGCGTCTCGATCGAGCGAGCAGCACCGTGGCGGTTGCTTCCCCTTCTTCTTCACTACTTCATCCTCCTCTTGCCCTCCCGCCGCTGCTGCCTCAATCACCAAACGATTTGACCGCAGCACCACCTCAACCGCCCCTCTCCTTCGCCGGAATTTACTATAATTAACTTGCAAAAGGCTGGTAGACGACAGCGTCCGCAGGGGAATGTGGTGGACCGCCGCCGCGGCGGCGGAGGAGGAGGTGAGACGGCTGCAACATGCCGACATATTCTCTCGATGAAATCTATTTGGAGTAAATGCAAGTATCAATTAGTATGAATTGAAAATTGATGCGAAGACCGGCGCAATCAACACTGGTTTATAATTTTATGATGAGAGAGAGAGAATTTTGATTATGTGAGTGTCAACGTCACTTATTTTGTATAGTTAGTTATTATTTCAATTTTACGACATGTCGGTATAAATTAAATGTAATTAGTTACAATTTAAGAATCTTATAATAATTATGAAATCGAGTAAATTTACTGCTTAATCTTAATTATCATATACATTTAGGACCTATGAATTGTTTATCAACAACTTATTTCAATTTCTATGAAAATGTTTATTTTCATAAGCGGTTAGGAATAGTTTATTAAAATAAATCAAAATTAACTTACGAAAAAATAGATCTTCATCTCGACTATAATTTTTTAAACTATATTTTATTTTTTCTAAGTAAATGCTTATATATAAATGTATCAAAACGTAACAACTTATTCAATTTAAACACTTATAAATAAACACTTATGTTATAAACACTTATTTAAGTTGTTTTTTCAAACGAGACCTTAATCGGGTCATATACAAGTATCAAGTCTAATTCAGTCGAACATCTAACATTAAATACAAAGAATAATTGTCTATCACTAGGAGTGGTTTGTTTATTATTCCCTTAGTTTCATTACTTTGGATTTTTCTCTTCATGAAAATTAAGAAAATAGGTGGGAATGTGTTAAAGTGATAGGACGTATTTAAGATAATTGATAACCACATATTGTATCCATTTTATAAAATGAAACAACAATAATAGAACAATCCAAAAAAAAAAAAACAATAATACTTAAGGTAATAGTATAATGATTTTGTCCTTCACTAATTAGAGAATGGAGTAGTAGTGCTATTGTGCTACATTGATTAAAGAATCTACACTTTTTCTCAAGCTCAAGCAGTCACTAAATAGAGACGAAAATAGAATTCCTCACGTTTATCATTCGAATCAAAATCCTGCAAGAGACATGGGCTGATACACGGAATGCACATGGCAAGCTGCCGCACTTCCAAATTTTGAACCTACAAATTTTAATTTCTTTGAAAATTAGTATTTTGCCCCTAAAAATTGCACATTCATAACCAAAATTATAAAATTCTAAATTTCCTTAGGAAATCATAAATCTTGAATCCACCCCTACATAAGACTTTCATCTTAAATGATTTGGCTGTTTTTATTACATATAAGCTGCATGAACACAGTACAACACTTCTTTGGCTTTCCCGACACATCTCATATAAAAAAGATCAGATTTTTACTGTTGCTGTATACAAAAAATTATACTCCCCCTCTCATTAGAAGCATCTCTTTTCTTTTCCTAATTATGTTCTCTCATAAAAAGTGTCCTCTTTTTAAAATATGCAAGAATGTACAGACAAAAATGAATTAATCAAAAGTCAAACAATATAAACTACAAAACATCATTTCCTTGATCTTCGGACACTAATAATGGGACGGAGAGAGTACTATTAAGCCAATATGAAGCAAGAGGAATGCAAAAGAAAGAATACCTTAAATCACAACTCCCTCAAGAAAAATTGTAATAAAGCAGCTGCTAATTCCTTCAATCTCTCAAAATCATTGCTTTTGCATTTGATCAAATAAATACTCAGCCTCTCTCTAGCTCTGTTCAAATCATGAGATAAAATTTGAATCACTTAACCCAATCTTCATCCCATGATATGACCAACAAGTAGAAATGTAGGTTTTGAATTCTAAACTGCCACTTGCTGAGGAGTGGAGATTTCAAGAGTAGGGATGATATTTTGCAGTCTCCTTAACAACTCATCACATGGTATGCTGCTGCTACTACTACTACTACCATCCACCTTCTCTTGAGTAAAGCTCGGTAGAAGTTCTGCAACTTTACCGCCTTCCGGTAAATCACACACACATGTTAGTATAGTAGAAGTGAGTTCATCATCAAGAGCAACACCTGCTTTAGCCATTTCTTGAAGCAAATTGGTTATCTCCTCTGTATCCCCCTCTGCTCTAAGCCCTTTAAGTAAAGCATCATAAACAGCACTATTTGGTGGGAAGCCAGCACCTTTCATCCTCTCAAACACGGCTTTCGCCTCTGCCATCATTCCCAGTTTCGAAAAACGATTTATGAGAACTGAAAAGGTTATAGCATCAGGATGCAGACCCCTGTTCTGCATATCAATTAGTAGCTCTTTTGCAGACTGTATATCCCCTGCTTTAATAGTCGCCTCGATTATAATGTTGAATGAGACAACAGTAGGTTCACAAATATCATTCACCATATCTTTAAACAAAGCTCTAGCTTGCTCTAAACTACCCTCTTTACATAATGCATCCATCAAGAAGTTGTAGCCAAATGAGGTCGGATTAGGACCCGAATTTCTCATTTTGCTAAAAACGCCTTTTGCAATGCTCATACAGTTACATCTGCATAAGCCTTGTATAAGAGTACTATAAGTTCTTGAATCTTGAACTAACCCCATCTCTGAAATATCCTCCCATAACTTCAGAGCTTTCTTAACCTTTCCCACATTGAGATAAGCTCCAATCAGGATAGTATACGGTGCAACATCACAGCTCTTATGCTTAACCATCTCGCGACAAATCTTTTCTGCCTTCCCAAGACGGCCTTCACTGCAGAGCCCTTTGACTATTGCACTAATAGTCCAAGAATCCGGCTCAACGTGATTTGCATCCGACGCCATAGAATCAAAAAGTTTTAAAGCAACATCAACTTTACCAACATCACAGAGACCTTTTAGTACAGTATTGTAAGTTACAATATCAGGATTCTTATGCTTCTCCACCATAACTTCAAGAATCTTGAAAGCATCATCAAAGAGTCCAGCCTTGCATAACCCGTCAAGTAGAATGTTGTACATTGTGTTATTAGGCTCTTCTCCCTTCTCCACCATGAAGTTAAACAACTCCACTGCTTTCTCAACCATCCCACTCTGGCAAAGCCCACCAATCATTCCTCCAAATGTAGCAGCATCCGGACGAATCCCATTTTTCACCATTTCATTAAACAACCGCTTCACTTCTTTCGGCTTCCGCTTCTGGCAAAAACCACGCATCAAGCAGGTGTACGAAACTCTATCCGGAGAAACCCCTTTACTCAACATCTCATCGAAAATCTCCTTTGCTCTATCGACATCTCCCCTACTGCAAAACCCATTTATAATCGTGTCGTAGGAGAAGACGTCCGGTTCTAACCCTTTCATCCTCATCTCCTCCACCAACCCAATTGCTCCATCCACATTATCCTCCACAAAATAGGCATCAATCAGAGTATTATAAGTGATCAAATCGGGAGCAATATTCGCATATTCCATTCTTCTCTTCACGCTCATAGCTTCCTCTACTCTCTTCTCTCTACAAAACCCTTTTATCAAAGTGTTAAAACTAACTACATCCGGAGACACAGAATTCCTAACAATCTCACCTAAGAAAACCTCAGCCTCAACTGCGAATCCATTACAACAAAGACCATTCAACACTAAATTTGCAGCATACGGGCTAATTACATAACCTTGCTTCAACATCAACCCAATCGCTCCAAGAGCCGATTGTGGCGCGGAGAGATGCACCAAACACTCAACGAATGCCGATAACGACAAAAATCGAGGCAAAACACCAGCACACACCATTTTCTTATAAACATTTAAAGCCAATTTGTGCTCCTTATTCTTGACTAGGGTTTGCAGAATCAGATCGGTAGAGGAGCCCGAAGGAACCAGACCGGTCTCCACGGACTGCTCATAAAGAGAACAAGCGCTCTTCAAATTGACGAGGGAATTGGGTTTTTGGCATAAAGATATGATTTGGGCATCCAACTCTTGGGATTTGCTCGAATTAGGGTTTAGGTGTGGTTTTGAAGCGAAAAGATTGACGAATACGAGATTTGGGGATGAGAATTGCTTCAAAAACGGATTCTTTCGCATGATTGACAACGCCATGCCTAGCTTTGCTGAATCCAGAACTACGTTCTCATTTCAGCAAACAAATGTAATGAAAGAACATAAACCGAGGAAGAACTATGACCTGCAAATTATCTCGATATGGACATGGGACTTTCTTGAGAGAGAAACAGAGGAAGTAATTTATTTTCAATTAGTTTTTTACAACAATTTCAAATTAAATTTTATTAGTACATTACAACTTTTTCAATTTTTCATTCAGCTTTTTCAATAACTAAAGCAATTATGTAAGTAATTTTTCTTTTATTTTCTCATATTTTAATATAATATTTTATTTTAGAATTGTAATTCAATTAAATTTCTTTTTAATATGTAAGAAAAATAAAATGGGCATATAAGAAATAGACGAAATGAGTATTTAACTGAAATAAAAAAGTAAGAAATAATATAAATATTTTTTAATATTAGTGGACATACTAAAAAAAAATGCGTTGCTTTAAATGAGATAGCGTATAATATGAAACAATTAAATGAATTTATATAAATGATGATTCCTCGGAGTTTTGAATCATAAATTAATATAAAATTCCTAAAAAGGTTTAACACCGTCCTAAGTCGTATCTTATCAAAGCCTAGTTAGTGGGTGGGCCTTTCTTCTTGTGGTGGAACAGAAAGAACGTACAACTTCTGCGGACAAAGTATTCCAATTTTTTCTACTACTCTCTCTCTCTCTCTGATAAACACGCAAGCACGCGAACTCAATAGGTGGTTTTGGCTGTCGCGAGCAAGCTCCGCAGCTTATGATTGAGGAAGCTTCGCGAGCCACGACGCTATCCAGGTAATTTCGAATTTCCTTGCTACGGCTCTGTTTGTTGATTAGCGACGCATAGTTTTCCAATTTCATGCTAAAAATGGAATCTTCGATTGGGAAATGATTTGGTACGTTTGTTGCCTAGAGGACCGAGGGTTTGGGGTTTCCGGTTCGTTTTACCTTTTCTCCTTCGAGGTTTGAAATGTGATGGTTTCCAAATATCATGGTAATGTAGTGATTAATTTGTGATGGAATAGCGTCTTCGTTTTGTATGTATATCTATAGTTCTGAGGTGAGAATTAATATTTCGTTATAGATATAGTGGCCAAATCATAAGGAGAAAACCATTCAGTGGTGTCTCGAACTGCAATCATGTGGAGCTACGCTGGCCACTTTAGAAAGATAATACTCCCTCCCTCCCATGGCTCACTTCTTTTCAGCGTGGTTATTAAGGAAAGTTGAAAATTGTATGTAAATGAGTGGTACTAACAAAGAAGAGTTGGTAGTTGTTTGTAAATAATTTGCATTTTTGGAGTGAGACGAGAAGAGTGAGACATCCCGATTAGAAAAAGTGAGACAAGATGAATGAACAGAGGGATTATAATGAACATCCTGTAGGTTGGAGTTATGAGTTGGAGAAAAAGATAAAAATGAAATATGGAATTTGGGGAACATGGACTGCAGTTTGCAATGTACAAGCAATTTTGAAGTTTTTAATTTTAGAAGAAGCACTAAAACATAGGTGATGACGAGTTACATTACTGTGGATTTAGGCTTCTGCATCCAAAATACATATAGACTAGTTAGATTGTGGTTGGGAATCAATTGATTCGGTTGATGGTTGTGGTCTACATGGGGGTTGAGGTGGATCGAAAAAGAGTTGGGGTGGCTGAATGAGCATTGCAAGGCCAACTTTCCGATGGACAGATACTGAGGAGCTATAGAAAGAGAAATAAGTAAGTGGTTATGGAGATAAGATCAGAAAAACTTTGTACTTTGGGTTCAGTCCTGCTTCATGCACATGTATCCCGGGTTCTTAGATTCGGCCACCTTTTGTTCATTTCAAATGAACCACATGGGGTATTTCAAATAGATGGCATTTCACAACCCTTTGTTGGATGGTAGAAACTGGGTTTTATCTTGCACAACCCATAAAAAATGTCTGCTTTAACATTGTTCGAGTACATCTTTCTAGGCTCTATTACCTCTGCAGCGTCTTGTTAGTTAGATTGTAATGGATATTTTTGCTTCACATTTTTTTTTAGTCGAGATGTTCATGAATTTTCTCTAGTATTAGAGAAATAATATTATGAATGACACACGCTTCTGCTTCTACTTGCAGCTGATTGAGGGTGGGTTCTGCAAAGAGTGTTGGGAAGAATCTGTTTGATGATCTGTAAATGATCTAGTATCTTAAATTTGTGTAGAGCCCATGATAACTTTATGCTTGTTATCTCATTTCTTCAAGTACAGATAAAAGGGAATGCTGGAAGAATTTGGATTATGCACTTTGGATGATATAATTTAAATTTTCAGGGATCTCCTGAAAACTGAATGTGTTGTGTTTTATCTTTTTTTAGTAGACGTAGATCATTTCTTCAAGTATAGATATAGAGAAGAGTTGTGAATCTAATAGCTTGATTAACTCATTGAGAAACATGTTTCTTGTGTCATTATTATACAGATATACTACTCCCTATGTTGTTTATCCTTGTATTCCAAGTATTTGACTATTAAATTACTTAATACTTTACTACTGTAGGCAGTTGAAGCAAGTATGCCCTTGATATCTACTTTCTAGATGGATTTTGAATTTCACAGATATATCCCTTGGTTCGGATCCCAATCAAACAAAGATATATCAGCATCTATCACATGTACCAGTACCCTATCAGAGGCACCTAATGAGAAGGCCAACGGATCAAGATTCTGGAAATGGTCTCTTGTAGCATTCATTCCTTGGGCTATGAGAGCTGGCGACAAAATCCAGTTGCCAACAACTGTGAACAAGGGGCTAAAAAAGCGCGCCCAGTCCCATGCAACCATCGAGTCTTTGTCTCAGTATTCAACCATACGCTTCAGACCATATGTTTCAAAGGTTCCATGGCACACAGGTCCAAGGGGCTTTCTTTCTCAATTATTTCCGCGATACGGTAATTATTGCGGTCCCAACTGGTCGAGTGGGAAAGATGGCGGATCTCCCATCTGGGACAAACGCCCAATTGATTGGCTGGACTTCTGCTGCTACTGCCATGACATAGGATACGACTCTCACGACCAGGCTGAGCTTCTGAAGGCAGACCTCGCGTTTTTGGAATGCTTGGAGAGGCCGAACATGAGCACGAAAGGAGACCCTCACATCGCTTATCTCTACAAGTTTATGTGCACTTCAGGTAACACATCAGTCAACCCAACATCAAGAGGAAAAATGGTTTAGTTGTAACTTGTGTTTATCGGTTGGTACATGCAGGCCTTAGGAAAGTATTGATACCTTACCGGCAGAACCTCGTGAAGCTGCAATCTGGGAAGCTTTTCCTTCCACCAATGTGGCTGAGCTACAAAATGGGAAGGAAGAAAGCTGGCTAAGACTTGACACTTCTCTGAGTGTGTGTTTGTTGAAAGTTTAGGATTTACACAACATTTCTTTAGCTGTTAAGTCTAGCTCTAGAACTATTTCATGCCCACCAACTATTTCTAGTCTTGTAAATAATGTGTTGTATATGTTTTATTCCTTTCAAGTTCTGTGTCTACTACAAGATTTATGTCTGAAGATTGGCCTAAATTCAGACATGCATTTCTTTGTTTGAGGTGATGAGTACCAGAAAAGCATTGAACAGTTGAGGAAAACAATGTTGTTAGATATGTCTATGGACTATAGCAGTAGTTTTTTTTCTGTTATTTTACAGATGAAAGAGAAGAATTCACTCAAAATCTAAACCAACATAAGTTCAGAAAAAAGCCCTGCTGCCATAAAACACCCTGCAGTTATCCTTCTTCTTCTCAATCTCAACTTTCTTGTCAGGATTCTGAATCAAATCTCCCTCATTCTCTCCTCCAGCCTTGTCCAATTCCATCGGCAGCTTCATCTTCGCCAACGACTCCGTAAACTGCTGCATGCTCCTCATGTACATATCAACTATCTGCTGCTGCATTGCAGATTCATCAGCCTCATTCTTCACATTCCTCACTAGATTCACAGTCTCTTTCTGTTTCTGTTTCTCCCCGTCTTTTTCCTCCATAGATGGAGGAGAAGCTTCCGGAACGATAGATGATGAAACGTTGTCATTTGGGGACATCGAAAAACCTGCAAAGGGTAGGCCCTTCTTCTCCATTGAATCAGCAGAGTTCCTATCATCACTCAAGCTTGTCATGGTGGAGTTCTGGACACTGCCGTCCGGAGAGACTGACGCGGCCATCTCGTAGTCCTCCACTGGAAGCTGCACGGCGAGGTGGAGGAACGAGCCGTCGGGTTTCTCCAGCCACGGCCGGAGGGGGCGCCATACTTGGCGAAGTACTCAGAAACCATCTGCTCATTCTCATTGACAATGTTTATGTCTGGAAACTCAATTCTGCAGTAGTCTTCTGTTATCTTTTTGTCATACAGAAGTTGAGAAGTTGCAGAGGGATGAGGTGGTGAATCATCAAAGGAAGAAGATATAGGATTGGTGGTTGTTTTGGCATTCAAGAAGAGAGAGAGTTTGATAGTACCAGCAGGAGAGGGAAACAGATCAGTAGAGGAAAGGTGGAAGTCTTGTGTTACTCTTCCTTTACCAGAAAGAGAAGAAAGTGGGACTACTACAAATCCTAGTAGCTGATCATCCATGAGGTTCTTGGCTCTGCTAAGCATCCAGATTTCGCATTTGAGGACCGCGTCGGGTTGGCTAATCTCAACGATCAAGTCATCGTTGAAATCAGGGTTCTTCCCTCCGCCATTGATGATCCTAGTAGAGATGGTCTGGTCTGGGTTGTAGGTGAGGGAGAATTTAGCATAGACATCTTGCTTCTCATAGATGCATATGTTGTGAATGTTTCTTGCATGATGAACATGAATTTCAAGAATCCCAGAGAAGCTCTCTTCAGATTCTGGGTTGTATATGAATCTTGAATCCATTTTCAAGATTTCACATAGGAATGACTGTGGAGAGAGAGGGAGAGAAGGGGCAAGTGTGGAGTAGGTGAGAGAAAGGGAGAATGATGAGTAGAGAATGGTAGGTGGAGATGGTGATATTGCTTTGCTTGACAATGCAGCTTATTTCCACTTACATGAGATGAGATGAAAACAAGCTCCACTAAAAGCAATGGAGGCCCTCCATAATGGCCCCATTCTTCATTACTATTTCATTACAGCCTTTTCTCACTTGCTATCCAGACATGCAAAGACTATATTTCATTACACGCATCATCCCACTATGTCACAATGTTTATACCAAGCATGCTCCACGTCTTCATTTCAAGCCCACAAATCCCACAAGCATGCCTACTCATACAATCACCACTTGGTCAAACATATTTTACAAGCCACAAAATCTAGTAATAACTCAAATCTTGAAAAGGAACCTAACATTAAACTAACCTAGAGGCACAAAATGTACAAAGATTAAGTTAGCAGTAACTAAAAGTTAAAAGGGATACCACAAATTCAGTATAAAATGTGCAAGAAAGATAGGCGAAGCTTTTTGTCCAGCTGGGTCTACTTGCGGCCCAGCCTTGATAGATGTTCTTGATGCTTGGCTGCAGCAGCCATGTCAGCAGCCTCTCGCTTCAAAGCCCGTTTTGCACAACGCCCGACTAATTCTTTAGTAGGAGTGTGACTGTCTTTCTTCTTAGTCTGGCCAGATGGACCAGCACTTGAGTCTTGGATGCTAGAGCGATGAATTGGTCTTGCTTCTTGTCTTCCTGCACTAACGTATCCATTGCCTCCCCAACGACGATTACCAATGTGGAGACTAGAGGATCTACCTAGATAAAACTCATCCAGGTCTTCGTCGTCATAATAATCATAGTCTTCCACTTTCTCCAACATATAGTCATGAATGCTGTTCAAAGAGATTATATGTAAGACGTGTATACAAGAATGTCAGACAATTTTGTCTCTAAAATAACTAGTTCTGCCAATTAATAATCTTCTTTCTATCGTAAATAATAACTGGACATGCTGAAGAGCCAGATAGGCTAGTGTTTAGATGAGACAAACCAACATATTAAAAGTATAATTGTTCTGGAATACTCAGTTACAAACTTCAACCCCAAAATTGTTATTGCATACCCCTAATTCAACTTGAACCACCATTCTCGACTCGTGATTTTTACTTTGCATGCAAATATGACTCGTAAGTTTAGTATCAGCATCCCAACTCTCAATTCATTCTCTGAAAAGTGAAAATAAAAGTGTGCATGAATAAATAGATATTAGATGCAATGTTTTCACGTAATAATTTAAGGCCAACATTCTATCGAGGCCAGTAACCAAACCATTCCATCCCCCTACAGAAGGAAAACAAGACAGGTGTGCTGAAATACCTCCCATCAAGTGCACGGTGAACATTAAGGAACTGAAATGGCTTTTTACACTGAGGGCATGCCGGTTCCTTTTTGCAAGAGGCCCATCGCAATATGCAAGTCACACTGAACAAAACATGAGGGAATCAATTAATAACACGTTGGCTTTCCAACTACTGAAAAAGATAATTCAAAACATGCTTTTCACTTCCACACCAATAAATCTGCTAACGACGAAGGCAACAATCACGCTTGACACCTTTCAATCACAAAGATGTATTCACAGACTCGACTATTGCATATCTCAACAGAGGAATTAATAAGTCTTCCTCTCTTTCTGGTCCTACTCTCACCCTGCCACTTTCTAGGCTTATCAAACACAAAGACGTATTCACAGACTCTACTATTCCATCTCTAAAGATAGCCTGTCTATCCAATAATTACGTCAGTCTTCCTCTGTCTATCAAAGAAGTTACAGGTCATTTTACTACTAACAGTAACACTTAGAAGAAAGATGAGGAGACTAGAAAAGGGAAATGAGATGATGTAGTTTAAGCCATTATTTTGTTTTAACAGTTGAATATTGACAATATAAGTATAAGCAGCTGAGCCATTAATGAATTTCCTTCAATCATTCATTTCCTAGACGACAAACAAAAACGATGACTTAATGTGAAGCTAGAAAAAGCAAACGGGGAACTTAACATAACACCGATAGACAGATAAAATATATTGCCATAAAATTTAACGACATCTTTTAAATTAGAATGAATTAGAATCCAAGAGAGCTTTCAAATAATCTCTATGTAATGTATATAAGACAATCCGGATATGGCTTAAAGAACTGGAGATTGCAATCCCCACAAGTATCTAAAAACGAAACTTGAGCTATAAGAAGCAAGCAAACACAAGTTTCAAAGTTGCGGTTGTTTTTCCCAGCTTCAAAATTAACTGAAGCAAATGCAATGTGAGGGATAACTCATCAACCCGCTCAACCATATCCCGACAGAAGGCGGTTCTCATGCATCACTTCCTTCAACATAAAATGATGGATGACACAATACAGCACTTGGGCTGAGATCCTCAAAAGAAATCTCACAAACAATAGAGCAAAACGAATAGAGATTCACACCAACCAGTGAGCATGGTTGCACCCTTTTACAAGTGCAGTTTCTTAGAGCACTATATTATTCAAACATATTGCACAAACCCCATGATGGTTAGTGTTGGACCCCCTGGGTCAATCTCCTCCACCATTTTAGACGAACTCTCCCTCCATGTCAGTCTGAAATGACAGTTCCAATTTAATACAAATCCAATTTAATCCACACAGAACCCTAAAATCCAAATTAGATAAGCATACCAAAGTGTCATTCCCTGCTAATCACCATTACTTAATCAGCTCAAAAATCAAATCAAATATGCGTTATACTATGTCCTTTATGATGAATTGGCTAGGGTTTATTCAACTTATATTCAGGCTCAATTGGAAACACTACCAAACAAGGTGATTTAATTAATCACAAGAAAAGAAGATTCCGTTCATTTTAACTGCATAATTCTGGGAAAAAGTAGACCGATAAAAAAATATATTCGAAAAACCTTGACATGGATAGCGAGATTCTGAAGAGCTTCACCAACGACTCCAACGGCTGCAGACATGGGGATGTTCCTGCTCTTGAAAAATCTGTCCGTAAAGATACAGAATTTAAGGTACGTGTTCCATAGAGGGAGGAAACGGCGTAACGGTGGGCAAAAGATGTGTCGCTTGTCCCATGGCATGGGTGGCTGGTTCGGGATCAATATTCTGTATAGTTTACAGACTACTACATAAGGAACGGGATTTACCTACGTGATTTACCTAAAATAAAATCAAACATTTGAAAAATATCGAGTTTATTTATTAATCATACCACTCTGTCCATTATAAGAGACACGTTATTTTCTCCACATATATATTAATGAAATTATGTTTTCCATAAAATAGGTATGATTCATTAAATTAAATTAAAATATCATTTTAAGCTTTTTTTATTGAAGAAAGAAAATGAGAGAAAAAAATAATGAGAAAGAAAATAAAGAGAAAGCCCATCACAACTGGGCTTGCCTAATACTACTATATTCTTTCAGAAAGCCCATCAAAATTGGGCCGTCATTCTGCGTTTCCGGTTACTATCTTCAAGTCCATAATACTACCACATTATAAAAGACGCTTTGGTTATATTTTTTCACGAGTATATAAACCTTATGATTGTTATAAACTAAATAGAATGAGAGAATAATAGAGAGAAAGAGAAAATAGATGTGTATTATTATGATGGTGGAGACCTCTATTTATAGAGTACAAGATGGGCTCATGAGCTTTTAGGGTTTACATGGTCATCACAATATATGGTAAGAATATATATATAATATATTTACAACACTCCCCCTTGATTGACCATCCCTAAAAGAAACTGTTGCCTCGTTAAAACCTTGCCAGAAAAACCCATTGGGATAAAAACTGGTCGAAGGAAAAAGAGTACAGCTGCTCCACCTCAATATAATCGTCCTTGTCCTTGAGTCGGCGCATATCGATCTTGTGTACCAATTTCTTGAATGTTGACACTGGTAATGCCTTTGTAAAAGAATCCGCTAGGTTGTCACTTGAGCGAATTTGCTGGATGTTGATGCCGCCACTCCTTTGGAGATCATGTATTCCATTGTCTCTTTTATGAATCAATCTCAATGACTCATTTTTTCATGTGTTGCATTGGATGCCTCGTTAAAAATCTTAACTAAGAAAACCCTTTGGGAAAAAAACTTAGAAAGGAAAAAAAAAAAAGAGTACAACCATTTGACCTTCAGGGTCTTTTGACCTTTAGGAGTCAATCTAATCTTCAGGATTATTTACAATTTGTTACTCCCCCTCAAGATAACAATCTTCAAGGTCTACACTAATATGTGCAACACAAGTTTAATTATTCTCATAGAGAATAGCATGGAATATGTCAATATATCATTACTCTCATAAATAGACCAACATCATATTTGTCTCGAAGATAACAAAGGATGGTCAATATCATTTCAAATTCTCCAATTGCACATAATTAAGGAACTTCTGGTCCTCATCTTTGTTATCTTTTATAGGTCTAAATGAGTTTTCATCCACTTCCAGTGATTGAAGCAACCATTAGGTAGCTATGTGGATGTGATACAATAAAATCTCTTTAAAGACCTTTCAGGTAGGTCGACTAGCGTAACTCCATTAGGGGAATGCTCGATCTGCAGGTCGAGGCAATTATTAGTTCAACCCAATTCTTTTGATTCTAACTCCGTCTTTAGGCATGGGTTGATTTCATCAAGTACTTTTGTACATAATGATTCACATATCCTCTTCAAGAGGAATTTGGAGTGATGTGTTCTAATTTTGTATTCTGCAGACTTCTTATCTCTTAGCACCAACAAATCTCTCACGCTTCTGGCGTCAATGAGAATTAATTGGTTTATTTTTGTCTATGAGGAATTGCAGTTCTTTCATGGTGCATATACAACGGGTATATGAGATTTTAATCACTCATTTTGCACTAAATAATTTGATGAACTTCTGGTTCATAGTGCGTGAATCTAAATGATTAATCCAACGAGATATTTGCGGCATTCAATCTTTATATTTCATATCTCCCCCTAATACCGACAAGCATATGAGTTGGATATTAAAATCAACATATCAATAAAATAATCCATGATGATTTGCTCTATGTAAGTCATTAGGACGGAGTATACATATAAGTATTATGTTCTTCAAGAGTTTTAATCAACATATCAATAAAATAATCCATGATGATTTGCTCTATGTAAGTCATTAGGACGGAGTATACATATAAGTATTATGTTCTTCAAGAGTTTTAATCAAACTCAAGTAATCATTTATGTACCCTTCTGTCAAGGAATACTCGTCCGTCTTATTATATCATATACATTGTACTATTTCATTTCACTTACAATGACTAGGACAATCTTATTGAAAACATCTTTTTGACTTACATGCTTTGAGCAAGTTAAATCCTTCAGGGATCTTCATATATATATATATATCACTATTTAGTGAATCATATTGATAAATATTTACTACATCCATAAGGCGCATAGCAAGCCATTTGTGACATAAGTAGATTAATCAAATATAATGGCGTCTAATATGGGAGAGTACGTATTTAATTCCCGGTCTTTGAGAGAAACATTGTATTACGAGTATTGCCCTGTATCTCGCAATTTTCATTTCTCTTTGTAACAAAGACACATTTGTATCCTTCGGGGATATACTTTCCGGATCTTGGAACTACATGTCCAAATATTTCCGGCTTTCTAGGGAATATTAATTCACCTTATATGACTTCGTTCCTCTTTGGCCAATTATTTCAATCTTGACAATCTCTTATAGATCGTCGTTGAGGATTCTCTTTCATCATTTCAAGAGTCATATTAAAAGGCGAAAATACTGTCGTGTATCCACAACGATATTTGATCTCTCCAATATTTTGAGATCTCTATTTTCAGACGCTTGTAGTTCTTCAGGAACTTCATTTGATTGATTAATCATTATCGTCATTGTTTGGTTCATATTTTGTGCCCCTTTTTTTAGACACAAAATTTCTTTTAGAACCAATTGGTCGACCATATTTTTGACGAACTTTTAATGCATTTGCTGTCATTTATACTTGTCCTTCAGGGACATGAAATCTTGTTGGGGTTATTTGCAGCAAATGTATGACATTGTCACTTATTTTATATAAGTACTAAAGCATCAAGAAGTTGATTCGCAATCTTTTGCAAGTGAGTCTTTTGACTTCTTGTTCACATTGATTACTTCTGGAATCCAAATGTGACTAGTTTGTTCTTGTGCTTTTTGTTGGATGTGGATTTCACATTGATTACTTCAGGAATCCAAATGTGACATATGTTCCAACTAATGTTGGAAATGTTATTTCATCATAATAACTATCTTAATGTGAGATCATTTTTATACGGACAAATACCATTTTGAATATGGATATGAGCAACTAATTATTCGATCTCAATTCCAAAGCCATATGATATAAATCCTCTTCAGGAGGAATTGGAGTTTAATAAACTCACTCGCTTTATCAAGGCAAATCTTCTTGATGGAATTGAGCTCTTTATTTTTGAAATTGTAGTTTTACCAAGTGCTACATTTCTTATAGAAATCGAGCATTCATGGAAATTAAGAGATTCTTCAGGATCTCTCTGCAACGCCCATATGAATTTTCAATTATGTTGCGCATCAAAGTTGCTTGCAGATGTCCAAACTTATCATGTCAAAGCATAGAGCTCTTTGAACTTCCGGTTCATGATATATTTTGTCTCACTTATTTTTATAAATGTGTAATACATTTAAAATGGTAGTGTAATAACTTTTCTTTTGTTAGCTTCTGGCTAAACAGAAAATAATTTATACAAGAATATGTATCACAACCTTCTTATATTATTTCAATATGGTATCCATTGCAGCAGATATCCTTAAAACTTAGTAAGTTTTTCTAGACTTACTAAAGTAAGGGCAAACTCATTAGTTGATTTAGTATCATTTGATAGAATGATACAAGCTCTTCGGGAGCCTTTAATGATGTTCGATGCACTAGATTTTAAAATCTCGTAGTTTAAGATGCATATACTCGTATCGAGCTTTAGGAATGACAAATAATTAATAGCAATCCTGCTAGGACGTTTCATTTCATTCTATTAATATTTCCCCCATGTCTCTTATGGCAGATGAGCATCGATATCAAGATTTCATTAATGTCAACTAGACATAAATAATGTTTTTCATTCAGTAATAAACATATATCACTCAAGATACGAGTTGCTCTTTAAGAGCATTTAATATTCTTCTAGAATATAAATGATGCTACTTCAGGAGCAAAATATAAATAGTATATAAAAATACTTATTTGAAGCATTTCCACAAACATGTGATAGTAATGTTACTATCACAATATGGTCATTCTTCAGGAATGTAATTGTGCTACTTCTAGAGCAACAATTTAGTTTCATGATAAGTGAAATCAATGAATTGCAAATTTTGAGATCTACCGGATCTCACATCTATTATTGAAAAGAAACTAAGCCACAATAGGATATTACAAATGCAATTGTCATTCAAAGAGGAGCTCTTGCTACCACTCCACATAATTAGGTAATTTTTTAAAATTACAACATACCTTTAGATATACATTGTTCTTTAGGAACATGTAATATTCATCAAGAATATTAATTGTGCTACTTCAGGAGCAACAATTAAAGTATGATTATTGTGATATATGATTTCAAAATGGCAAGTTTTAGTTGTTCCAAGAACATGTAGATTTAATTGTGCTACTTCAAGAGCAACAATTAGAGTTATGAACATATAACATTTGTCAAAATCAAAAGTTTGAATTGTTCTTCAGGAACATGTAGTATTCTTCATGAATACAAATTGTGCTACTTCAGGAGCACCAATATTAAACCACTTCAGGCGAAAGACTAATATTTTTTTTAGAAAACTCAATTGCTCTTTAGGAATATATAATGTTCTTTGGGATATAAATTGTGCTACTTCGGGAGCAACAACAATAACAATTCAAGAACCAAGATACGCCCATCAATAAGACATATTATATGAATTGTTCATCAAAAATACATAATATTCTTCAGGAATATTAATTGTGTGCTGCTTCAGGAGCACCAAATTAAGATTGTATGTATATACAGATATAAATATTATACAGTATGCAACAAAAAAAAATGAGGTATATAGTAAATGCATAGATTATATTAATAACTCTTCAAGGAATATTAACTTATGCTATTTCTGAAGCAACAATTGAGTTATTTCAATAAATTTGAATTGCTCTTTAAAAACATATGATATTCTTCAGGAATATGGATTGTGCTACTTCAGGAGCAACAATCTAAATTTTGATGACAGCCCTTCTCGTTACTCTTGTCGTCTGAAGGAAATCGAATCCCAATTCCCAGGAAAAAAAATGATGAAAATCTAAATAGCAAAAAGAGTAATCTTTATACTGCGTAACAGAGTTTGAAATCCCAAATTAAATGCACACTTGAAAACCTTCAGGGAAACTCAATTCCCAACAATTTCTTCATCGCAGATTCTAAATCACACAATTTTACCGAATCTTGTAATGATTCAACATCAAATAAATAAATAACAAACAAACAAATAAATAAAAGCGTAAAATAAATGCTCTTCAAGAGCATGTAATATTCTTCGGGATTATTGATTGTGCTACTTCTGGAGCAACAAATCAAGTTGAAAATATGTTTTGGAATTGTTCTTCAAGAGCATATAATATTCTTTAAGAATATAAATATATTGTGCTACTTCTGGAGCACACCCACATAAACATCTCGAATATGCAAGAATATTATTCTTTTACGAATGATAGGCAATATTCAAAACCATGTAATTGATTTACATGTTTTCAAATCATGCACGGTACTCTAACTCTCAGCAATTAAAACTATGTGAAAACCTCTCTCTCTCTCGCAACACCCACACACGCACAAGGGCACACAATAACAATCACAAACGGTACAAAGTAATTAAGAATCAATTTAAATAATATTGATGGCGAATAACTGGAAGTCTGGTAGCATGAGAATGAAGGTGGTAGAAGAGATACTGACCGCGAGTCTCTTCTACGTGGAGGTGGGCGAGGATGCCACCGTAGGCGACCTCAAGAACGAGATCGCAAAGCAAGAAAATCTTCCACGTGATCGCCTCATTCTGCTGCTCGATGCTACTGAGGAGCTTTACTCTCTTGATAAAGATGAAACTTGTCTCAAAGCTTATCGTGCTGATAACGTGTTATAAACTAAATAGAATGAGAGAATAATAGAGAGAAAGAGAAAATAGATGTGTATTATTATGATGGTGGAGACCTCTATTTATAGAGTACAAGATGGGCTCATGGGCTTTTAGGGTTTACATGGTCATCACAATATATGATAAGAATATATATATAATATATATTTACAACAATGATCTTATATAACTTGTCTATATATATTTTATAATCATTGTAATTTTATAAATTTTGTCTAGAATATTATAACTTTATTTTAAATCAAAATTATTTCAAACACGATTTCAAGCAAAAATATCATTTTTGATCCGTTATCTTGGCGTCTGATTCACTTTGGCCCGTTATTCTGGCTGAGTCCAATTTTAGTCCGTTAATTTTACAAATTGTCCACTTTTAGTTCGTTTTATAAAATTGGCAAAATTTGTCCAATTTTGATCCGCTGGGATAAAAAATATTTAAAATCATATTTGTAATATTAGAACATATTTGTAATATCAGTTTTTGTTCATTATATTATAAATATCCTGTTTTAACCAATGATATTTCAAAAAAATTGAAATGGTATCGATTATTTTTCTTTATATTTACTATTATTTTTAGAATTTTCTTAATTATTCGGATCTATGTTTGGGCCGGATTTTCTTAAATTGTTCGACAAACAACATAAACAATAGTAAGAAAAATAATCAACCTCATTTTTGGATTTTTTTTTAATATAATGAGTTAAAATTGAATAATTAAAATATAAAAGACTAAAATTAATATTATAAATATATTCTAATATGAAATTTTAATTTTTAAATATTTCGTATCAACCCAACGGACCAAAATTGGACAAATTTGACTAATTTTGTAAAACGGACTAAAAACGGACAATTTGTTAAATTGATGGACTAAAATTGGACTCGGCCAAAATAACGGAATAAAGTGAATCGGGCGCCAAGACAACAGACAAAAAATGATATTTTCCCGCATTATTTTAAGAGAAGGTATGATTGATACTTATTAGGAGTGGGTCGGTACGATATACCGAATTTTTTTCTTTATACCATATACAGTAACGAAAATTACGGTATGGAAATTTTACATATCGTTAACATACCGTACCGTGCGGTACCGATGTTAGGTATACCAAATCTTCGGTATTAAGATTTATAATATCATACAATGTACTGTCTTGTCAGTATACCGTATCGATCTTCGATATACCGTAAAGTGCGGTATACCATACATTATAATATATCGAATGTTGACGGTATATCAATATATTATAGTATACCGAAATTTAAAATTTGACCTTAATATATAATACGTGTTTGAATATTATTTATTTAAAAGAGCATCAATTTAATATTTAATATATAATGTATGGATATTATTTAATAAAACAAATATACTTAATATATATTTCGTATTTAAATATATAGATATATAATATGTGTATAGAGTACATAATATACGGTTCATGATATATTTTGTCTCATAATTATTTTTACTCATCAATCACAATAAATAAATTATTATAAAAGATAATTAGTTTAGAAATACTTATATATAAATATACCGACGTTTCGGTATGGATTGGTATACCTCAATACCATACCGGAAAAATCGGTACGATATCATACCGAACCGAAAATCACAGTATATATCAATAAAGTCGGTATTTTCAATATATTTTCGGCATGATATATACGATATATCGATTTTTCAATATATTTACCCACCCCTAATACTTATAAACTACTCAAATAGAAATGAACCTAGAATATACTCGTTGAACCAGCTAGCTGCACATACCGAATAGCGAATACTTCATATTTTGAAGCAGCCCCGTGTAATGTCCTAGCTGCACATATCGTATAGTGTACTTCATACGCTTTATTCAATTACATATACGTCTCTTTGGTGGGAGATTTAATTCTGATAATAATGAGAAATAATTCATGTTACTTCTATACAACACCGATAAAACACCGCTGCCGTTTGTCGGACAGTTACGGCTTTCAACCAATAAAACTTCAGACTAATATTACTGCACAACAAAACCCTTTTTAATTGTATTATTGGTAACATGTAGCCAACAAACACATGCATAATACATAAAAACGTGGGAAACCACTATTCCTAGAATCTTCTAAACAAAACAAAAAATTACCGACATATAATGTACACACTTCTACGCACGTGTTTGATTTAGAATGGATCAGTGTTCAATCCTCTTTAATGTGGGTTTAATAATAACATTATCCTAAACAAAACAACACTATATCGTTTAGGTAAACTGACTTTAAAAAAATAATAATAGAGATATATACCCAAAAAAAATTAAAACAATAAAGACCAATACGACTTCATTTCAAGAAACTAAGAAAAAAAATTTATTCATAGAATATAAAGTTGGAGGCCCTAACTTGAGCATACATGATTAGAAATTAAACAGAGAATCTCAAATTTCAAGAGGGCAATGAATCACAACACACACGAGACGTACAATTTGCCGACCTCAAACCAAAACTAGTATACTACTATTAATCGAATCCAAACATCTTAGAAATCAAATACGAAATCATAGTACTCATCTGTAGTCTAAATGAGCAAAGAGACGATGAAGACACTCACGTAGAGTTCACATAAATCCTAAGCAAATTTCAAGAAAAGTATGTATCTTCAAATAAGATAAGCAAAGAATTATAGGCCAAAGATTAAAATGACAAGCAAAGCTGCACAATTCTTGCAAAGATATTAAACTTCCAGCATTAGAAGTATAAATAAACAATCTGAAATTTGTCCTATCAATACATGAAGGCAAGAAAATACAAGAATTTAAGCAGTAAGAGAGCTTCTTGGATTCGACATAAAGCTAAGAGAATCCCTATAATTCCATGCAAAGAATGATGAACTTAATGGAGAAGACACAATAAGTGAAGCATTAATGCAATAATAATGAAATGATAACCAGGAGCCGAAAGTAAAGCAGATTAATTAAATGTATCCTTAATTCCACAGCAATAATTCTACTATGATCGCGACATTGCAACAACTGATGTAAAAAAGCAGCACCACAATAACTGTTTACCTTACTCAAATCCATTATTGCAGATGCCATTATTTCAAATTAGGAAGCCACATAAGATAATGAAAAATCTTAGGTTCAACCACAAGAAAATACACATAAACCAAGATCAAGAAACAAAACCAAATCAAATCCCCCAGACACTAATACGAAAATGCTCATAGACAACGGTTCTTAACCGTTGCAGTACAAACCACTGTTGCGGAAGGTCCCAATCATCGCTCATGGAACAAGTTCATACATTTCAAGATATTAGAAAGCATTTGATCCCATGTTACATTAAAATGTGCAACTCTAACATGACATATCTACGTGAACGTGGAAATAGAGTATGAAGATAATTTGAGTATAAGATAAAAGGGAAGTAACTTTGAAGCGCAAATGATGGGACTCTTCTTGAAATGGGTATATGATTAAAACACCTAGAGCCACGAGCTGAAACCATAACTCACAAGAGAGAAGAGGGTTAAAGATTAAACTTTTTCACAAAATCTAGAAGAATAATTACCAAGATCCTACTACCAACACCACAAAAATAAAGATGAAACCTTTGATCCAATGCTTGATAGAGAGAATCAATTTATTTGGTTTCCATAACTCGAACCACCAAGCAACCCTCCGCCGGAGCCACCGAATAAATCCGACGGATAGAGCACCGGATGCGACGACGAAGCTCCGTTTCTCCCACCACCACCGCCGCCTCCGGCTTCTGCAACGCCACCCAAATGCAATTCGGATATGTCCGGCAAGCCCTCCCTCCCTTCAAACCCTTGATCATATAGAAACCCTTTAAACACGTGTCCGCCTATTCTCACTACTGCTTGGTACGCATATTCATCATCGCCGTCGTCAAGAGCGGTTACTCTCACACACTTGAACACCGCCGGCGCACGCACTTGCCCAGGTAATGATTCTTTCAAACTTGCATCTATTGGAAAAAGATTCAATTTTTAACATATATTTATCACTTTTTTGTAAAAATAAATAATTATTATAATGATTTTATAAAGTATGAAATGTGGGAAAAGATTGTACCTTGATGACTAGAAGTGGTGTCGAAACTTCTTGGTGGGGTGGTGTTGGAGGTGGAAGTGTGGGAGGCGGTGGTGGTTTGAGACGCGCCAGCTAGGCGGGGTTTCTTTGTTCCGGAAGTCGATTGGGAAGAGCCCGCGGCGGCGGAAGTGAGACCCATTTGCTGACGCTCGCGGCGGCGTGAGGCCGGAACCCACGTGCTTTTCACGTGGGTGGAGCAGTCGTAGCCTCTACTTTGGCAGCAAGTCCGGCATCTCCGGTGCGGGCAGTCTTTCTTTGCCTGGTTGCCGCAGTCTTGACACGTGGTCGTTGCGGCGGACGAAGAAGAGCCACCGCCGCCGCCAATTCCGGTTCGGACAAGATTAGTTTGGTCGGTGTTGGTCAAGGGTTTCTTTAAGAAAGATGAAGAGTCCTGCACTTGCTGATTCTGCGGCCAGAATTGCAAGCCGCCGCCGCCGCGGTGGCGCGCGCTGTTCAACGCGTCGATCTCAGACGCGGCGCCGCCGAGAAGAGGGATCACGCCGATGGCGGCGTTGGAGGCGTTGAGCGAATGATTGTCGAAGTTTATCGTTGTCGCCGCCGCCTCTTGATGATGGTGGTTGAAGGAAGCCGCCGGCGCAACGAAGAAAAACTCCGGCGGCAAGCCGCAGTTGATGTGCCGGGAAGCGGCAGCGGTGGCGATAGCGGAGGAGGGCCAAACGCCCCCAGCGGCGCCGCCGCTGGGCGAAGCCGTTCGCGGCCCAGCATTAAACCCTAACGAGAGGTCGCCGCCGGAGGAAGAAGCCACCCACTCAGCAAACGCGC
Source organism: Lavandula angustifolia (assembly GCA_028984105.1). Lineage (NCBI taxonomy): Eukaryota > Viridiplantae > Streptophyta > Magnoliopsida > Lamiales > Lamiaceae > Lavandula > Lavandula angustifolia. The sequence continues at coordinate 3,922,229 of CM054826.1, forward strand.
CGCTGGAGTCGGCGGAAGAAAGCCTCCGAGTAGTAGCCACGGCTGCTGAATTCCGATTCTATCAATCGATACAGATAGATACAAAATTCATATATATAAACGTCTCAATCAAGCGCCAAGATTGGATTTTTCTTAGCTTCTCACTTGTGTTTAGAAATCTATCGATGTGGGAAGTCGTTACTGTTGGAAAAAGAAGTGGGGTCTCTGATATTCTTCGGAGCAGAAGAAGATCGAAGCAGAGAAGTAAAGATAGAGAAAGATATAGGTAGAGAGAGAGAGAGAGAGAGAGAGAGGACAGAGAGAGATGTTAGTGATGGGTTTTTCTCCTATACTTTCCGCTCACCTTCCACTCCATATGTGTCTGCTGCTGCTCACTGCTACTGTCTCTTTGCCTTTTTCATGTATAAAGTTTCTCTGAGAGAGGGACTTGTGAGCTTCCCATGCCAGTACTAATGGCAGAGAGAGAGAGAGAGGAGACAATTTGTCAACCTCTTTTATTAGAGAAGAAGAAGATTAGCCAGCCTTGTTGTGTTCATGGTGCAGATCCTTCTCTTCTTTGTGCATCATCAAGAACAAATTTTGAGCTTCTCTCTCTCTTTCAGAAAGTGAAAGAATGATGTGGGTTCCTATCCACCTCTCACAAAGATTATGGTTTGTGATTATTGGAGAGAGAAGAAAAAAAATGTGAGTTTTTTTAGTGAGAGAGAGCGAAAGGGATGTAGGTTTTGCAAGATTTTGAAGCCCTAATAAAAGTCACATGCCATACTTTCTTTTCTTTATTTTTGGCGTTGGGAAAAACATTAAAGAATTAATCTTTGTCTTGAAGACTAAAAGCATATATACTATATACTCTTTTGCCCAGAGCCGAATATGTAAAAGGTCTTATATAATTTTTAAATATTAGATGGATTAATTATTCTGGTTGTAAGTGCGGAGAAAAATCGCAATTACAAATGTTTTATCGAGATTTTATTGTAAATTTATTTTATATCCCAAATATATTATTTTTTCTTATTAGAGATGCATGTAAAGAAGCACTATTTGCTTTCAATTAATAATAGTGTTAGCTTATTCATATGCTACGTACCCGTGAGATGCTACCTACGATCATTATATGCTGGTTTTGGTATTGTGTGTTTATTAATGAATTTATTTCAAACAGCATATTGCATAAATACTTCACTATACATTGACGCTATAGTAAAATTATAATGAGAATTATATTCAATGTGCAAATGTGTAGTAATCTATGTAACTAGCCATAACTTAATCATTAAATACTCTATAAAACTTTTAAATTTATATAGCGATTATATAATTTCTTCGTCGCAAAATATAAAAAATATTAGGAGTATTTGTTTAGTAGAAAGAGATGGGAGAATTAATGAAGGGGAGAAAATAGAAGTTGAAGTCGCCATCATTGTCTTGTACCACCGCCATTGCCCCCCCCTCTTCTGCCAACAGTTGACTCTATTCACTCAATTAATTATAAATAATAATCCCCCCAATTTTCTTTAGTGATCAGCTCTCAAACTGTAATTTTGTGATTGATACTGATCGAAACTTGTATATAACATAAGAATCATGTTCAATAGTTATTTTTTTTTTTAGAATCGAAACTCGATTATGACTTCATTATCGGGATTGAATAGAAGATTTGTCCATTCTGCATGCGAAAATAAACAACGAATAAAATAAAATAAATATAATTATTTATATAGATATTTGTCGATGATCATATAAACTTTAAAAATCAAAAAATTAAGCTCTATAATTTTATAAATAAAAATCTTTAATTCTTACTATAATAATACACTTCTAATTTCACTCTCTTTATTCTTGTTTCTTTTTTTAAATAATGAAATTAATTACGAACTACCTATTTTTCTATTTTTATTATCCCAAACTGATTGTGGTAAAATAATATAGCTTTAGTGCTTTTCATATTAGAGTAATTTAGTGTTATATGAGATTTTTAGAGATAAGCCATGTTAGTTGAATTCAATTTGAATGTGTGATTAATGTTTTCAAACTGCCAAAATAATTGCTAAATATTCTCTTCCACTCATCACTAAGCCTAGACAACCTTAATTGAATGCACACTTAATTTAGTCCTACTCACAAAAGAGAGATTGTGTCTATGATTATGACCTATGTTGTAGGCTTATTCTCAAACCTTCCATTCCTACAATTTTATACTATTATTATTACAATAATCTTTTGCAGCTCCCACTAAATTAATCATAATAGATGTAACATGGTTCTCACATTATTTTATATTCTATGGGCACTGCATTACGTGAAATTCTCTGCTTCATTTTTTAATAAACCTAATTAAGGGCCAATTAATCATTACTACTCCTTCAAAAACCTTTTTATTTTTTCTTACTCTATTCCTAACTATATACGGTTTTGTATTGTGGTTGAAAGATAGCCAGCATAATCTTTTGTAATACGAGATTGTCTCACATTGTTAATCTACATTAGTTTGTACCTCGAAGGGTATTACATAAATTAAAGTCTGGTAATTTATTTTGTGACAATAAAGAAACGGATTTTTTAAGTTATAAATAAAAGGATCGATATCAACAGATTTAGTTACAAGCTACGCTTATTAGTTAGTAGTATTAGTTTTCCTTATGGAGTATACCGGTGTGTGCATAAAATAATTTTTAATTTAATGATCTAGGAAGCAGCAAATATATAATCAATCCAATAGTAAAAATATAATTTATTAATAATAATTAAAATTGAACATAAAAAACAATTTGCACACTTTATTATTAGATGATTTGGATTAAATATATTCTACAATATTCGTTATGTATATTTCAAATATGTTTTGTGCATAAAAGCAAGAGTATAGAAAATAAGCATACTTCCTACTTCCTATATAACTTTATTTTTCTATCCGATTCGTAACCATGAAACCTATTACTTTGATTAGTTTTTATTTATACTATCACGGATTTTGTTGAAGGTATGCTTATATAAATACGTAAATAACGTAAGTTATGCAAAAGATTGAAAATTATTTCAATTTATAAAATTTTAAGTTTTCTATTAATTTTATATAGTTTAACTAATTGTCACAATTATTATATTTTTACAAGTGCCCCAATTTTAAGGATACACAACTTGTGATATATATATATATAGAGAGAGACTGGTTCCCGTGTGAACAGTCCTTATCGTGTGAACACTGCACTTTAAAGACAAACGTATTGCACTTTCAAGGTAAATATACTGCACTTTACGTAATGCACTTAAAGACAAATGTACTACATTTTAAAATGCAACATCTTTGTCTTTAAAGTGCAGTATATTTGTCTTTAAAGTGCAGTGTTCACACGTTAACATAATAACATGCTGTTCACATTTTAACCTCCCCCTATCTATCTATATATATATATATATTAAATTATACATACAATATTAATCTTTCTCTTTTAATTCAGTATTTATTTATCTATTCTAACTCACAGACGTTCACTTTTGCGCATCAACAACAACGGAAAAGTAGAAACATAATAAAAAAGACAGTTTCATTTCTGCAAACCTAAAACTCCAAATATTTAAGTATATATCCTATCACGTATCATTACCCAAATCACACATTTATACAAAACTAAAACATAATCCAAATGTAGAAATAAACCAAACAAGGCTCAAAATTAAAGACTATGGGTTGTTTGGAAATGATTATTACTTCTTATTTATTTTATTTTTACTTAGGGATATTTGCAAAGGATTTTTTTAAGTGCTTATTTGCATTTTTAACTGTTTTAGAACTTTATATGTGTTTGCAAAATAAAATTATGTGGTCAGTTAGCTAAAATTAAACAGTTTTAAGCAGTAAAACAACGTTAAGTTAAAAAACATCAAAATAGGTGATTTTTGTTGCTTAAAGTTGCTAAAATTCCGGATGTACATTAATTAATATTTATAATATGTTTCTATTTATTTTTTATGGACCATAAATTTGAGATTTTATTTTAAACAAGTGTTTTTATTATTTTTTCACCAAATGCTAAAAAATTAATTATATTGCTTTAAGTTGTTTTTCAACCTTAATACCAAAAAATATATGTTTCTGCTTAAAAGTAATTTTTTGTAACTTTTAGCAAAAACAAGTAAGAAGTGTTTATAATAAGCATTTGTACCCCCTTCAAGTTAAAAATAATTGTTTCTAAGCAAAAACAATAAACTTTTGATATCAAAAATAAAAAGCAGATTGATAATTTTGGAAATTATGATACTTTAAATAAAAATAATAATTTTAGTTTAACTGTTTAATCTTAGGATATCTACTGAAGTTAATAGAATTTTCAAACACTGATATAAGCCTTTACCAATAAACACATGTGAAAATGACGAGTTCTATCTCGAGCATAACAGAAGATTTTAGAGATTAATTTTATCGATACTCGTATAATGTACGAATTATTTATTGCACGTTAGGTAGAGTGTCCAAAAACTAATGTGCGTGCACAGTGCAATGTAACGTTGCAGATTCGGAGCCCAATAGAAAATAAAAGGTCAAATCCATAATCACGTCCGCATATTGCGGGGATGGAACATAAGAAAGCCGCAAATAATTGAACATGCACCCACACAATTTCTGTTGTGTGAATTACAATTTCTTGATACTATATTTGATTTGATACATACATCCAAGTTTATGACGCTAGTGATTGTTTGTTGGTATATAAGGAAATAGGAAGAAACTAAAGTATGGTTTTCTCGTGACAGTAGATCGAGGCAGAGGGCACATCTGAAATTTCAGTGTGTAAATATCATCTGATTTCGAACGGGAGAGGGTGACGAATAGAAAATTTAGAGAAAGTGTAGATAAAATTAATATGGGATTGTACACGATTTGAGAGATGTCGCAACCTCCACACTGTCTCATAAATTCAAACGTTAATCACTTGATTGGCGGATTTATGAGACATAGGTGAGAGTTGCCGTCTCAAATTATGGAATTTATGTAATTTTTTCATATTTTTAAAAAATTATAATTTTGCACTTCTTGAATTTATAAAATTGCTATTTCGTACATAATTATATTTTATGCCCGTCTTTGTTTACTTGGAGTACATTAATTAATATATATATATATATATATATATTATAACATACTACTTTCGTTCTATTACTGTGTCCCATTTTCTACTTTTTATCCACGTATTTTCTACTTTTTTAGAAAAGAGACACTTCTAATTGGACACTTCAAAAAAGGAAATAAGATACTATTAATAAGATGAATGGAGTAGTATTTATTGTGTATAATTAAAAATTTACCTTGAAACTTTATTTTCATTTTGTTATTATTATCTCGTTGCATTGGGCACATATATTAGTGGTAATACTATTTAAAACTTTGACGGCTACTTATTTAAATTAATGTTGATCTACTATAATTATAATGTATATTAGAAAATAAATAATAATAATGGGATAACTAACAAAAATATATATGAGATTATATTAATGAGATTAATAGAGTGTTTTATAACGTTGAAGGGTGCATTAGCAAATACTCCTCCATCCCAGATGAAACGTCATGTTTCTTTTCGGCGCAGTAATTTTTGCGGTGGACTTTTGTGTGTTAGGAGAGAAAGTGGTGTGAATGAGACCCACAAAAAAGTAATTTTTTGTGAGATAGATTAATTTCCTCTTTAGGAAACAGGACATTTGTGTGGGACAACCCGAAATAGAATACATGACGTTTCATGTGGGACGGAGGGAGTACTTATTATAACGTTGAAGGGTGTATATATTAGCAAATACTACCTTCGTACCGCTATTTCCGGCACACTTCACTTGGGCACGAAAATTAAGAAAGTAGGTGATTAAGAATGAGATATGAGTAGATGATAAAGTAGGAGATAGAAGATGATTGAGAGTAGATTATAAAGTAAGAGATAAAAGATGATAAAGTAAGAGAGAGAAGATAAAGTGAGAAAAAATAGGAGAGATAAGATGGTAAAGTATGAGATAGATGGTAGTTATTTCCAAATTAGGAAGTGGTAAAGTATGAGAGAGACGATAGTTATTTCCAAATTAGGAAGTGTGACAGAAATAGCGTGACGTCCATTTCGGAAAAGTGTGTCAAAAATAGCGGGACGGAGGTAGTATTTATTATGAACTCTTTTTATTTACTTTTGTTTAGAATTGAAAATATTTTTTTTAAACAAACCAAATATTTTTTGGAATAAATATAAAAAATAAATATTTTTAATAAATATGAAAATTATGCTGCTGGACATCTCAATTAATGTGAAAACACTACTTAATTTGAATTTTTTTGATATAAAAATAAATATTTTGCAATTATAGAGAATCTAACGTAGAAAATGAGTTTTGCAGACGTTAAAATACTATCCAAAACGGATAAGTGTGGTTAAAATAAATTTATGAGAAACACACCGTAATTCGATGTGGCGGAATATCATTCGTGGATTAAACTGTGGCCTCTATCAAAATTCAAAAATAGCCCGAAATAGATAGTTTCGTTTCTTGAAAGAAGTGGAGCAAGATCGAAAAAAAGGATTCGAAGGACAAAACATTTGATTGGTCCGTCACGAGACAGCTGTCGCATGAAGTATCATTGAGACATGGACCGTGATAATGTCACCAGACTCACCAATTGATATGCTTTTTCTCATTTAAATTTTCTTTGTTTACTAATTCGAATAAAATAATATTCAATTAATTTATGTGTAAGTAAGATAAAAAGAAAAGGAAAGCGGCGGTCTGAGGAAAAGGAGGGAAATGACTTTTTTGTACCACAGCCTAATGTCGTAACCTTATCTCCTACGCAATGACCAAAACACGCCATCCGCGCGTTTCTCGCCTCCCCCACGCACCGCCACCACCGCGTGCCATACACGCTTTTATAGGACTATTAGTCTTGTACTCTTCCTTATCTTACTTTTCCTCTTGGATTATTTTATTCATCTTATCATTTTTCTTAAAATAACAATTTATTTATAACTCACTTATTCTTTTTTTTATAGACCCATTTATTAACACACAATTTTATTTCTTCTAATAATCATGTTGAAAAGAAAAATAGAAAATTATAACCATCCGAAAATGTGACAAAAAAAGTTATAATTCTTTTAGTATACTCATACCATCCCATTATTTATGTATAGAAAGTTGCAAAGCTATAAAGTTGTAGTGAGATATAAAATGATGGAGTTCATTTATTTAGATTGATTATAATTCACTTATTTATTTCTTTATTTTCTATCATGGATATATGGTTCCATTTTGGAAGTCCATATATTTATGTAAATAAATATGACTGTCAATTCAATTAAAATTAAAACAAATCGAGTGTCTTTATTAATGTTGACTAGGTGTATTTGTAGTTTTGTAAGTTTCACTAGTATTGTTTTCATGGATGAGAATTGATATAGGTGCTTAGGCTGGACAGTCACGATATCGTAGGGGCGTTAGGGAATTTAGTAGTAATAATACTCCTGCCGTCCCATTCGACTTGTCTAGTTTTCCTTTTTGGACTGTCCCGCTCGACTTGTCTAGTTTTCAAAAAAGGAAGTCTAATCATTAAACAACCTACCACTCTTTCTTTGTGGGGCCTACCTCTTTACACACAATCACATACTCAACTACACACAATCACCCACTCTTCTTAATCTCCGTGCCAAAAAAAAATAAGACAAATGAATTGGGACGGAGGAAGTATTTACTTAAGTCAAGATCTAACCTAAAATTCATCTTTATAATCAATAATTGGTGCATAAATTTTTGTATAGTTAGTAGGGGACACATGCATAAAATAACCTACCTACATTTGCTTAAATACTATTCCGAGGTTAAATTATATAATTAGATTTATCATTAGTTTAATAATTACTGTCACTTCAACTTGTAAATTTAATTACACATGCCAATTTCAAACAAGTCACATGCTAAACTCCAAAGGCTCAACCATTATCTTTTCTTTTTTCTCTTACAAGCGAAATCTCATAGTAACTATCAAAATACTTGATGGATAACTTCATTTTTATAGGGTGATTTGCATATATAGTTAAAATAGACTATGAAATTACAAATATAGTCAATCTCCCTTAAAATTGCATGTAAATATAGGGTTTCTACACCTTTTTTCTAATATTTCACCAATTTAGTATTAATAAAATTATCACCACAATATTGTTAAACTTATTAATTCGTCCTAAGCTAAAATTTGACTTATTGACCATAATTAGAATCATAATTTTAATTTTTTTTTGGTAAATATAGTATCTTATTGATTATATTTTAGTAGTTGTAATATTAATAATTAAAATAAAAATATTAATAACAATTTAGCTGAAATGGCGAAACATATACTTAGTACCAGAGCGATTTGTATATACCACATTCGTATACTCTTGTGTATACCACAATACAAGAGTATTGACATGTGGAATTTTTCATTAAATTGGGTGGCTACATTTACCACATATCAATACCGTTGTAGTGCGGTACAAACAAGGGTATACAAATATAATACACACAAGCCTTTGTGACTTAATACTAACACTAAAAGTTTATATCAATAAATATGGTGTAATTCAATTAAATTAACAAAAGTAAAAAAAAATTAAAATTGGCAAAAAATAGAAAAAAGACAAAAATAGGGGTAGAACCTGTATTGGGTATTGGATGCAATTTTGAGGGAGATTGATAATATTTATAATTTTATAATCGCGGGAGTGGCCCCCATTCCTGATTCTGTGTCTGTATGTTGTGTTTATGGGTGAGTGAATTAAAAGTGTGTTACAGCGGAGATCTACTGCATGAGGCTAGAGAGAGAGAGAGAGAGAGGAGAGAGGCGTGTCTCGAGCCCACCGCTCTGTGTCTAGGAGAGGGAGTAGATGAGCACCGGCTGTATATATCCCGCGATTTCCTCAGCCGTACGTTTTTGTCTCCTTGTTCTCTCATCCGCACGCCCTCCCATATCGCCTCCGCCTCCCAGGGCCCCACCCCACCAATATTCACTGGGCCCAACTTAAAAATCAAAAAGCCCAATAATAATAGTATGACTGCCGTTTGGGCTCCTCCCTCAAGACCTTATGGCCCGTCGCAATTGAGATTAAGAAAAAATTGGTATTACTCTATCCGTCGCAATTGAGATTAAGAAAAAATTGGATGTTATGGATGTTTGGGACAACTCAAAAGAGAAATTTAACTAATGAATTAGAAAAAAGGAGTATTATAGTATTAGATTTTTTATTTTTTATAAAGAGGCAATTGTTGCTGCTATCAAAACGTGTGTTGTGTTTTGTCTATTTTTGGACAATAACAAGCAAATTATAGCGAAAATTTAAACAACTATAATATAACTATTAGTGACAAGGTTATACATAGTAGTTTTGGATTTCGAACTAGTAGCAAACACCTTAATTACTATGTTATCAGAAAGAAACAATAATTGTTGGTTATATATGCCTATTACAGAGTATAGAAATTTATCCCATGAACATCTCATATTTATAAGTATATATACTACAGATTCCCTTGTAAAAAAAAACTTAAATATCCACGCATAACACATTTACGTGTCTCTATATTAATTTTGAGTCTTGACAAATTTCCATGTTCTTCAGAATCAATTTTTACTCTAAGAACAATCACATCAAGTTTTACTCTTAAGAACAATCACACCAATTTTTACTCTAAGAACAATCACATGTATAGGGATAGCAGGATTTTATTTATAATACACAATTAAATATCAACACATGTATAATGTACACAATTTCCTAATTTTTGGTACAGTTTGATCACCTTGACGACCGATCTAATAAACAAACAATCATCATCCAAATCCCCTTTCCAACAAAAATAAATAATAAAGATTGAATAAATATAGACAAATTCCATCTAACAAACCCTAATTTCGTTCTTGATTTTTTTTCCCCTAAAGAAATAAATCAGATTATAAGCTATAATCTACCTCCTTCTCCTTCCACTCCAACCCTATGAATCTGCAGGGCGAAAACCTGATCTTATACTCCGAAATCGTCTCGAGTTTCGGCGACCAAATCTGCTCTTTTGGCCCTACTAGCAGATCGTAATGCTTCTGCAACTCCGGCGTGCTGCACAAAAACTTCCCCTCCGTCCGGCAGCCGTGATCACCCTCCTTATCTCCCCCTCCAATCAAACTCGCAATAAACTCCGCCCTAACCCTAATCAAAACCCTACCATCTTCACCCTTCAAGTACTCGAACGGGCAGTCCTTGAACCTGACCGCAGCGTCCCCTGCCCGGTGGGCCCCCAGGGCTGCCAGGGACGAGGCGGAGAGCGCGCTCTGCGCGACGCAGTCGAGCGGCAGAAGGAAGTAGGTCCGGCCGCCGACGAGCACGTCGGCGATGGTGAGGGACGGGATCGGCTGCCCGATGAAGAATGAGTCGGCGCGGCAGACCGTGTGGTCGGGGAACTCGAACATTATTTCGCCAGCGAGGCGTTTTCCTCTCAGGATCCTCGTGCCGCCGCCGTGCATGATGATTTTTGCGGCGGCGGTCGGGCGGAAGCAGGCGTTGCCCATTGAATCGGTGTTTTGATTTCCTTTTTGTGGATGAGATTAATTAGCTTGCAATTAAGGATTAGGTTTTGGGTAGATACACAAATAACACAATCTGTATATATAATGGTTGCATGGAGGAGAGGGTGTTGACTTTGAGACGGTCAACGAATTTGGACATACACACATGACACATGAGAGAGAGAGGGGGGGGGTCAGTGAAGTCGGCTTTGAAATTGAGAAGGTAGGTTTGTGCAAGAAGGGGACTAATCATACGTGAGCAAAATTATCTGCACGACTTTGTTGTAGTAGTTATGATCATATTTATTAAATTTTACAATATTATATGTTTAATATAGTTGACCATTTCGTGATATGTTTTTTTTACTAATTTAATTAATTGTGGATAATGTAAACGTGCCTAGGTCCAAATCTTCCTACTTGTAGAAAATAATGGCACAAGTGGAGCTTTAAGTAGTGCATTAATTTGACGATAATATACATTCATTGTACTATCTATAGGGAGTTGGGGACAAATGATTTTTTATATTTTGGGTTAATGTGGTTAAGTTAAAACAATTGGCTCTTATTAATCAACTTGAGAATAAGTGCTCAATTAATCATTTAATTATTTGTGGGTGTCTGCAAATGTTGTTTTTAAGCGCTCTAAAATTAAATAGTCAAATTGTTTAAATTTATAATTATTAATTGAAATATTTTTGGTACTGCATCGTAATTTTTGAAATTATCATAAATAGATACTTTTCAATATTTCTTTTTTTCATTAATAACATTTTGTATATTTCTTTTTTCTTAATGAAAAAACTAATGTCTTGTATATCCACATTAACGTCTTTTGGATAAAAATTATCCAAAAGTCAAATAATATAATAACATAAAATTTCACTTTCTTAATTTTTGTATCCAAAAGAAACAGAATATTACTAATAAGACAAATAGATTATTAAACCAAAACCCCTTTTTTTATTAAATAAGATTATTTTTAACTTTAAACAAAAGTAAATAAGAAGCTTTTATAACAAACATTTGTAAACAGAGTCTATACTTCATATGATCAAATAAAATTCGTTATCGCTACGTTAAGTGTGAACCCATTAACACCGCTAAAAGCCTAAAACACGTTTACTCATTGCAGGAAAAAGAAAGGAAATATTAAAAATATTTCCTTATTCGCCCAAAGATGACAAGCCCAGTTCAGATTTTGGGCCGAACGACGAGGCCCATTTATTCATCTCTAATCAGGCCTTTTTATGTCCTGGAAAACAGAAATAGGAAGTATTGGGCTTTTTTCATCTTTTGCTAATTAATTTGATCTTGTACGAATTATTAACGAGGCATAAGAAGATTAATTCTAGTGATTATTCTATATTATTAAAATACATCAAGTTAAGTAATTGCATTTTTAGAGCTAATAGTTAAAAAATATGCATCTTTTAAGACCCATCTAACTCTACACGTACTATATAGTGAAAATATGCACAACTTCAAAATCAAAAATATCAACTACATGACTCAACGCGTCACCCTTCGCAACCTTATAATCAATCTCCACAACTTTTATGATATTTTTGAACTCATTATGATCCAAATTATAATTGTTGGGTGTGTTGCTATAAATTTGGTGTGTGATAATGTATTATCCAATCATGTTGAGAAATGAGAATCATGTACACCTAAAACCATAAGTTCTTCCATAATATTCCATCCATTTAGAGTCTTAAAAAAAACACAAATAGTTCAATTACGAATGACTTATTGGTAGAGTGAATTATCGCGTTTACATATTCAAATCTCATAAGAGTCTATAATATATAGTCTGTAACATGTGATTAGTCTAAATTTTACACATGATTAGTGTTTATTTACCTAATCCGCACATAAGATAAGTAATTGCGAATTATCTTTTAAAAAAAATTGTATAAGCAATCACATGGACCACACTTGCATGTCGCATGCCCAACTTAAAGGTGGAAATTAAGGGGAAAGAGGTTATGGACCACATAAATATAACATGGTATAATCAACGAACAAATAAAATAATTGCTACAAAATAAAAACCAAACAAATAAATTAAAAGAAGATTATTGTTTGTTTACTAACCCTAATAAGTCTTGGAATCTCTTAAGCCAACCCTTGCTCGTGTTATGGATGATCAAGATGAATTTTTTTTGAATCCTGAATGTCACGCAATTTATATATATTACGCGATTTATCTCAATTATTAAAATCGAAGGCCTTATTGGTGTGGGGTGGGGTGGGGTGGTGGGGGGGAGTTGATGGAGCAAAAATCGAATGTTTGAATTATTAAAAGAAAAGTAGGGCCAAATTGATGAAAAGAGAGGACCATGATTTTGACTCGTGGCTCATTCATTCTTCTTTCTTTACATTAAGTGCAGGGGCTCGTGGTGTTGGTCATTATCAACCCTCCTATTGTCATCCATTGTTGCATTTAAACATAGACGTCTTACTTCGTACCTATCTATAGTTTTTTAGATATAATATTCCAAAAAGTTTATACTTCCATCCTATTTTTCAAAGTCCGCACGACTTTAAAAATATCGCAATTACAAAAGTAATCACGAACAAATATAGAACACAAAATCAGGAGTACAAATTTATAATTTTAAGAAATAGATTGAATTATATCATATAAGTATATCATAACGGGAGTGAATTTGTAATTTTTGGAATCAATGAAATAAATTTTGAACAAAAAAATATATGAAAAAGGTACATATTTGGAGTGATCCATAAACCAAACAAATTATCTGAATACTGTCGAAGCAACATAGTGTAATGCCAACGTAGCTCCATGTTACTTGTAACTTGTAAAAAGATAAAAACATATAGACACCCAAGTTATGTGATGATTTTTTTTTAAAAAAAATTTTGCCCCAAAAATTTATTGTTTATTAGTATTTTTTGAGAAATTTACCTGATTACCTCTATTTCTCAAGTATGTAATAGTTGTCGCATCAATATTTACTTACCAAATTTACCAAAAAAATACTGTCACATAATGCAGCCAAATGAGTAAAAATAAGCCCCAACTTACCATATGAAATTAATTATTGAAAAGTTCAAATTGTTATCCATTTCCCTAATTTGCTAAGAAAAAGAAAAAGGGTAAAAATTGGAATTCCACGAGTCTTCTCTCTCTCTCTCCTCTCTCCTCTCTCCTCTCATATCTGCGCACAGAATAGTACTGTGTTACACACTCCAGCTGCAAAGGGAAACTGTTAAATTATCACATTAAAAAAAACCTATTGGATTTTTCTCAACTCACCTTTTCTCTGATCTCCCATTTTCTCGCATTCGCCTCATTGGAGCCGTCAATCGACTGTGATAGTGCCCGCAAGCCCATTTTCTCTTACGCCGACCGATTGATTCACCACTTCATTGCCCAACTCTGTTCGCAAATCGCGTTTACACGGTGATTGGCGAGCTCTGCAGTTGTACCTGGTGCAATTCGTGCGGTGAACCTGCCGGCTTCGTCGTACGTTTGACTGGGAGTGGAGTATTTTATGACCGTGAATGGTGAATGGGGGGTTTGCATTTAGGGCTTGTTTGGGAAAGCGGGAATTTGAGTTTTGATGTCACGCGCCGCCGATAGGATGAGTAGCTCCGACGTCAGCAGAGCTGGTGGTACAATCGAGAGGGATATCGAACAAGTATACATTTATTGGCTTGTTTTTGATTTATCGGTCTTTTTATGAGCATGATTAACTCCGAGTTACTGGATTGAGTTCTAGTAATGAGTCTGCTGCTTAGTTTGTAGAGCTAGTATATGTTTCCTCTGGCTTAGCTGATTAGGTTCCTGGAAATCTCATCAAGTTGCTCCAATACTTTTCCCGGTTATAAACTCCTATACTGTTAACAGAATCTGTTAGAACTTCCTAAAAATTAGATCAATAATGTTGTGTTAGGTATACTGGTATAGAATGATGCAGTCATGTACTTCATGGGATGGATAGGGTCTGGGATTTTTCGTTGGGTATGTACAGATGCAGATGCTGCTGTTATTTTCTTCTAAGATCTCGCTGAAGCACTTTATTCACACATTTAGATCACAATGCACCCAATACAAAAAACTGCTTGTTATGCATATCTATGTTTTTGAAATGCGTTGTTTATAGTTGTATACTGAGAAATGCAAATGTATTTGTAACTGAGGTTACTATTTGCAGAAATGGTTTGCTGCTAGTTGTGACTGGTTTTATCTGTTATGGTTTAGCTGATTACTATCTGTTAGTACTTCATCAGACTTCGGCATTGACATGATTTTGTGAAAGAATGCTCTAGAAGTGAGAATAGAAAGCTACAATGAAGCATTCTTGCTTTCATGTAGAATACTTAAAAGTTTGTAAAATTTTAGCACCAATTCCTGAAGATTTGGTGACAAGATTCCTGAGATTACTGAGGACACTTCTGTAGTCTTAATTAACTTTTCTTGATTATTACTACTTAATCTGATTCTTACTGATCCCATGATTGATTTGCTGGCTTGTGATATTGTCAGTTATGACCTTGTTATCTGCACACTTTTCTCATGGTTTTTCTGTTGGTCCAGTCTCATATACATTTACATTTACATTTCATCAATCTAAATAAATAAGTAAACAATACATTGGTCCGTGCCAAACGTATGCAAAAAATGGAATATAGTTAATTACACTCTTACATGTTGATTTCAAATACTTGAACCTAGCTGGTTATGCTAAGCTTGTAATTTGCTGATTTTATGACAGGCTATCACTGCTTTAAAGAAAGGTGCATACTTACTGAAGTATGGAAGAAGAGGAAAACCTAAATTTTGCCCATTCCGCCTGGCAAATGTAAGCTGGAGTTTTTAACAGTTTGGCTTTTATATTTTCATTCGCTTCATTTATACGACAATCCTGGCTATGTGATTTATCTTTTGATCAAGCCCAAATTTTATTTTCTGTTGATTAAGGTGTGGTCGCTAAATAAGTTCTAGGCTGATACATGAACCCGTTAAGGACCGAGTCTAAACTCCATGCAGAAACCAGTGACTGCCGGGTGTGTGTGTGTGTGTAGGAGGGGGTGGGGGGTTTGGTTGAGGTTTAGATAACGTGGGTGCTAGTGTGCTGTATGGGTTACTAATTTATCTTATGTTATTTCATTACTAGTTTACTAGTTGTTAATTTGTAATCGGGTCTTGGGATTTGCTTGGGCTCGTGATCCTTTAGGTCAAATATTCCTTGTCTGGTTAGTGTCAAGTGTCATCAAGTTCATTGTTTTTGAGACAGAGTCATCCGGGGAGTACTATTGAGGTTTCGTTGTTCTTATTTTAGCTTTTTCCTTCAATATTACTGCAGTTCTTCAAGTCTACTTTCCCTCCGTC
Organism: Lavandula angustifolia; assembly: GCA_028984105.1. NCBI lineage: Eukaryota > Viridiplantae > Streptophyta > Magnoliopsida > Lamiales > Lamiaceae > Lavandula > Lavandula angustifolia. Next base: position 3,938,158 of record CM054826.1, read on the forward strand.
TCTTTTACTCTATGCAAACCCCTACGCGGGAGATGAGTAAGATGATATGAGCTTTGATTTCTTCTACTAGTGAGGGAGCTGGCATAAATAATGAGGGGCTTAGTTTCCTTTGAGGCTTGAGTTGAATGCTTCAAATAGCTCATTGTCACAGGCTTCTAGTACCTTATCAACTATAGTCTAATAATCTTTCTTACAGGTCACTCGAATGATTTTTTATTTGTGTAAATCTCATAACTACTATCAAATATAAGCTGATACTAATCATGAACTGCGATGATGACATTTGGCATGGTTCTTGAACCTTGGCACTGTATTTTGTCTTACAGATAATGTCTTGCCATAAATTGCTTCACTTGTATGGTGTTATTCTTGGTCTGATTTTCTTTTTCTGTTGGAAAATCTTAAAGATGTACTCGAAACATTTAATAAATTAGCCTGCTTCATTTCAGGATGAATCTGTTCTTATATGGTTCTCGGGAAAAGAGGAGAAACACCTTAAACTTAGTAATGTAACCAGAATTATATCAGGGCAGCGGACTGTAAGTTTCCCTTTGCATGCTTCTCATTATATTCTTCATGAGCTATCAAAATTCTAACTTATTAGTTTCTGCACAATGACTTTCTAGTTTTATCTATAATTTGCTTTTCTGGTATGTCAAGTCCAAGGAAACCCCAGTTGACTCTACTCTGTTGTCTCCCTGCCTGTTAGAATCGAACTAGAACTTGTAAGCAATTAGGAACTGAATTCTCTTGTTTTAGTACAATTTACTTACCATAGAGGTTAGCCTGAACAACCAGACCCAAGTGCCAGTGGTGCTTTAAGTAACGAATATGATTCCATCCAAATAATGGATCTTTAGTACTAGTTTTACTGCATCTCTTGGTTTGAGAAGATTTTCATTAAATTCGAGTCAAATTGGTGACTTAATCAGACCTTTTAACCACCTTGTGTTGATTTATACTTGGGGTTAACTTATGCACTCATTTTAAAGATCAACTAGATTGTGTTAAATGTAAAACTCAATCATATGGGGATTTTTGCTATCAGAATAAGAACTTTCTCTTTTGTTTGCTTAAGAATATGTATGCAAGCACAATGGTGATTCCTGATATATATTTCTGGTTAAATACTTGAAATCACCTTTCGTATATTATGAATATTTGTTTCTTGTCCAGCCAATTTTCCAAAGGTACCCGCGACCTGAGAAAGAATACCAGTCATTTTCTCTTATATACAATGAAAGATCACTTGATTTGGTAAGAGTCTTTATAATCCCGAATTTCTCGGAAAAAGTTATTGTTATTCTTTCTCATGCTGAACTGTTATCATTTATTTTCCCGATCATTGTCTTCCTTTTGTAGATATGCAAGGACAAGGAGGAAGCTGAAGTCTGGTTTAGTGGCCTTAAGGCATTGATTTCACGTGGTCAACAGCGAAAGTGGAGGACGGAATCAAGGAGTGATGGAATTTCTTCTGGAGCTACTAGTCCTAGAACATTCACGAGAAGAAGTTCTCCGCTGCACTCCCCATTTGGAAATGGTGATAGCTTGCAGAAGGTACATTGCTTTTATTTTCTACCTCGAGTATAGACATGCATTTGCACAATCTCTGATATATGTGCAGGACATCTGTATGAGCTCCCCCTCCTCTCCTCTCCTCTCCTCTCCTCTTATTTTATTTTAATTTTTTTTTGGCCATCTGCATAAATAAACTTATGCAAGATAAAATCACTTTTCCAGGATGGTGGTGATCAGCTTCGTCTCCACAGCCCCTTTGAGAGTCCTCCAAAAAACGGACTGGATAAGGGATTCTCAGATGCCATATTGTATGCTGTGCCTCCAAAGGGGTTCTTCCCTTCAGATTCTGCTAGTGGTTCTGTCCATTCTGTATCATCTGGAGGTTCTGATGGCATGCATGGTCACATGAAAGGAATTGGGGTAGATGCTTTCAGAGTGAGCCTTTCTAGTGCTGTAAGCTCATCCAGTCAAGGATCTGGTCATGATGATGGTGACGCCCTGGGTGATGTTTTCATTTGGGGAGAAGGCACGGGGGATGGTGTTATTGGAGGTGGACCACACAGAGTTGGAAGTAGTTTGGTAGTAAAAATGGATGCGTTATTGCCCAAAGCATTGGAGTCTGCAGTCGTATTGGATGTTCAGAACATAGCTTGCGGTGGACGACATGCTGCCATAGTGACCAAACAGGGGGAGATATTCTCTTGGGGTGAGGAGTTGGGAGGTAGGCTTGGTCATGGTGTAGATGCTGATGTGTTGCATCCAAAACTAATTGATGCACTCAGCAATACAAATATTGAGCTAGTTGCATGTGGTGAAAATCATTCTTGTGCTGTTACACTTTCTGGAGATTTGTACACTTGGGGTGATGGTCAATTTGGCCTTCTAGGGCATGGAAATGAAGTTGGTCATTGGGTGCCAAAAAGAGTAAATGGGCCACTAGAGGGGATACATGTCTCTTCGATCTCATGTGGGCCTTGGCATACAGCTGTTGTGACTTCTGCTGGACAGTTGTTTACTTTTGGTGATGGGACTTTTGGGGTTCTTGGTCACGGTGATCGTGTTAGTGTTCCGAAGCCGCGTGAAGTAGATTCATTGAAAGGTCTACGCACTGTACGAGCAGCCTGCGGTGTTTGGCATACAGCTGCAGTTGTTGAAGTTATGGTTGGGAATTCGAGTTCCAGTAACTGTTCTTCAGGCAAGCTTTTTACATGGGGAGATGGCGACAAAGGTCGACTTGGACATGGTGATAAGGAATCAAAACTTGTTCCTACCTGTGTTGCTGCTCTTGTAGAACCTAACTTTTGCCAAGTTGCTTGCGGGCACAGTCTGACCGTAGCTCTTACGACCTCTGGGCATGTATACACCATGGGGAGTCCAGTTTATGGCCAGCTTGGAAACCCTCAAGTTGATAGGAAGCTCCCTTGTCGAGTGGAGGGAAATCTCATGAGGACTTTTGTGGAGGAGATAGCTTGTGGTGCCTATCATGTTGCTGTGTTGACTTCAAGAACTGAAGTTTATACATGGGGAAAGGGAGCAAATGGTAGGTTGGGTCATGGGGATACAGATGATAGAAATTTTCCAACTCTGGTTGAAGCTCTGAAAGACAAGCAAGTCAAGAGTATTGCTTGCGGTACTAATTTCACTGCAGCTATCTGCCTGCATAAGTGGGTCTCAGGGGTTGATCAGTCCATGTGTTCTGGTTGCCGCCTGCCATTTAACTTCAAAAGGAAACGTCATAATTGCTACAACTGTGGCCTTGTTTTTTGCCATTCATGCAGCAGCAAGAAGTCACTTAGGGCTTCCATGGCGCCAAATCCCAATAAACCTTACCGTGTTTGTGATAATTGCTTCAGTAAATTGAGAAAAGCTTTCGAAACAGATACATCCTCTCACTCATCAGTGAGTAGAAGAGGGAGTATGACTCAGGGAATAAATGACAGCAAAGACAAAGATGAGAAATTGGATACGAGATCTCATCCCAATCTAGCTAGGTTTTCTTCAATGGAATCCTTGAAACAAGGGGAGAACCTTTCCTCTAAAAGGAACAAAAAACTGGAATTCAATAGTAGCCGTGTATCACCAATCCCAAATGGAAGCTCCCAATGGGGTGCACTTAATATCTCAAAGTCTTTCAATCCAGTATTCGGTTCATCTAAGAAATTTTTCTCAGCTTCAGTTCCTGGTTCGAGGATTGTCTCTCGAGCAACTTCACCAATTTCACGACGAACGAGTCCTCCTCGCTCTACTACACCCACCCCCCACTTTGGGAGGACTTACATCGCCTAAGATTGTTCTGGATGAGGCAAAGATGTCTAATGATAAGCTTAGCCAAGAAGTTATTAAATTAAGAGCACAGGTAACTTGTTTGAATTGGTTCCATATGTTCTGTTTTCTTGGATGTGTATTTATGTTTCATTACTTTACACGTGTTACAATAGACTCGAGCATATCCGATGGAAGGGGGGGGGATGTACTTTTAACTCTTCTTTGGGTTGGGGATGTACTGATAGTTTACAAAGTGGACAAGTTTTTCATTTTAACCTTAATCACCTATTTGTGAACAGCCTCATGCTTACTGGTAATCTCATGTAACTGTCTGTGCTGAAGAGGAGACCCGCTACTTTAGTCAGAGTTACATAATGTCCTTTTCAGTTTTCTCTTGAGATACTAATGTTTAGGAGAATAAACTTTTAGTTCTCTCTGAAAAATAATGGGTAGTTGATTCTACTTTCTACAATTAGTTTAATTTTAGTCCATGGTGATTGATAGAGTGCATTTTACTCAAATCAAGAGGGTCCCTGATAGATTTTCCATTGCCTTTATCGTTTAGTGGGATAAGATTCTAGTTATCAAGGAAAATGGTTTCTTGTCTTTTAGGTGGGACAGCTGTAACTTAAATTAATTGGGGTTCTCTGATTTTATCAGCTGCTACCAGATATAAAAGCATTCCTATCAAGCGACTGTCTCAGATAGTATTGAATTATTATGTGCAGGTAGAAACTCTCACTCGTAAAGCACAACTTCAGGAAGTTGAGCTAGAAAGAACAAATAAACAATTGAAAGAGGCAATATCAATTGCAGGGGAAGAGACTGCAAAATGTAAAGCTGCAAAAGAAGTAATAAAATCACTTACTGCACAAGTAAGTAAAATAATTCCATACCAGTTATGAGTTATCTACTTGGCAGTTTAGATGTTTGCTTGCATGTCTTCTTTGTTACAATTGACATCTAGTCACTTTTTTGACATCATGGAAATATGTCTATGTTATTCTAGCAAAGGAAAGTTCACTCTTACTTCTCTTTTTAAGTTGAATCCATCTTTGGTTCTAGATCCTTCCTGCAGTACTACATAGACTTTTTTTTTCATTCTACATTTTCTGCCAAACTATTAGTCAGCAGGGACGGAGTATACCCAAGTGCTTTGTAAGATGGCATGACCTATATCGGGAATGGACAATCCTAAGCTATTTAATACGAAATTTCTGTAGAAATGCCTAGGCAACTTCAGATTTTCTGTTCATATATATTATGATTTTCTGTTCATATATTATTCTCTTTTGGCTTTCATATATCTGAAGTCAGAATATTCTGGAGCACTTTATTAATTGCTTTCAATTCACTTTTCTTACATTCTTCCTTTCTAATTTTCTACTTCACACTTGTGTGATGCCACCTAACTTGAAGAACTACCTCTCTGTTCATATATAAGTATCTAACCGCGGGGAAAAACCCAACTCTTATGTTACCTTACACTTATAGCAATGCCCATTGACGTATTGCTAACAGAAATAGTACCACCTTACATATAGATTACCACCATAAGGTTACTGGTCACTGTCAAAGATAATTAGTTGGAAGACTACTAGAGAACGATTATATGCTGTTAAAATAATTTGTTGATGCTTGGCTGAGATATATTTCATTGTGCAGTTGAAGGAAATGGCAGAAAGACTTCCAGTGGGTTCTGCCAGAAACACCAAGTCACCACCCTTCAATCCACTTGTTCCCCCTTCAATACCTATTGATGTTTCAAATGCCTCTATTGATCGGGTGAATGGTCAAACACATAGCCTGGATCTGGAATCAAATGATTCAAACAATCCATTGCTTTCTAATGGATCTAGCACTGCAAGTAATCACAGCAGATTAGCACTTACAGATGGAACAAAAAATGGCAATAGACCAAAAGAAAGTGATACTCGTAGCGAGAGTGAATGGGTTGAGCAAGATGAGCCTGGTGTTTATATAACTCTTACCTCCCTAGCAGGAGGGCTCAAAGATCTTAAGCGAGTCCGTTTCAGGTATATTGCAATTCATTGACATATTCCTTCGAATTTTCCTGATATGTTTGGTTTTAAGTATAACTACATAGCTATTCACCATAGCTACATGATCTTTTTGCTAAAGTACTGAAATGGTGAATGCAGTCGGAAGCGATTTAGTGAGAAGCAAGCGGAACAATGGTGGGCAGAGAACCGGGCAAGAGTATACGAACAATACAACGTGCGGATGGTTGACAAGTCAAGTGTTGGCGTAGCTAGCGAGGACTTGGGACATTAACAGCGCGGTATTGTATGTATATGGATTTTTTTCGTTTTCGATTCCCCCCCTCACGTCTCTGCTGGAAAGAAACATAATGGTGTTGACTGTTGAGGTTCTGGCATGGCAAGGCATTGATTTTTGAAGGCAGTGCGAAGTGCGAGAGTAAGGAGGCATTTTCTAATCTTGGTATCTTGTTTTTTTGGTTTTTAATGGTGTAATATTCTTGTCCCTGACTCTGGTTTATCATTTTTTTTTGTTCCTCAGAGGTGAGGAGCGTTGCGTGGGGTTTGAGGGTGAGAAATGTAAATTCTTGATAGGTTTGGTGGCTCGCAGCTTCCATGTAAATTCTATAAGCAAATTGTTCTTCAATTCTAGTGGTTTTCTTTAACTTCTGATCTGAGTTATCTTGCTTTCTTACTTGCTGCTGGTTCATGGCATTCGTGATGGCACAGTGTTGGCGTAGTTTTTTCATGAGGAGGAAAATCTATAGTTGATATTCGTGAAGCATATATTGTTTCTTTAATCTGCAGACTGCTGTTGTTTTGGTTTTTTAATCATGTCTTGTCTTTGCCATATATATTTGTCCTATTAAGGGATATATTATAGAATATTATATTAATTTTAGATCAATTATTTATGTAGAAGTGAGAATATTAACTCTACAGACATGTATGTATGTATCATACAATATATACCTATGTATTAATCAATATAGACCTATGCATCAAACAATGTTAGTCTTATGCACAAAGTAATACAGTTTATACATTGAACAATACAAACAAATGCATCAAACAATATAAATTTATGTATCAAACAATAGACATATGCAACAAACAAAATAAAATACTATCTATCAAATAATATAAATATATGCATTTAAGCAATATGACTCATGAATCGAGAAAGAATATGATAGTGGCCAGAAGATTATGGATTAAAAACCCACAAGACCGTTATGTGTGAGCATGTCATCTATGATTAGCCTAGAGCGGTTTGCAGACTATAATACATAAGCGGAGTTTATCCAGTGCGCACTTCGATAGAGGCTGCGGATCACCCTCGTCATTAAAAAAAAAATGATAGTAATTTTTCTCTTGCATTGGGATGTATTTTTCTGTAGCAAATTTAAATAGGAGTTGGTGAAACTAAAAACATAAATTCCAATCTATAATTTTTAAATTTGAAAAGCTAAACAACATAATTATTATTGTTATAAGACCACATATAAATTTATTATCGGTTTGATTAATTGTTTGAGATAATATTATTAAATATGGACAAATTTAACCTTAGTAAATTATAATGCATTGGATTCCGTACGAAATTTAATCGTAAATAAGATGGAAATCAATGATCTATAATAATTCATAGTTCTCATATAGAGGTTGGTTCTCATAAGAACCCTATCATATATAGAAAAATACTTTTTAGCACAAAATCGTATTCCCTCCGTCCCATTCATTTTGTCTCGTCTTTCTTTTTTATTTATCTCATTCATCTTGTCGCATTCAAAAAAATGTAACTTTTAACACAACTAACAACTCTACTCTTGTGGGACCCATATTTTAACTCACAACTAACAACTCTTCTTAATATATGTGCAAAAAATAAATATATCTTAATAAAAAAATCAATTCTTATAAGTCTCGTCTCTTTGTGAGTTTAAAGTCGTATTACCAAATAATTATGTTTATTTTGACGAAATTTATGTAACTAATATGAAATATAAAAACAGTTAATTTGCTACTAATAATTTATTTACTTTTACAAAAAAATGGACAATTTTAAAAGCTCAACACTTCATACAAACCTCAAAAGATTTTATTTAAAATATTTTAGACGTATATATTATTAATGTTGTAAAATGGAATAAAAAATCGACACTTTTACAACATAATTGATCGAAATTGAAATAGGTACCGAAATAATGAACTAAAAATGAAAATTATCCATATTGATATTACTTTCACTATTTCATACTCACTCTGTCCCAATTATAATGTCCAGTTTTCTATTTTGGGTTGTCCCAAATATAATGTCCAGTTTCCCTTTTTGGCAAAATATTACACACAACTTTTTTGTAGGACCCACACCTTTACACATCTCTACTCACAACTAACAACTCTCCTTAAAAACCATGCAAAAAGCAAAGTGGACAATATAATTGGGACCGAGGTAGAATGTGAAAAGCGGGTGTAAACACACGCCTAAACAGGCCGAAATCGGACAGTTAGGTCGATTTTAAAAATTGGACCAAAATTGAATTAACCAAAATAATTTTGAAAAATTTCTGCAAAACTAATTTAGGCCACATATTCCTTCCCGAATCACTAGTCACTCACAAGTCACAACCGCCCGGAGCCGCCCCTTCCCGATTACCGTCTTCCGCCCAGCAATCCCGAACCGACGTCCCTCCGCCACGCCGTAAGCACTAAGTCGGCCGCAGTCTCTCGGCCCTCCCCCTCTGCCTTCTTGGCGCCGGCAAGTGTAAGTCGGAAATTACTCAAATTAGAATAGGGCACCAACTACATCATCATCTTCTGCCCTCTTCCTGCCGTACACATTGTCAATTTCTATGATTTTATCTTTATATGAGTATATCTAGATAGGAAATTGAAGGAATAGGGAGAACGGAAGAAATCATGTGAATTAGGTCAAGATATTTTTGTATATCTAGATAGGAAATTTAAGTATATCTTTTTACTTGACAGATTGACAATGTAGACAAAGCATTTTGCCCTCTTTCTTCATCCTTTGTGGTGCATAGCATAACATGCTGTTTCGATTTCACGATTAATTTGTAACATGTGAATTTTAATTCATTCCACTTATTTGGTTTTTTGCAGTGGTGAAGAAACATGGAAAGACTTCTCACTCTAAAACCACTGAGCATCCAAGATGAAAATTCTGCCGTCCACCGTAAAAGTAATAGCTTATATTCTAGTTTATGGTTTCTTGCAGCAAAACAAGATCTTAGCTAGGATAATATTTATTCTGATAGCATTGCTTTTACCTTCATATATGTTTTTGTATCTCTGCTAAATTTCAAGCACGTATGACGATTCATAAGACGATTCAAGCAACCTCATTGTTTCTGCCTAGTCTTGTTGATAACTATTACCTTTACATAGAAATAAAGTTTGTTTTAATTCTGCAGAAGCGACTCTTGATGGTAAATCGAAGATTTCCAGACCATTAGCAAGGACGGGTGGAGTTGCAGTTGAGAATCGTAAAGCTCTGAATGACATTACTAATAAGTCATCTGCACATCCTGAAGCAACCTCACAGTCTAAAAAATCAGAAAAGAAAAAGTTAAATATTGCTGAAAATGGAGATTTGCATCAGCATGTTGAGTTGGAGGCGCCATCCAAGAAGAAAAGTTCAGCAAATGAGAAACTCAACATTGCAGAAGAAGGTTTCTTGCACGACCACAGTAAGTGCATTGACGCGCAAAAAGAAGCAACTTCAGAACTTCAATTCTGGGACACGGTTCTTCCTGGACAGGGTAATCTGTTCAACTCTTGATATTTAGTATTATGATGTGACAGTGAACTATTTTCTTGTCTATTTATGATGTTATTGTCAACTAATGAAGTCTCATGGCATTCCCATTGTGCAAAGTTCCTAACTTGTAGTTGAAACAATTGTGAACCATCATTGAGATTTCTGAGCTCTTTCTACTTGACTGCTTGAGAGAGATTCTGAGTATTTTTTTTAATTTTTCAATTTTTTTTTTGTTTGTGGTGGGGATGCAGATTCAAAAGACCTGATAATGGAAAAGCCAAAGGTAAATCTTCTTGTGTTTTGATTGTAAATAGCATCTAAAGAAACATGATGATAAGCAGATTTTGTGATCTGACATGTTTATATCTTCTACTAGGATGATGCTGATAAAAGCTATCCCAAACTGGAAGAGCTATCCATGTTGGAGTTTTCTGATTGGTTCAAATATTCTTGGAAGTCTCCTCCTCTTTCACCAGTACACCAAGATTGCCCCCTACCCTTTCCTTCTGCATGGGAGTCTGAGGAATTTGAGTTATTGCTCAAGGAAGACGATAACGGTGATGTCTAGGAACCTAGCGTGCGGATTTGATGCATTTCTACATGGACTATGCACCCATCTTTCTGTTAACCTTGTAATTTCCTAGATCAAACGACCAAATTGCTATCCAAATTGGTGGCTGTGTATCAAACTTTACATGTGTTGTAGTGGTTGAAGTTTCGGGTTATAGAAGCCTAGATTGGCTGTGCTGATGATCTCCTTGTAGTAGTGCATTTAAAAGAATCAGAACAATTGGTATTCTAAATACTGTCATCCATTATGATTTGCTTTAGTAAAAAGGAGTTCCAATAATTCATATTACCTGAATCTGAAAAGGGAATGCAGAAGCTAACAAGAAATAACATCTATAAGACTAACAATGTCAACCAGTCTTGACAGTTTTTTTTTCCAAATCCACTGCAAGCTTTACTTAGTTGCAAAACTGGAAAGCTTAGTAAGATTTGCCGCAGTGTATTAAGCTTCCGGCTCCCAGGAAAAGACCAAAAACAGCAGCACTACCAACTGTCGTCTGTCCGATGTACCGCACTTTTAGAAGGCCTGGAACCTGCATTTTTCAGAAGGGTGAAATTTTACTCTTTTATGCAGCTTATTTCTCTACTAAAGACTGACCATCTTCAGCAGCATTATTGTATATGTAGTAACTAGTAAGGCAATTGAAGCAGTTTTATAATGACAGAAATATTTGAAAGATGAAAATGGTGGCAGATAAAGCAAGGACGGCCAAAACAATGATCCGGTGAAATGGGAATCAGAACAAATGAATTTCTTTTTGCACATATGCATATAATTGAAATAGAAAAAGTATTCCAAAAGCAACGTTTTCTAACTCAACAAACTCAGATACATGGAACATCTGATAATCTCAAAAGCCTCCTATTCAGAAGGTATTCAAGATTATATATACGATGGTACGAACATATGTTTAGTTAAAGAAATATTAAGAACTATAAATAATTCAAAGGACATTTACCATATATTAGTAAGCAATAGTCAAAAGATATAAGAAGTACAACTAACTGTAAAGAAGATATGTTCCTGGACAATACAGGTTGGGATCGTGGCGGTCAACAAAAGATCATATACGGCCTATTATTGGACCTAAGCTGAATGTCACCACCCCGAACATTGAGTAGGACCCGAAATGGAGGGGTTAACCACTCTCTGTACAATCTTCTTATACATAGTATAATATAATGGATATTTCTACATAAAACATAATTGAATTCTCTAAAAGGATGAAATGACCTAAAATAGATCGATCTCCAATGTCTATTAAGGAGGGGAACTTGTATATATAGGCACCATTTCATTTTATCACCACCAAATAATACAGATCATTCTCTTACATTTTTTATTTTCCTCTCTCTAGAAGTAAGATTGATCTAGACTCATTAGCATGTCTCAAGGGGAACTAGCTGATGCAAGTGGTTACTGGAGGTCACAAGTTTAAGATCAAATAACCGTTATCATGTATTATAAAACACATGTATTATCTACACAAGACAATATCTATTTAAGTGTAATAATGTTTCATAAGGATTAGAAAGTAAGAGGTTAGAAGATATAACCTGTAAAAGAAACAATTATATTTATCAACCTTAAATTATAAGTTCAAGTAAGCTTGTGTGAAGTCTTGCAAGTTACAATAGTCGAGAAAGTTCCAACAAACAAGTTATGAAGCTCACTTTAGCTGACTTACTCAAAACTAATTTGGAAAAATAGAGGAAATAAAACTTTTGAGTTATATAATAAAATCATAGGTAGTAATAAGAACTGAAGCAACTAAATCACATAGACTAACATTTGGAAATTGGAACAATCGCATACCATAAAGCATAGCAAAGAAAGTATGAGCAGCTCACCTTAGATCTTATAGCATCATAGGTTCCATAAACAGCCCCTGCAAATGATATCACTTTGATCAATGGATGTAACGTAACCATGAAAAACAGTATTTACTAAACCTATGACCACCAACTTGACATAAATTCAAAATCAAAAAATAAACTTTTCTTAGGACCTTCCTGAAACAAACACCATACTACTTTAGGTATATCACGTGAGCAATCACTTCATTATGCATATTTACTGCTTCAAACAAAGCATAAAAACCATGCAAAATCAAGATTCAGAAGCATGAAATCAACAAAGTTCGTATAATTCCGTCTATTAACAAACTAACACAAATTACAATCTTTGAAGATGGCTAGGTTCTTTGTGACACTTCACGTCATCGGTGTACCAATTAAATAATAAAATTAACAGAAAAAAAGCATATATACTCTTTACACCGAAGAAAGGGAGGAAAATTACCCACAGCGCCGCCGACAGCTCCTCCGATGGCGACGCCAGCCGTAATTCGTGCCAGACAGCTATCCCTTGCCATATCGATACAGTTAATCGCAGATGACAACAATTTTGTTCGGCGTTTTCGCTCTCGAATTAAACTCACTCGGCCACAACTCAGATTAAGGTCGGCTGTATAAATAAGTTTTTTTCTTTATTTATTATATGCTTTTTGCCCAAGAAATAAACCTAATAAAATTTGTCATCTAATAGAAAAAAAAATTATATTTTTAATTAACTATTAAAAAATTTGGTTTATTTCTCTAATTTTTTAAATTGCATCCTAAGTCCTAACCGACTATTAGGGATGATTAATGATTATAATGTTCTCCAAATAATTAGTAGGTGCACAAAATCAAATTCAAACACATAACATTAATTAACTAAAAATCCTAACAAGGAGTCCTTAATATTTTTGGACTATCCTATTAAAAGTAACTCATATTAAAAATACTATTTTAATATACAACTACCTCCATATCATTAAATTTATTTTATTTTTAAGAGAAAGATCTTTACATATTTACCAACTCAAATCAAATATAAATAATTAAATAATTATATAAATCCAACATTTTTACTATACAAATCAATTTAAAATGATTAATCAATTATATGAGCCTCGCACATTTATCGATCAAAACCAACCCACATAAATAATCATAAAAAGACAAGTGCAATATATGAGGGAGGAACAAAACACAACACAGCTTTCTTATCAAACATCAGCACTACCAATAAAAGCATAGACACATTAAGTGAGAGCGACGGTGTCTGCAAATTGCTTCTTTCTCAAACATCAACTGAAATCACGCAAACCAAATTATATCAAGAGCTACTCCACATAAAACAGCACTAATGTAAGATTGATTCTCATTTACATGTGGATTGTTGTATTTTTCACTTCTTGCGAGAAGAAGATAGTGCAGCTGCAATACCACCAGCCACCAGTCCAACAGCAGTTGCAGCTATACCGATGCCGATTACTCCATCTGTATAACAAATTTATTAATGAATAATTCATCACACTTCTTACAATATGGTGCAAAAAAGATAAATCTTGATAACAAATTCGTATAGATAGGTAAGAGGGCTACCTTTTGTAATTTTATCCTCAATTGCTTTCTTGAGGGTCAAGGCCTGCCTCCATTCAGGTACCATCTGCAATATTTCATCAAAATTTACAGTTTCAAGCATATACACAATATACCAAACCAAAAGGTTAGTGAAAGATGAAATTTTACATGTCTTAAAAAAGAAAAAACTACAAGCACACACGAACAAAAAAGTTCCAAATATTAATAATTGACGACATACATTCCTCTTGAGACAGTAGTAGCAACGATAATTTTTTAGAAGAACTCAAACCTCCAAACAACGGTCAACAAGCTGCCTGCTCCTAGAGAAGTCCCCATTTCCTGAAGTATCCAACAGCCAGAAGATAGAGCTTTTCTCTGGACTCCACTTGGCTGTTAGAGTCAGCCAGAGAAGCTGCAAGCAAAATGTTTCAGCAGTTAAAAATATAAAGTCTAGGGACAATGAGAACATAATAAACACCATAAGAAATAATACAAAAACAAGGTATTGATGATATAGATTGTGTATAATACTCCAGTGAGATGCAGTACACTTCAAAAAGAAATATTATTCCCGATACATAGAAGAGACATAAAAGAAGAAGAAGGATTCCTTCTCCTATCTAACCTTCAAGCATAGCTATTCCACGATGTACATCTTCTGGCCTTTTCGAGTGAACAAGGGACCAAGACAAGCGCATGATGCATTCACTTTTTAGTTTATCGGAGGAACCTTTCTCTGCATCAGCAACCTCACGCTCAAAACCCTGCAGAGTAACAAAAAGAAAAAAGAAGAAAAAGAGAGAGAAAGGATAAATGTATTGAAACAACCTAAAGATCCATGGTCCATAATACAACTGCAAACTTGTTGCACACAAGTAAGCATGAGAACATTTTGAGCATAAGCCAGAAGAAGAATATAAGGTCAATATTTCACACAGTAGTAGAACCAAAGAGTAAAAACACTAACCTTCAGTCCATTTGACAATGCTAACCTAATATGTTTCATTCGACACATCTCAAAACAACTTACTATTTTCCATCTTAAGAACAACACCATCTATGACATACTAAATCAGTAAAATCCATCTCCAGAAGAAGCAATGCTAACCCTAGACTGCAAACTGTATTAAGGCGCATGGTAGCGAAAAAACATTTTGCTGTATTTCCAAGATCAGATTTTACATTCAAATAAACCTCTCGTAGTCGTAGCTACAATAAGTTGGGGTGTTTCCATTATGGGGCTAGCAAAATAAAATTTCAGATTGGATCCAAATAGGATCTCCACCTTCAAAACATTAATCATAAAGTTTTATTTCGTCCATTTCAAGTAGGCACTCAAATTACTTAATTAAAGATGCACCAACAAAATACAACCACAAGATTGAGCAAACTGCATTATTACCCAATTAAGCAACTATATGCAACTTGCAAGAGGACAAGAAAATCAGTAAATCTCGATGCTAGGAATAACAGCAGACAGTAATTCACACAACTGAATTACCCTTTCAGAATTACATTTAAAATAAATATTCGTAATCAAATCCATCACGATTTGCCTCCTGCGCAGTTCTACTGATATAGTACTAAGTAATCTAATGTCCGATGACTCAGTTCCAACAGTGAAAATCAAGCAATAACTTCAGCCATTAAAATACCTCCTAACCCCTAACAAGTTCAGAACCATTCCAGTAAAACCGAGCAAAATTCACAACGGACAAAGTGATAAAAATACTCACAGCTACGATATCGGAGTCGCACCATGGAATCTCTTCGCTGCCGGAGAAAAAGGTGCCGATTGAATCGAAGAATTTCGCAATTTTCTTCTCCATTACAGTCTTTTATCTTCCTTTTTCTCGTTTTTGGGAGACTTAATTTGAAAGAGTTGGATTCGGTGTAGCGTTTTAACTTTTAAGGAGGTGCGTGGAATTGACTGGTTGGCCCCTCCAGTGATTGGCCGTGTCGGCCTTCCCATGGGGGCAAATTCGACATTTGATTGAAACACGGGCCTCTTTATTCTGCGCACAACTTTATGTTGAATGAACATACTGATGATGATTCCGTTTGGATTTACATAGTGATTAAACAATTTTGTGCATATTAAAAATAATGATTATTGGTTTCTCGTTATATATAAAATTATTTTAAAAAATAATCATATAATATTTGCAAGAATGGTAATGAGTATATATTCGATGGTAACTTGTTCATTTTTTTTAATATTCAGTTTGAATCTCTTTAATGAAATTATTACAATTGTCGTTATTTAATAATTATATATATTGTCCAACTTAAATTTGTTAACACTACGGACTAAGATTATTTTGAATTAAATAGGAAAATATCATATATGTCTCATTTCACAAATAATATAAAATGAATAAGAAAAAATTAAATAGCAAATCTCATTGAATATAAGTTATTCTTTTAGAAATGTTGATATTTGCTAAGTTAATGACGCAACTATACCTAAATGAGAATAATTTTTTGTATTTAAATGTGGCTTCACTATAGTGTGATTAAATAATTTGTGGTTCATTTGTTGACTAAATAATTATATTATTAAAACAAATACTTAACCGTTAAGTTAGTAGAAATATTTTTATTAAAAAAAACAAACCATTTAAAATAATTGATATTCAATTCATCTCAATATTAATGTCCAATTATATTTGGACATGAAAATTAAGAAAACTAGTAGAAAAGAATAAATATGGTGTAGATGTATAGTATAATGGTGAATTTCACTTAATTAGATTGATTGTGGTCCATATATATATATATATATATATATTTCCAGAAATGTACATTAATAATGGGACGATCCAAAATGTAAATGAGACATTAATATTGGGACACGAAGGAATATTATTTTAATTTTTTTTAGCTATGTTACATTTCTCTTAAAAACTAAATAATGCTATTTTGTTTTTTAGAAAATGAAGATATCTTTCTATGTAGTTGTGTTTAATTAATATTACAATAAAATATTTAGTTAAGAAAAATAATAAAAATATTTTAATCATGAGAGCCAAATGGATATGAGGCGTCCTACTTAAATAAATCGATGCATATTAAAAATCTAATTTATATTAAAATTTTATCTCATAATTTTATCGAATACTCGTCTTAAATAACGGTTTTAGATTTTCCTTGAAAAAAAAAAGGTTAATTCCACTGATTATCCGATGCCACATCCTCTATTACTATAACTAACTAAAATCCAAAGGGGAATTCTTCATATAGTAAGTTGAATATAAATGGATTAGAGAATAATGTAATATAGAAAGTAGGGACGTCATGCGGAATTCAATCAATGATAGGCGAAAGAAACAAAATTGAAAACCAACATTGGGTATGATTGAGCAGGAGACGTGAATGATCTGGCAAAACCGCTGATGATTGGAAGATTTCCATGAAGAAGAAGAAGAAAGGAACCGATCCCAAAAATACAAACTTTATTCATGAGTGAGAGAGAGGGAGAGAGAGATTGGAAGATCGTAGGGTGACGATCATGGGTTTTACTGGGGACAATCTGAAGGGATTTGTATTGGCTCTGCTTTCAAGTGGATTTATTGGCGCAAGCTTTATCATAAAGAAGAAAGGCCTCAGAAGAGCCGCTGCTGTCTCCGGTGTTAGGGCTGGTGCGTGTGTTTTTGGGTATTTTTTTTCAGAGTTATGATTTTTGTCTCTTGATTGTGTTGTGATGGAATTTGTTAGGTGTTGGTGGGTATGCATATCTCATGGAGCCTCTATGGTGGCTCGGAATGATCACCAGTGAGTGATGATAGTTTCCCCCTTTTTTGTGTTTTTTGAATTTCATGTTTTGTGTTATTGTTGGTTTTAATGAATTTTTATGTATTGTGTAAGTAATGGATATTGTGCATAATGGTTAAGTGGTAGCATGTGGTCGGAAGATCATGGATCAAAACTCACTAAGACCACTATGTGTGACCTATCACCTAGGGTTAGTTAACCTAAGGTGGTTGAACCTCATTCAAAAAAAATAATAATAATAATAGATATTGTTTATATACAAAGTTTGATTAATTGTTAGATGACTCTTGTTGTTGAAAATAATCTGCACAACTTATTACTTTGCAGCTTTGCCTAAATCATATGATATGGAAAGACCAGTGTGTGATTACTACTTAAAACTTAGTAATTTATGTATCATGTAAATAATGGATATCATCAGTTATGTTGTTGAATACAAGTTTGATTAATTGTTAGATGACTCATGTTATCCTGCAGCTTTGCTTAAGTCATATGATAAGGAAAGATCAGTGTGTGATTACTACTCGAACTTAATAATTTATACTCCGATTATGTATCTTTCTTTAATTTCTATTTTTAGTGATAGTTGGAGAGATTGCAAACTTTGTGGCATATGCATTTGCCCCTGCAGTGCTTGTCACTCCTCTTGGTGCATTGAGTATCATTGTCAGGTAATCTAGCTCCACTATAGTAATCAAAGGTTTTCTCTAAACTATGAAATCCTTGATGTTCAATATGGTATGGTTGTAGTGCTGTATTAGCCTACTTTATCTTAAACGAGAAGCTACATCGACTAGGGATACTGGGCTGTGTGATGTGCATTGTTGGCTCTATCGTAATTGTCATAAACGCACCACAAGAGCAGCCAATTTCTTCTGTCCAGGAAATATGGAATATGGCCACACAGCCAGGTAGTCTTTTTTTGTTTGATTTTTCGAAAAGGCTAGAGCCGGGTGAACGGTGTCTGATGCAATTTGTTCTATTTGGTTCCAGCCTTTCTTCTCTATGTGGGATCAGTTATCATTTTGGTATTCATTCTTGTTTTCTATTTTGCCCCTCAATGTGGACACAGCAACGTGCTTGTTTTCACCGGCATTTGTTCACTGATGGGTTCTCTCTCGGTAAATTCTGAATTGCTAATATTATTGATTACATGTTTCTCCTTTTCCATTGCATGTCTTCTGGTACATGTTTCAACTTATATATTCAATGCTTTTAGTAGCTATTAATTTTAAGTCCCTCATTGTGTATTTGTTTAAATACTTGTTCAAGTCTTGCCTGTCCTTTTCAGTTTTAGAATCTAGAGGTGAAATACTAATTTCTAGCTGTGATGAGTTCCCTTTCAAGTTCATGCAAAGTGAAGTTATTCCACTGCCTCTATCTTGGATTCTATATTAAGATTTTGTCACTGGTTCAGACTTTAGTTAACTGTATTTTTTAGGATTGTTTTCCTTTTCTCTTTGGAAATTCTTCACCTGTGTCACTTTGATTAATAGAGAGCTATTGAAAATCTAAAGAACATCTTACAAACTGCCTTGTGAACTACTTCATAAAAATGATAGTATATTTTAACTACATGCATCTTTACCACTATTTTGCTAATCATTGATGTGCAATTATGATTTTTCAGTTTCGTTAATACGAACATTTGACATCCGCTTTGCAGGTTATGAGTGTTAAAGCCCTTGGGATTTCCTTAAAACTAACTTTTGAGGGGAAGAACCAGTTAACCTATCCAGAGACCTGGTTTTTTATGTGCATCGTGGTGATTTGTGTCATAATGCAAATGAATTACCTAAACAAGGCAAGTATTCCGGCCCCTAATCTTAGATTACTCCATTTCACCTTCAACTTCTTTTTGCTTATCGACGAGTTCTTTTTTTAAGAGTGATTTGTAGCTTTCTGTTTGTTCTTGTTATATTAATGCATTCTCTAGTTATTTGGTCAATGCTCGTTCCGTAATCGGCCTTTGGATCTCTAACGGTACATCCCATTTGTTACAGGCTCTTGACACCTTCAACACTGCAGTAGTTTCTCCCATATACTATGTCCTCTTTACATCACTTACGATACTAGCCAGCGTTATCATGTTCAAGGTAACGCTGTATTCCATTGCTTGATCCAAATGGTCTACCTTCTAATAATACTGTAGTGCTATGCTAAAACTCCATCTCACAGGACTGGGAGGGGCAAGGTGCTGGCAGCATTGCATCAGTACTGTGTGCGTTCATGGTTGTCATCACTGGCACAATCTTATTACACATGACTAAGGATTATGAAAGAAGTTCCTCTCTCAGAGGTCAACTATCTTCTTCATAATTGTTATACAACTGCTTGTGAATTGTGATTCTCAATTTCTGCTGTGATTTTAGGTAACTACACTCCCTTATCCCCCACAATGGCAACCCGTCTATACAGTGGGAATGTCGATCCGGTGCAGCAGCACATGCAGGATCAACCATGAGCAGCTGAGGTTTAGTACAGAACGCAAGAACTATATGAAAATGGCCACCCATCCAAACTGTGCTAACATAAACACTAAAGCTATTAATCCTTGGAGCTGAAGTCAGAACAGCAAATTTTCATAGCAGAGCAGCAAATTCTTCGTAAAATCGGATTCACTCGTGTACAAAGAGCCCTCCACATTAGTCTTTGATCTTTGAGATCAGAATCTGGGAAATAGGCGGTACAAATAGATGTTTTTTGTCCTTTTTTTTGTTCTTTTAATGATGGGATCACAAGAATGTCTTCAAGTTTCATTTGGGATCTTTTAGATCAGAATCTGGGATGTAGGAGGTACAAAAAGATTTGATTTTGTCTTGTTTGTTTGTTTGTTTGTTGTTTTAGTGATGGGATCACGAAGTCTTCAAATTTTCTGGTTATTGCTTGTTATGAAGAGAGATTTTAGTCTTCAACTCTTCATCATATCTTGATTCACATCCCATTCTCTCTCTAGCTTTCCTTCATTGTATCTCTTCATTGATATTTGATGATGCAAGAATGCAAGAGACGAATTATTACACAGGAAAAGTGATCTAATTTCAAGATTCTTATTAACTTTCTTCAAGAAAAAGAATGCAATACAAAATCAAAGCCAAACTATTTACATCTCAAAAAAGAGTTCATCTCCAAAACATAGCATTTCTTAGCAACCATCAATTTCCCAACCGCTTCACCAATCGCACCTTCTTCCTCCGCACCAAAGGCGTTCGCTGCCATATCGGTGTCGCTCCGACCACCCTCCTCCGCCCCCTCCGGTCGGCCGTATAACAACCAACGTCGCCCCCTCCATTACCTTCCTCGAACCGGGCAACTCCAGCCGGTCCAGATACCACATCTTCATCCTCAAAGCCGGAACTCTACTCCGATTCTCCACCATCTCATCGCATTTCTTCGATTCTCGAATTTCATTGATCTGTTCCTTGTTCATACAGAGCCTCCCTTGATCGCTCTCGTCGGAAACCACCACATTCTCGATCTTCTTCAATCCTCTGACAGTCTCCTGCATCAAATAATGCCGCGCTGACGCAGCGATCAGGCACGAGATCGTCCACACGATCCGCAGCTTCAGCTCGTCGTCCGCCATCACTCGCGATGACGAATCGTGGTTCGAGCAGTCGTCCTTCTCCGGCTTCTCCGCCCAAGATCTGGCGCCGAGAATCACGCAGCTGTGGAGCTCCCGGCCGTACTCAGCTCTCCATTTCAAAAAAGTCGTCGAATTCGAATTCTTACCGTTCTTCGCCGCTTTCGATTTCTGACTCCCGTGGCAGGGTAGTCGGAGATGCAGTGCGCGGATTCCGTCGAAATTCTTCAGAATCTCGTTCGGAACGTAATTGGAGAAGAAATCTAGGTCGTTCTCCTCGTTTTTCGGCTTCAATTTGACCATCTGAGATATCAAATGGAAGGGTTTCATCAACGTTCTGATCACGGCGTTCCTGAACGAACTCTTCTGATCGAATTCCTTGACCGCCGTTCTCTTGTGAGGGATCGGGAGGAAGATCCGATTGACCTGGGGAGCTATCGATCGAAACCGCTTGCAGACCGACATGGATAAGCACAGCGATTTCGCATCCTGCAATTTGCCGAATATTGACAAAACGACGTCGTCTGACAGACGGTCGAAGCAATCCTCGTTCAAATCCATCCAATTTTGTAGTTGGGTTTGTAAAAATGGAGTCTTGGAAAGTAAGGAAGAATGTGTGTTGTGGAAGGTGGGGGTGGATAGCTACGCTTTTATTGGGAAAAAGTTGAGAAGGGATTGGCGGTTTAATGTGTGGGGATAAGATAATTCTAGAGAGAGAAAATCATTTGGGTGTAGAGAGAGAATGGGAAAGTCGTGCTATAGTATTTTAAGAGTAAATTTGAGAAAAATCTTGATAAGATAATTCTAGAGAGAGAAAATCATTTGGGTGGAATCCGCAACCGCTATCATAGATGACATGCAATACATAGTAATTTTATTGGAATTTGAATCTAGGACTTATCGATCACCACTACGCCATCCCAATGGACGTCTTTTCTTTTTTCTTGTTTGATATACTCAGCATCCGTTGTACTTATCTTACTCTTCTGCCGCTTGATATGTTTTAACTATTATATTTTTATTTTTAAATTGACCGACTTGACTTGTTCATTTCTTAAAAAGAAAGTAACTATTTCCTAATTGTTTATTTTCGGTTTTTTTTCATTTTAATGGTTCATTTTCTTTTTTCAATCTGTCCTAAAATTCTTATTTATTTTGTTTTTTACAAAAGTTTTAAGAAGAGTCGTAGTTGTGTGTAGAGTGGTGTAAATGTATAAGTCCCAAAAAAAGTTATGTGTAATAATTTATTAAAAAATAAAAAAGGATAAAAATTTTGAGACAATTCAAAATAAAATAATGAATAAGAATTTTAGGACGGAGGAAGTAATATTTTATACTCCATCCGTTCAACATAAAGTGTCTTGTTTTCCTTTTCGAGCCGTCCCATAAAAAGTGTCTTGAAGACAAAAAATATGTGGATCAAAATAGAGGGAGTATTTTATTAGTTACTTAACAAACTTCTATTTTTTTTGGATGAACAAACCAACCACTTATCTTTATGCAGGAAAAAAAATAAGACAAATCACAAATCAGTATTTTTGGTTTTTGAGATATTTATAAAAAAGTTGGGTCAAAAAGCGCAGGCGTAGGGGTAGGACGGCGCAATTGAGAGTTGATGGTTTTGTGGGGATAATGTTGCCTGCTGTGTCGGTTGTGTTGTGTCAATATATGATTGGCTTTTGAGGAAACCTTATCTAGATTCTGTCTTACTCGCAATTTGTTTGAATGGATGAGAACGCCAAAAAACGGAGACCACCTCCACTTGATCATTTATTATTTTTGGTCGACTTTACAAATTCAAAGTTTCATATTTTTATTAGCATTTTTAGATTTTGGTTTTGTATTTGTACATTATAGTAACTACGATGGAAGTGCCTTTTCAGCAGCTTTGAATAATTCATCCCACTTTTTGGTATCACTCCCCGGACCTTCACCCTGCAGAGAGAGGTTAACGATGTAATAACTGATGAGGAAAACCTACAACCACAATTCAATGACTTCATTTCGTCTTATGTATGCTTAAAAAATAAATAGACCTTGACTGAGTTAATTTCGTAGATTTGGCCTTTGGTAGACTCGATGTCCAGTGCTTGTATACAAGCTTCAGCAACTACAAGTCTACTGACTTCTCCCACCAGTTTATCCCCTGAAAAGTCCGGGGTGGATTCATTAGAGAAGGTGGAATCCCTAATTTTCACGAATTCAAAAAAGTACACTAAAAATCTTCCAATGGAAAATCATATGGCACATCCAAGTAAAGGCCTCAAAAAATTAAAAGTGGAGTCACAAGGAATGACATGATAATGTGAAAGAAGAGTTTTAAAGATTTTATTCACGCGGTATACGCTATATTGAATATTTTGTTATTTTGACAACTATTTTTGTGCATGATGTTGTATATTGACCCAAAACGCGTACCTTGGCCTATAAGCACAGCTCGGCGTTCCCCAGCAGTAGCCTGGAGTAGAGTATTGAGATCATAAGAAGTGTAGGGGCCATCTGTTAACCTACCAGGTCTGTGGATAGAGAAGAGAGAGTGAGAGAGAATTGAATTATAACTGTAAAACCATGCCTAACAAGGCAATGAAGCTTCAAACCTGATTATAGTATACGGAATGCCGGAGTTACGGACAAAGTCCTCTCCCATCTTCTTGTATTTTAGAACACCAAAAAGGTTCATGATGCTGAGCAATGAGCATAAAATAAAGATCAAGTAAGGAAAAAAGTGTGCATCTTCCAAAGTAATTATGCAAGTTAGTGTAGTGAGTTTATGAATCTAAATTAAGATAGGTGTTGGTGCCTTTGCAAAAAGGTGATTCTTTTGGTTATGCACAGAATCTAAGCAGGTAAGTGCAAATCAGTAGTCGATGCAACTCTCAGCACTTCGTATATGAAAATACGGGTATCACAGAGTGCAGTAAGATGCTTAGAGGCCTAGGTGATGAATGGAGCACTATATAAAAAGGCATGATTGAAACTAATTTCCTGATAAAAAGATCTAGATAGAACATAGAAGTAGCATAGATTATCCAGAAAAAGCAACTTAAAATTATTTGTATAAAGACCAGTATCGCCTCAGAGTGACCTGCTTTCAACGACATTGACGATACCACAATATAAACAGCATACCTCCAAGGAAGTTCATTGGACTTGGTGACTCCAACTGAAGAAACAAGAATAATTCTTTTCAATGATGAAGGCAATGCTGACACAAGATTTCTCACGCCTTCCCAGTCTGGGGAGAAAAGATGAAAATGGTAGGAAAGGCATTGGATATGAATATCGAGTTAATATCTAAACCATATCATGAGAAAGATTTTCAGCATGTGAGAGCATCATCTGCATTACTTAGATATAAACTTAATAAGATAAACATAGCTAATTTTCTGACCCAAAATGATTTTTCAGTGTCGATATACAGTCCACTTGATTTTGCATTGGCCTCAATAGATAGCTAATTAATTCTCCAAATTGGCTTTCATTTTGTATGAAAAAACGGAAAAAAATGCATAAATACACATAACGAACTAATGATTTGGAAAGCAACTTTCTAACCTGTTCTTTCGGGTGTATTATCTCCATCCCATCTCTTAGACGGAAAGGCTGTAGTTCCGGTGCAGCATATAACATGTGTGACTCCCTGTTAACATTAATCTTACAGAATTTATGGCCTTCAAAGAGTTGGTAAAAGATATTTCCGTATCACTATTTCCTATAAGGTTATAGAATCTTCCTCAGCAAAGCAAAGCAAGGGCTTAAGTGGATGAAAATAATCATACCTCAAATATTGAAGGATCCAAATCCTCTGGGTTTCGCGTGTCACCTTGTACAACCTAGCAAGTCCATAATATGCTGTAAGAAGAATAAGGACAGCCAGAATTCAAAAAGTACAATTGTTCTCTTAAAGTGTCCAAGTTTGGCATCTTGATTCACAAACTAAGCAAAAACCTGAAGTTTCTCATCTTGTTCACCAAAGAGAGTGGTGGCCTTCTTGGGATCCCGGAGTAAAAGCCGTGCTCTAACATTTCGATCAAGCAGTGATGCTACAACCAATTGCCCTATGTAGCAATACAGTGGTTCAAAGGTTGGTTAAGAAAGTTCCTATTTAGAAAGATAAAAAAAAACTAATGTATGTTAGAAGTATTCTCTTGTTTTCACCGGCAAAAATATTAGAATTACAGACCGAACAAAAAGATCTTACTGCTCATGCATATCTGAAATGGCTTCTTGGAAAACATTATCATACTTTACTATGATAAATACAGCATTACACAGCTGTACTGAAGGGTCATAACCATTCTATACATTTAGTTAGCATCATATTGTTGCACTGTTGATAACGGATTGAGAAATAGGGGTAGGCTACAAACTTTGTGCGAAGCAGCATCCTCATCCCAACTTGAGAGAGTTGCAAACTCTCATAAAAGTGAGAGCATCTAGGCCACATTATTACTAACTCAATCAAATCTATGCACCTACCACCTCTTAACATCTTGATTTGGGGAAAGAAAACAACCAAAACACCAAAAACGTTCGTCTTATACATCTTCCTAGTTCCTTCTTTTACATTATCTAACCATTAACAGGTGAAAAGAGCACGGAAATGAAAGCAGTGAAAAGCAACCCTGGGAAGCAGGTAAAACTCTAACTCCTGGTGATTGCTATCAAGTTATTATTGACTTCAAGAAACCTACATCTATACAAAAAATAAGCAGTGGAGCCAAGAAAAATCAAAATTTTCCTCCGTCATTTTAAAGTCTTCTTTGATCCAACAGAATTCGAGAGCTCGTACTGTAATCTATTTAGCTCCACAGCTCTGGATTTCAGTTCAAAACCGACACTTCTAATGATTTCTGGATTCCTAATAAGACGTAGTCTCCCTCGCAAACCAACAAAATGTACAAACAAAACTAAACAACACAGATGATATTCATACTGCCTAAGACTTCCCAAGGTAATTCCATATTTTTCACTATAAGAACTAAAAATTGCTGCGTATCAAAACACAAGTTGTTATCAGATAGCACTCACACGGAATTAAGGCTACAGGAAAAGGAACGTGATGTAGTGTGCAGAACAGATTCTTGTTCAACAGACGCACACTACGCACACCAAACGCGTACATCTATATTTATCCATATATACAAAAGGAACGTGATGTAGTGTGCAGAAAGCAGAATAGTGGAAGAAGAGGCGAATCACCAACGCCACCGGTGCCACCAACAACGAGAACGAGCTTGGAGGCAGACGGCCGAGAAACGGTGGTTTGCGAGTCTTGAGTTGTGTCAGTGGAAACGGATTCGATCACTTGCTCGCTCAGAGCATTTGATCCCGAAACCGAAGCTGCTGCTGCTACATCTCTCTTCGGCGCGTAACGAAAAGATGGAGAATTGAGAGGCCGAAACGAAGATAAAGTGACTGACTGAGGGCTTACTGCGGCGAATTTTGCTGAAAGTGGAAGATCAATGGCGGGAACGAGTATGAACCTGGCGGTCGCCATGAACGGAAATGTGTGGAGAGAGGGAGAGTGAGAGAGGAGAGAGAAAGAGAGTAACGTATATATTCTGTGGTGAATGGTTTATAGAAGGAAATTATTATCTTTCTTCTATATATATTATTTTATGATTTAAGATTTCTCGACAAAAATAAATACTAATAATATAATAATCAATCAAATGTTGAAGAGAAAGTCCCACCACCGCAATACCGCATTGCTGCTTCTCCTACAATCCCCAAATAGGAGACTCCATTAACGTCTGAAAATTGCTTCTGCCGCCAAAAATGTCGGATACGAAGTTCAGTGTGATGGTGAGTCTGTTTAACTGGATGCTGAAGAGCAAGTCGTCATCCGTTAAGCGCTCCAAATTCCGTAAGTTTCTCGACACCTTCTGCCGCCCCCGAAGCGGCGACGACTACTTCGCCGCTATCCGCCTCATCTTGCCCGGACTCGACCGCGAGCGCGGCTCCTACGGCCTCCGCGAGCACGTGCTAGCCACCTGCCTCATCGACGCCCTCGGCATGTCTCGCGACTCCTCTGACTCCCAGCGCCTCCTCAACTGGCGAAAAGGCGGCCCTAAGTCCGGTGCATTCGCGGGAAACTTCTCTCTCGTTGCCGCCGAGGTCTGTAGTTGAAAATCTGAATCCATTTTCCATTTTTTCTGATCATGTTCCACAAAGAAATGGATTATTTCTTTTATTTTTGGTGCTTGCAGTTTCTAATTTGTCCCATCGGTCGTTTTCTTGGGGAGTATTGTCGTTTCCATGTCAATCTGCAGTATATTCTGTAGTAGCATTGGTGCTGCTTTTGATTTTTAAGTATTTTTCACCAATTTGGCCGGTATTGGCAACACAAGGTTTCTCAAATAAATACTGTTAGTGATATGCATGTGTATGGAGAAATGTACAATCTTCATCAAGAATTTTTACCCATTCCGTAAAATCTCACTTGCTTTCAAATTCTAGTTGTTTTTTTATTTTCTTGGGGTCCTTCCTACCAGATAGAAAGATCCTCCACTTTGGCTCCGGAGCAGTTATTATAATTTTTTATTTTTGAATATTTGCCAGTGTATTTATTGGTATTTCGAGGTCTAGTGACTCCAATTTCTGTGTGCAACTATTTTACCATGAGTTAACTAGTAACCCCTTATCTTCTTTTGCTATCTCAATCTGGGGATGAAGTTGACTATCTTTGAATTTTCATGTATAGTATGCAAAAACTCATAACAATTAACCTCTTGACAAGATCCTTCAACTCTGGCTTGTGTCAACAGGTGCTTCAGCGGAGACAGGGAATGTCTTCAGGCGGCCTAACAATTACAGAATTAAACGAACTACTTGATCGTTTGGCCTCCTCTGATAATAGGTAGAATTCATCCTGTATGCCAACCTAAATAAATACCCTTTATATCTGGTGAGATAATGTCATTAATGGCTTGCCTTTTGCTCGGTGTTCTTCTTGGTCTTCCTTTTTGGTGTCTTGAAATCGTTATTTATACAGTTTCATTGAATAGTAGCTATTATATGTAACATTCCTCATATTTGGTTGTTTGTTTCTCAAATTACATTTAGAAGTTCTATAACACTCAGTGGTTTCTATTCACTTGTTTACACCAGTAAGATAAGATCTAGAAGATAGATAGATTATGGTTTCTGTAGTTTGTTCAACTAATATGCACCATGAATTAATACCTGGATTTTTGGGTTCTTGGTACAGATCAGAGAAGATTTCAATTCTTTCTGAACTGATCAGGAAAACAAATGCTCAAGAAATGAAGTGGATTATAATGATAATTCTCAAAGGTGGTACTTTTTGTCTTAGTTTACGTGTTTCGCTCTACAGCTTTAACGTTTTTCATTTTCTGTATCTCTGCCAAGTTCAGATCTTAAGTTGGGGATAAGCGAAAAGAGCATATTTCATGAATTCCACCCTGATGCCGAGGACTTGTTCAACGTCACCTGTGATCTAAAATTAGTTTGTGGGAAGTTACAAGATCGTAGTCAGCGGCATAAGCGCCAGGTTGGCCTGAAACTCTGAACTATTACTATCTGATGCTATTTATTTACCAAACTCTACAAAAAAACTGATTCATGAAGGCCATGCTCCTTATGCCCTAAACCAGTTATTATAAACTATATCTTGTATATATCTGGTATATCTCTTAGTATTTACCCATTCAACATTTGTAATTTTTTTATCAATATATCTAGTATCTCTCTTAGATTAAAATGTGTGCCATGCTCAAAGCATGGGGTTGTGCGACTTTCTTTAGTTATATTATCATATCAGCAGAATATGTTTCGTCAAGTTTTCTTTGTGTTAATTTCCATATTCCACGGATAGTATTAAGGTTTTCCTTCAAGCTGCAACTTCTACTTCTATCTTTACCACAACAACCTCATTCAGGCTGAATTGGGTTTCAAAAGAAAATTTGACCTGATGGTTCTTGAATTTCTAATGCTTCTCCTTTGGTGTTGTGTGCATTTGCTAATAAGAAGGCACCCTGTTTATGTATACTAGTACTGAGTTTGGTTATTTGACGTTCTAGTTCATATCCACATGAGCTATGTATTTTCTTCATCCCCACCATGTTCTGCTCTTTTCAAATTTTTGATCCTTCATCTTCTTCATAGGTTTATCGTATGAACATGCTTCTTATTCTTCCACAGGACATTGAAGTTGGAAAACCTGTCCGACCTCAACTAGCTTTGAGGGTCAGCAATGCAGCTGCTGCATGGAAAAAGGTCTGTATGTGCTTTGAATTTGGGAGAGTGCTAGTCAGGGAAAAAATATTCTTTACCGGAAATATCAAGATTTGGATTTGGAAACATATTTTTGCTTTTTCTATGTTTCTTTTTGTCGCTGAATTCCAAGCCTCTTGATATATTTTTCTCCAACCTAATAGCTCCATGGAAAGGAAGTTATCGTTGAGTGCAAATTTGATGGTGATCGCATCCAAATCCATAAAAATGGAGATGAAATAAAATTCTTCTCAAGGTACTTTCTTTCTTAAAATCATCTCTTTGTGACTGGTATTTTATGTTTTATTAGTTATATATGATTTATGATTTGAATGAGTATGCACCTTTCTGGCCAGCTGGTATAGCAATTTTATTTTTAGTTACTGGAGTACTAAATCTGTTTCTGTAGCCAATTTCAGATGCTTATTAATTATTATAGACTATTTCTCCTTTCTCCATGGTACTAATACGACCCTAGAACAAATAGCCTATCTGAAATGATGTTTCTGTTGTCCTGCTTCTTGTACAACTAATTTGATTAAGTAAAAGTTGGGAGTTCTGATGAAAAAGTTTATAGCTCTTATTAGTATGTTGGGCCTCTGGACGATATCTAGGGGTAAATCCACAGTTTTGCTTCTTTGTTTGCAAGCTGATGCATGTGCACCCCATACTTCATCTGTCTATCTATCTATCTATCTATCTATCTATCTATATATAAGATGATTTACGAACAGCTTTGAATAATGTCTTGTTACTTTCATTTAATGTGGGCAGGAATTTTCTTGATCATCCAGAATATGGATATGGCATGTCAGATATTATAAAGGAGAATGTTCTTACTGACAGGTGAGTATTTTGAGAACCAGAAATTCAATGTTGTAGTTTCAGACATAGCTCAACTTTCATCCCATGTACTTAATCCCTGTTACTTGTTTTTCACATTTAAACCTTATTACCTTGATATGACAAGAAATGCATTTTTTCCTTAAAAAGTCCATATTGTATAGAAATTTGAATGAACATCTTGGTTGAAATAGATGCCTCTGCAAATGCTCATTAGTGAATCGATTATGGTTTCAAAGAATTTGTCGTGTACTTAGTGGTATTGCTTTCCTCATCTGCATGTCAACTGATAATTACATGGGATAACTAGTTGCCACTTCTACCGCAGGTGCATTCTTGATGGTGAAATGTTGGTATGGGACAAATCTACAAATCGATTTGCAGAGTTTGGCTCAAATCAAGAAATAGGTTTCACTTCTAGGCCTTTCACGTTATTTTGCTGTCTTTCCATCGCTATGTATATGATTTTGACCACATCTGTTTTCTATCTTTTGTCAGCCAAGGCCGCCAAAGATGGGCTTGATAGTGATCGACAGGTCCCTTTATGTGTAATATATGTACTGCAAAGCTAGTGACAACCAATCATATGTTTTGACCTTCACTTTCTTCTGATGCAGTTATGCTGTATCCTTATGGTTTAAGTGAGATGGGCAAGATTTTTCAATTTCGAGTTTGGCCTTAACCGAATGCACAAGCAATAGAATTATTTCCTGTCGGTATGAGTTACTGGCATCTCGTGCTACCTTTACCTCCCTTATTTTTCACCCCAACCCCACACTTCCGTCCTTCTTAGTTTGCCTTAACATGACATGTCGGCTAGATGTTGCATTTGACATTCTTTATGTTGGAGACACCAGTGTTATTCACCAGAGCCTGAAAGAGAGACAACAACTTCTTCGGAAATTTGTTAAACCAATAGCAGGTCGTTTGGAGATTTTGGTTCCTAACGGTGGAAGTAATGCACATCGTTCTGCTGGTAAAAAGATTGTGCCTGTCCATTTATAGCATAAGGTGTTGATGTTAGAGTTTTGAACCATAGATTTTCAATGGAAATAAATTTTTATAAGTTTTAAGATATAATTACCATGAGAATGCTACTAGAAAATATTTCTACCATGGTATAAGACTAGTTGACAGTGCTTTTATGTTGCTCTAAGGAGAAAAAAAAAGGTTTCTTAATTTCCTGTTATTCTGCAGCATTTTGCTAGTTAACTGTGCTATCACGCAGGAGAACCATGTTGGTCTCTAATTGTTCATGATGTTGATGGTGTTGAGAGATTCTTCAAAGAAACCATTGACAACAGGTTATAATCTCCCCCTCATTGTTTCTCATTTTTTCTCATCTTTTGAGTCTTTTTTGGTACTTAAGTGCACGGCTTTTCTATATCCATGTATGAGCTTCTATTCCCTCAGCTAATTTGGTTATTTCAATCTTTAATATGTGATTTTACATTATGGAAGGTATTGGAATTCAATATATTCTCCCTTCTTTACGGTGGTTCCTTATTTCTTCACAGTGGTTCCTTAGTTACTGGTGGAACAATGTGTATTTTATACTTGGATTGAGATTAAGGATAGCTGCAATCTACTATTATACTCTAATTTAAGCTAAAAAGCAAAGAAGATTGAATCAAGGTATCCCCTTAAAAGGCCTCATAAGAGACGGTGATCCAAACTTATATTAAGACAAACAGGATTAATATAGAGACGATGTGGTGCAACAAACAAGGACTTGAACATGTTCTCTTCCGTGTAGGCCATCAACTTCTATACGTGCACCAAACAATCCACACGCATTGACCAAACAAACAATTATTGACTTGGGTATGCTTTAATAGAATTAGGCCACTAACCCCCTAAAAAGCCTCATTAAGTGGATAGATTATCCAAACTTACATTCAAACGATATGATCAATACCAAGTCGATGTGAGAAAACAAACATGGACTTCAACATAGGGTACTGTCCTAGCTTTGTCCTTTCAGATCTCCCTATAAGTGAAGGGGATTCTCCATATATGGAGCCGTTAAAACAACAAATCTTGTAAGTAAATCTAGTGTAAATTAGCCCAACAAGTGAAATCCCCCCCGAGGTTCATGGATGATTATCTATCTCTAGCGGGTTTTCCAAAATTTTGACTATCTTCTGCTGCTGTTTCAGCAGTTACTTCTAGTCAGATGAATTATTTTACTTCTTTCTTAGTCTGGTGGAGTCTCAAAATTGAAGTGTGTAATATTTGATAGATCAAGAGATCCAGGAAATTGGTGGAGAATCGTTGAATTGATCATGCTAACCATTTTAATACTTCATGTATGCTGTATTCAGATATTTGCCTCTTCCCATCATATTTTCACGTATAGTGAGTAGATAAGCAACAGAGCTCGTACTTGCAGTTGTATTTCTTTTGTTTCCATTTTGCAACAGCTAACTGAACTTATTTCCTCTTTACCACTGGTGATGTTAGAGATGAAGGAATCGTCTTGAAAGATCTTGGCTCAAAATGGGAACCTAGTGATCGAAGTGGAAAGTGGCTAAAATTGAAGCCTGATTACATCCGAGCAGGCTCTGATTTAGATACTCTTATAATAGGTCTGAAATTTGTACTCCAACTTAATTGAAGAATTGAATTTTTCACTACGTTCCTGTACTTAAGTAGTTAAGTTATTGAATGCAGGAGGATACTATGGTTCTGGTCGTCGTGGAGGTGAGGTGAGAATAGTATTTTAGCTGGTGGTTGTGACTCTCATTTGATTCCCTAAAGAAAGTATTCATTTTGTTTAATGTTTAAAGGTAGCACAATTTCTTGTGGGCCTTGCAGAGCGTCCAAGCCCAAACACATACCCAAAACGGTGGGTCTTTTTTGTAATCATTGGCTTAAAAGTTCATTCATGCATTGGATTGGCTGATGATATACTAGTAATTTACGTGTTTTTGCATTTTCAGTTGTTAGTTGTTTGTCATGATTGAAACTTCATTTACCCATTGTTCTTTACTTGATGAATTGATCAACATTACGCTGATGAAAATTGCCTTTTCTATGCTAGCGTGCTTTGCAACTTACAATAGGTAAATTTAGGTGTTGCTCTTCCGAGACACATCTGCTCTTAGATTTTTCCTATTTTTCTTCCTTCTCTTCAAAATAGGCAATTAGGCATCATAACATATTCTCCACTTGAAGTTATGTTTGGTGAAATTTAATTACACAAGATTAACCAGTGTTGCTGCCTGAAATTCATGCTTGTGGATAAGGTTGCCTGTATGATTTTTGCTGTAGTATTTTCTGAACTGGTATACTATGTTTCCTTATTGCATTTGATGCATTGTACAATATTATACCATTATGATGAAATATGCTGCAGGCAACTCCATAAATTTGTTCAAGATACTTAAATGTTGGTGTTAGATGAGATTCTCATTTTTCTGCTATTGCAGATTTCTTTCATTTTGCAGAGTGGGTACAGGACTTTCTGATGAAGAGCTTAAAGCTGTTGTCACCAAATTAAAGCCTTATTTCAGGTGACTCTTAATCAACTTTGTTTGAGTATGGGAGTTGTTGTAGAAAAGTTTGTAGCTGCCCATAGGTATGATGTGTGGTGGGAAGTCACCACCAGTTGTTGGTATTTGTCTTAATTTATATAGTTCGGTTGGTTAGGGTCTTTTGCAACTTCTTAACTGTCTATTAACTGTATTCCTACAACTTGATTGTATGCATAAAGCCAATTTGCCACATTCTTACATTTTCAATAATTTGTTATTAGTTAGATGATCAATACTGTGTTTAAACATTTCAGTAAAAATTGGTATCGTTTCAGGAAATATGAGTATCCAAAGAAACTGCCACCAAGCTTTTATCAAGTTACAAATAACTCAAAGGAGAGACCAGATGTTTGGATCGAGAGCCCAGAAAAGTGAGCTGAAAATCTTAGTGACGTGCAATTTTGTTTTCTATGTTGCTTACCCTTACTTGTTGTCCACTCAGATCAATTATAGTTTCCATAACCAGTGATATTCGGACAACTCGATCTGAGGTATACAATTGAATTTCTTCTTTTTCTTTTAGTCTTGTAAATATACCCGACTAGGCTCCAAGTTCCTTATTTCCTTTGTAAGTTATTGTTGTTGCTCTTTTTACATTATTATTGTTCTCTTCTATTACTTTATTTTTGCAACAGCGCCCTAAATCTTTCTTGAAAATAATTTAACACAACTGGCAATCTGTGGTGGTCAAGGTATTTGCTGCTCCATATAGCTTGAGATTTCCACGGATTGATCGAGTGAGATATGACAAGCCTTGGCATGAATGCCTTGATGTCCAGTGTGAGCAGATATCGTTTGAGTGCTCTATGGTCTTAAATGATTCAGTCACTACTCATTAGCTAGAAATGTTCCCTAGCATTATTGATTTTATTTATGTCTTGCAGCTTTTGTTGAATTAGTACATTCAAGCAATGGTACCATGCAAAGGGCAATGGATGATACAGTTGAACCAGGAAATAACTCGAGACCTAGAAAGTTGTCTGGAGCAAAAAAGAAGAATGTTCTTGCTGTTCCTTCCCACTTCACTCAAACTGATGTTTCCCGGGTTAAGGGTGAAACATCAATATTCTCAAACATGATATTCTGTATCCTCTTACCATATGCATGGCTTGTCACTGAGGAGGTGCACGTCTTAATTATTGTGTATATTTCCTATCAATAAAAAGATGGAATGTTCTAATGTGGTTATTTTTTTACTAGCTTGGATACGACTGACTGCCTTTTTAGAGTCAACTGTTTTTTTTTTTTTTTGTCATACTTTTCTGTCTTATCTATGAAAGTCTCTACTACAGTGCATTTGCCATGTCACATTATAATTTATATAGTTTATGGCGATAACTTCATTGAATATTTGGCCTTCTTTAACATTTAGACTTTGTTAACGTACCTACATTGCATTCTCTTGATTCCTTGCACAAAATGGTGGTTGAGAATGGCGGCACTTTCTCAATGAATCTGAACAGTTCGGTTACACACTGTATTGCATCTGAGAGCAAAGGTCAGCTACTGTTGTTCTAGTAATCTGATATGAATCTCTTTGTAAAGGAACTTGACCACCAACTTTCAGAGACAAGTCTCAATAGTAATAACTGCTGAATATGTTTATAGGAATCAAGTTTCAGGCTGCAAAGCGCCAAGGAGATGTTATTCATTACACTTGGCTCCTAGAATGCTGTGTGCAGAAGCAGCTTCTCCCTTTACAGCCTAAGTAGCATATAGCACTTGTGTCTCTCTTTTTATCTCTTGGATTATTGCTCTGATTTCTAACTGGCTGTTCTTTTGTCGTAAAGGTACTTTATTTTTCTATCTGAGGCAACAAAGAAAAAACTAGAAGAAGAAGTTGATGAATTCTCAGACTCCTACTATGTGGATTTAAATGTGGCAGAACTGGAACAGGTACAGAAATTAGTAACCATCACAATTACACATTATTAATTTGTACTAGAAAGTTGGCTTACGTGTATTGGGGGGAATTCAGAGATCAAGATTCACCGATCGAACATGACTGCTCAAGCCAAATTTTCATCTTCATTTTCTGGTTTGGTTTATTGTTGCTTTGCAGATATTAAACAACATCAATAAGATTGAAGATTCTAAAGCAACTGAAATTTGCAAGAAAAAATACTGTCCAAGGGAGGAATGGGTTCGCTTTCATGGCTGTTGTGTTTACTTTCACCTCCCCATGAAATTGTTGTAAGATTGATTTTGATTTATATTCAATTAAATCAAGTTGATCCCTGGATCCCTATGAGGCACTTAGATTAATTTTATTTTTTGGTACTTAGAAAAAACAGAAACTGGGAAACTCCATTCGAACTTGCAACCAGAAGAATGAAGATTGAAATTTGCATTGGTGGTGGCAGTATAGCAGAGTCTCTTTCTCATGCTACACATTTGGTGATTGTTTCTACTCCAGAAGTTAGTTTGGACTTCGATACTCTATTGAATAGGTAACCTTTCTCATAAGATGGACTTTATTTTAATGCTTTCTGGTAAATAGTGATCTGGCTGCAGAAATGAAGTTAGAAGTTTTTGTTATACACAGTTTAAACATCATTTGAACCACTGTTCCAGCTTGGAGGTAGTGTATCATTAAGATCATTTCTTGTCAATGATTGTAGAAAATATCAAGTGAAACTGTTATTCTCCTTACGTTAAGGAACTATCTATCCCCAGTACAAATGTCGATTTATCACACAAATGATTGTTAGACCACCACTATTTACATAATACATGTAATAGAAAATAGTAGCAGTTGCAAAAGATGACTACTCTTTTTCTTCATTGTGTCAGTTTCTCTGAGGCAGAGAGGCGTCTTTTGCGCCGTAAAAGATTGCAAATTGTAAAGTCCCAGTGGTTGGATGATTGCTCTGAGAGAAAACAGAGGCTGCCAGAGGATAGCTATAATTTGAAGCCTCAGCAGTTTCAAGAAGCTTCAAGTGAGGAGAGGTAAGTGTTGTCACGAATGTTGCCGAGCTTCTCATAATATGATTATATCATAGTGACTAATGGTAATGTGATATTGTCAAAACAATGTTGTTGGCTTGAATGTGTTTGTGTTGTTACTTCAGTGATGTACATGAACGCGCCGTAGAAGCAGAGCATCACGGCCCGGGTCCTTCATCCTCTATTGGAGGTGAGAGGGAAGAGAGTGGTACACTGCACAAGCCAAGAGTAGTCAGCCTCCCAGGGAAGAGGAAAAGGGGCAGACCCAGTGGGACAAGAACAGGAAAGCAAAAGCCACCCGTAAACCCTCCCCGGAAAACAAGGCCACGGACTGGAAAGAAGCCTGCTAAGATCATTGAATATGAATCAGACAATGATGCTTCTTCGGATGACAATGAAGACTCTAAACTCAGCAGCCTTGTAGCCACTAGAAGGAATGAACCTAGAAGAACAAGGGCCCGTCCCGTCCAGATCAACGAAAACGAATCAGATGAAGGCAATGTAACAGAGTTGCAAACTACAGATGAAAATCTCAATCTTGGTAGAACAGATCAGAGGCCATCCTCCGACTCCCACAAGACCGAGGCACCAAAAGATTCTATATCGGACAGAGGCAAAGCATTCGAACTAGGGGTTATAGAATCGAGCAATGAAGTAAACAAGTCCGAAATAGGAGAGGGCAGCAGTAACCGGGTGGATGACAATGTCGATCCGATCCAAGCAGTGTTACTTAACATGCTACCGGCTCTTGCGAAGAAGGTCGAAAGTGCAGAACCGGTTCGTGAAGAGGTGAAAGCAAGAGCTCCTGATCCAGTCGAAAAAGACGAAAAAATACCGGAAGACGCTGAAAGGGAAGTAGTAAAGAAACGGAAAGTAAGCTACAAGGATATGGTTAATGAACTTCTCAAGGATTGGTGAAAGTTACTCAGCTTGTAATGTATATATGTGTAAGTCTAATACGTTGAAGAAGCATTCTATTTTCGAAAAATCGGTTTCGATGTCTAAATTGATCGTTTAGGACTTTTTGTAAGATCGGATACCTGAGTAAATATGCATTTTTATGTAAAAGCGCGAGTTTTCAGGTTCAATGCCATTTCTTCCTTCATCGAACAGATGGAATTAGTATGAGAACTAATGTTTATATGAGGATTAAATATGCATATATTATGTTCATATTTAATGCATACTCTTCCCACTAGTAGTGCACAAATCATAATTTTATATTTTGTCCTTATACATAAAAAATATTTTCTCCGTCCCATTTCAATTGTCTAATATTCTTTTTCGGACGGTTATCCATTTTTCTTTTTTAGTAACACAATATTCAATATAAATTAGTAGGTCTCATTTCTTTATTATTCCTCTACACACAATCACCAACTAAGCTAGCCTAACCACTTAATTAGGTAATTTCTTTTAAACATCTATTAACATGCTTTTAAGGCTTAAGCCTTAAAGCACCATATTTTTCGAAATTACCAAAAATATTTATTTTTTATATTAATTTCAATAATCTCATACTTTCACTTAAAAATAGTCATTCTCAACTTTAAGCAAAAATAAATAAAAGAATATTTATAATAAGCAGAAAACACACCCTAAATTCAAATCTAATTATTTGTATGAATTAAGTAAAAAAGTGATTGACGAAGATAATCTGAAAGATATGAATTTATTTTTATATATATATTTTTTAAAATTTATGTTATATATAAACCCTACGCCTCCATAACAACACGACTCTTGTTGTTCTTGCCAATTAACATCATAGCAAAGCATCGAAGCAGAAAAGAATGGCTTCTCGGGCCCCCGCCAGAGTTACTAACCTCCAGAAACACTTAACCCCTGCTAATCCTACTCCTAATGTACTATTCCTAAACTCCTGTAATTTGATCGACAATAACGTTAATACCTACTTTTGTGTTTCAGAATTTCTATCGAACTCGATCATTACTTGATCACAACTATTGTTTGTGATGAGTATGTTTTTCATTTAGGGTGAAAGGATATTCAAGACATCCAAAGAAGTTTCCGAAGCTCTATCGCTTGGGAAACCGGTGGTTGCTCTTGAGTCTACCATAATTTCTCATGGTAGGATGCGTTATCGATTTTCAGATTGTTTTTGTTTTCTATAGTATGATGGAGATTTTGCTTTCGTTCTTCGTGGTTACAATTGAAGATTTCAATTGTGATTTTTTAAGAGAGGCTTCATAGGCAAAGAGTGTTTCTTGGTGAAGCTTTTTGTGGTTTTCATGAGTTTCTGAGTTCGTTAGTTTGCATTTATCATTATGATCTTTTTGGTTTCTGTGTTTCTTATCAGTACTATTGGATTTTCCTTAAGAACATACTTTCAATCAAGTTGTGTATTACCTATTGACAAGAAAAAATATGTTAACATTATAGGGCCGTACTCTGTTTTTTAGGGTACATGATTTCTTGTTTTTGCAGTTATTGTTTTGTGATATAATTGCATTTTCCATTTCAATGTTGTAATCGTAAAATGAATGCTATTCACCTCGTTTAATCTGACTTGTCCATAGGCATGCCATATCCTCAGAATCTGGAGACAGCTAAGCAGGTGGAGGAAATAGTCAGGCAGAATGGAGCTATACCTGCCACTATCGCTATTTTGGATGGAGTTCCATGCATAGGTGTTGGTCCATGACTTTCTTTTTTCCCTTTAGTTCATCACTTGTTTCTAGCATGTTTTCTATTGAATATTCAAATAATAATCTGCCATATACTAAGCTAAATTGCATTAAATTATAAGGTTTATCCCCGGAAGAACTTGAGAAGCTTGCTGTTCTAGGAAGAAAAGCTCGAAAGACAGCTCGCAGGGACATCGCACATGTTGTAAGTTTGTAATGCTAATTTGCTATTATATGTCCATGGTCCTTGATAAATGTAAGATGAGATGTTTGAAGTGTTACAAATTTGATGCCCGAATTGGCTGGAAAAGCAGAGTTAAATGTTAATAGTTCAATGGATTGTCTAGCAGCCAAGGTATTATAATGTCACATTTAAACGCCTTACACAGCCAAGGCATTAAAGTTTCGAGTTTTGACTGCATTCGTTTTCTCCACTCAAATTTTTTATTCCATAAAGGCCTTGTTATCTTAGCACCAAAAAAAAATTCATCCATGTGGTAGCATTATAGTTGATTAAGATTAGTATGTCACAGAGTGGTATTTAGAGCTACTTTTAGGATTACTATCCACCAAGCAGTCCTGCTAGGACAAAATGCAATGTAGACATCATATCTCCAGTGGAGGAAGATTGTGATGTCTCAGATGAGTTGGGAAAAGAAAATATTAAAATGTAAATAGAGCCAACTTGAAGGTTATTTATTTATGTTTAATATCTAGCCAGTGGAATAGGATCCTGATTTGTGAATTCTTGTTAGTAGTATATATTGTCTTTTGTAGAAACAGATATCCTTTTCTATAACCTAAGCAAGGACCTGATCATTGGCAACTTTTCTAGGTAGCCACAAGAGGGAATGGTGCCACGACTGTTTCGGCAACAATGTTTTTTGCATCCTTGGTAATCACATCATGCTTGTTTAATTTTTTATTATTTGTATCTTCAAATTGACCTTAAACTATATATTTGCTCGCTATGCAGGTTGAGATTCCAATATTTGTGACTGGTGGTATTGGGGGAGTCCATAGACATGGAGAGAGCTGTAAGTTCTTTTTGTGCTGCTTCATATAGTGTTACATTGCAAATGTTAAATTACATGTATTAAGATTTGACAACTCCAAGACCTTGTAAAGGTATAGAATACCATTAAGCTACAAGGCCTATATTAAGGATATAGGTCTTTTTGTTATCAAGGTGATTAATCTTTTATTTTGTGAACAAATAGCTATCATCGGACCATATGTATTTTGAAAGTCTCCGAGGTTTGCCTGCCAAGTTAGTCAGTGGAACTTCCTGAGTTTGTTCTGTTACGTCTTAGTGTTCTTGTTCCTTAAGCTATTGATACTACACAGTAATTCTTTTTGATGGATGGGGCTGTGTAACCATTGACTGAGTTTTTCAAAAGAACGTGCTACTTTCAGTTAGGTCATTAAAGGGCGAAGTATTCTCCTGTAGGAATATTTATATTCTCGTAATATCTTATTACAGCTATGGATATTTCTTCTGATCTGGTGGAGTTGGGAAGGACACCCGTCACTGTTGTTTCTGCTGGTGTGAAATCAATATTAGATATTCCAAGAACCCTGGAGTATTTGGTAAATATCCTTTAGCTCCTCTATGATTATCAATATTTAGTGAGTTTAGATGAACCCACATACCTACTCTGACAATAATTATCAATTAGTACTCGGATATTGCGCCTCACTACCCTGATTGTTTCGGATACTTGTAGCCTAGTTTACTGATATATAATATATTGTTTTTTTATGGAATAAGGAAACTCAAGGAGTTTGTGTTGCTGCATATCAGACCGATCAGTTCCCAGCCTTTTTCACTGAAACGAGTGGCTGCAAGGTAGCTCATCTGATGTTTTCTTCTGGATTTCAGTATCTTTAACTATGTTACTTACATCTCTGCCAACAAAGCCCTTGGAGCTACATTCTCATGAAATATGACAAAACTGTACATGGATAAGCATAATAATTGGCAATGCCTTTTTGTCTTCATATAATTACCTCATGTAGCTTATTCATGCAAGATGTTTAATAGATTAAATAAATGTCTATTGGACTCGTAATGGCTTTATCTCATGATGAAGATACACCTCTCTTTAGTTTTCTGCAACTTATCTTCCTGGCCGAATTCATAAAACACTTCTTGAAATTCTTTTGTTGTTGAAGGAGTGATGTTACTGAACCTTCACTCCGGGGGATTCAATTGGCATGTTGCATATGTATGTATTCAATTTCCTCTTGCTAAGTCTGCTTTTTGTATCTAATCAATTTTAGTTGTATATGTATTCTTACCAATATTTTCTCTCTTATGTTGTAAACTCTTTCTTTCATCCTCTAATATGTTTGAAAAAATGTATAGGCACCTTGTCGTGTTGACTCTCCTGAGGAATGTGCTCGACTAATAGGTTTGTGTTGTAACATTGTCTTGTTATTCCGTTATGTTGGGTTTTCGTGCTGATTTGGTGTTTCCAAACTCCCCAGAAACGAATAATAATCTTGGGCTGGGGACTGGAGTTCTTCTAGCAGTTCCTATCCCAAGTGAACATTCTGCATCAGGAAACATAATCGAGTCGGCAATACGGAAAGCTCTAAAGGAAGCTCGGTAGTCTGGTTATGATTATCGTTTCTGCGAAAGATGTTCAACTTGTTTGGATATTAGTTTTTATTTTTCTTCACAAAATTGATGGTAATGAACTGGATATGTGATACAGGGAACAAAATGTTAGAGGCAAGAAGTGAAACTCCATTTTTACTTGCTAGAGTGAATGAGCTAACTGGAGGAGCCTCCCTCTCTGCAAGTATCCTTTTTCAAATGACTGATATTAGAGCTGAAATATGTTGCCCTTACATTCAATCACGTCTAACATGCTTTAAAGTCCTATTACTACTCAAGAATCAAGAGAAACATTAGTCTTACACAGCTGAGTTGCATTCATCACTTGATTTTCCTTAATGGCGTATTAGACATTGCTCTTGTGAAAAACAATGCACGGATAGGCGCTCAGGTTGCCGTCTCCCTTTCTCATCTGCGACAAGAAAGTTGTAAAGGTGAGTTATTAAGTTTAAAACAACTGAACATCCTAATTGTGTTTGTTTCCTGAACTTGATCATTTCTCTAGATGGTGTTTGAAGTGGTAGGCTCAAGAACAACAACTACTAAAACACTAACTTCACTTGTGAATTTCTTGTTGCAGGTACCTAATGGTGCAGATTCGAGGGTAGGCGCCCGCGATTGGAGAAGCTAAGAACTTCATCGATGCTTGCAAATCACACAATCTATTTCAAACTGGTTTACTTGTGGATTTTGTTACTCAAATTACAACCTTAACTATACTTTATAAACTTTTTCTTCATGAAATGATGAAGATGCCCCCAAAGTTGAGGTTCTTTTGGAAATAGCTAAAATATGTTGCCCATCATCAAATACCTCAAGATTATTATACTAGGATTTTACTCCACAATCTATTGCATGAATTCGGTTTTTACAAGTGAAATCAAATCAAACTTTGAGTAGCATGTATCAAACAAGAAACGGTAGAGAGAAGAGGGCCAAGGGTGAGGTATCATTTCTGCATAGAATCTTCATGTGTGGGATGTGATCATGGAGAAACCGAAGGTGAAGTCGGGTATGATTCGCCTTTTTCTCGTCCTCTTTTTGTTTTTTGAGGAAAACATGATGTCTTATTTAGAGTTTTTGTGTTGTACTAATATATTTGCTTTTTTATAGTTCAGTCCCCTAGTTTTTGTAGATACAACTGAAACTTGATAGTGTGTTTGAACATTTCTGCATCCTCTAATTTGCCATTTAATTTGACTTGCTCTTTACAGCCTTCATTCATGGTATGCAATAAACTTAAAAGGAACATAACAAGTGCCTACTTTTGACTAAACTTTGTGCTGTCAAATCTCTTACTAGATATGTTGATTTCAGACAGCAAGCAGAACATAGGAACAGAACAAAGTAGTTATTGGTAATAATCTAAGGTTTGTCCACCTTGTGAATGCAAGAACACATTTTTCTTAATTAGCAGCAGCTAAATGAAAGTTCTTCTCCAGCATTACTGCTGAATACAGAACAACATACATATAAACAGATAAACTAGAATTGGAATATTTAGTTAAGACATGATCAGAAATTGGATTCTCTCAAGGACATTTAGGGCCTCCCTGCTGAGTCTTCCAGTTGTTGTAGCAGGGGCAGACTTGCTTGTTCCCGTACGTTCCTGGAGGCACACAAAGACACTTTGCACAACACTTCTGGCAGAAGAACATGCATGGTTTCTTGAACGAGGTCTTGGAGCATCGGTTGGTGCATCTAGGCGCGCAGTCTGGTAAGAAAAAAAATGAATGGATGATACAGTAATGTGCATATACATAATGGTTAGAAGTTTGAAGTTGAGTTGGTTTTTTTATGTCTATGAGACTCACCTTGAGGACGGAGGCTCCCCTCACTGAAACCGTACTGCAGT
Organism: Lavandula angustifolia; assembly: GCA_028984105.1. NCBI lineage: Eukaryota > Viridiplantae > Streptophyta > Magnoliopsida > Lamiales > Lamiaceae > Lavandula > Lavandula angustifolia. Next base: position 3,981,755 of record CM054826.1, read on the forward strand.
AAAACAATGCAGAAAAGATTAGTCTTTTCTTGAAAACAATGCAGAAAATATTCATTTTAGGGAAGTAACAAGATTTGGTTTTTACTTGGTGGGATTGCTGCATTTGAGAATCTGGTAGCTTGGTGCTTGAGGCCTGCATAACAGTGTAAGAATATCTTAGTCTTTGATTCAAGGTACTTGAAAATATAGTTGCAAAAACTAAGGTTGTTTACATGCACGATCAAGAATGTCTGCATATAGTATTACCTGCAGAATGGTGGTAACAAAGATTATGTAGAAAAGGAAGATGAATTTGGTGGCCATTGTTGAATGAAAGAGATGAGAGAATGAGATGATTGAAGCAATGAAGAAGTGGAGTGGTATGTATAGAGATTTTAAAGTGGATATGTCGACACTTTGGTTACTATTCAGCATGAGATATGAAGCAATAGTTGATCAATTCAAATTGACCGTATTGCCCTCCTCCTAAGCCGAGTCTTGAACACGACACGGGGATTTGATTAGTGGAAGTTATAGTTAAATCTCGATAAAGTAATGCTTGATTGGAGAATAATCTTATTTAAATAATTTATTATAGTCCCAACTTGACTAATAGACAAATAATATTCGATAAAATAATAATTTCATCAAACGAATATTTTTTTTGGTTACAATGTTTAAAGAGGTTAACTGCAATTGTCTTTACATCAAACTCGATGCCTCTTAAACCTCGATCCATGTGCGTAGAGAAACATAGAGTGTGATGGGAGAGCCCATCAACATGTGCAACCACATGCACCCTAACTGTTTGCTACATATGTTGTTATCCATGACCGAAAAGTATGGTGTATACGTCAACTTGCAACCCATTAATTTTCACAAATATTTATGTTACTCTCTTATATATCACACTTTATAAGGTGTTGACATAAAAGTAGTATAGTTATGGGACACCAAAGTCCATCCCATTTTGACAAAGACTTGTTATCTTTCTCTTGTGTGTCAACACATTATAATTTTTCGTTGTGAGTGAACTCGTAGCCGCTATCATGGGCTGACAGTAAGTGTGGCTCAATGTTAAAAATAAGTTCATTTTTTTTAGTGTTAATTTCAGGAGTTTAGTGGTTTAGTCCAATTTTCAGGCCGAGATAACTTTGTTCAGTTCAATTTATTTGTGTACAACCCAAAGTTGTATGGAATGTTAGATTCACCCCCGGGTGCTATTTGAGATATGTAATAGATTAGCTGTGCAAATCGTAGGAGAGGTGAACTTCACTAAAGCTAATTATATCCAACAAACTTGATTTATATAGATGTGTTGATAAGATTCAAACTTGTGAGTATTTATCGAAAGACAACTTAATTATTCTTTCACTCGTGATCCTAAAAAATGCAACGAACATATTATCTTCCTAATTATATTCCCGAGCTACTATATATGTGTGAATTATTTGGGGCTACAAGTTTGGCTGGATATAGAATAGAAGAATGCAGGTTGTCTCCATCAAACTCAGCCACTATCCTAGGGGTCCCATGCATGTTCTCATTTTCTTCTTTTTGGATGAGTTGCATATTTCGGTGACATTGTTTATAGGAGCGGATTAGAATTTAGAATGAGAAAGATCCATAAATTTAAAAATGCAAATCTAAAATTTGGGAAACAAAATAAAAACAATTGTATAGAGAAAATCTAGTGAATAATTTGATTAGTTTCAGGCAGTGCACCTTATATTCGCACCTACTTAATATTACTATGATTAAAATACATAGTCATAATTTAAAGTGCGCGCAAGTTAAAATCCGCTCGTAAAAAATAAAATAAAAACTTCATCGCGTTGGTATAGATTCTAAAAAAACCAATACTAAAAAGTGGGCCTCCTCAATGGGCTACTGGTTGCAGGCTTAAATGGATTGGGCCGTTACCTTCAAAATTCAAAATCGAATAAAATAGTAGGCAGACCAGAAATGGATTCTCTCGATTGAACTTCGAGAGTCGTCACATTTAACATGATTGTTTCTGAATCGGGGAATGGAATATGAGGTGGGGGAGGATGAAGAAGGAGTTCAAAGGACGGGACGCTCTTCGGTTCGTTACGTACAAGCATACGAAGCGGCGGTGCATTGCCGAAGCTGAAGGTGGGGATGATTTGCTGGATACTGGGGGCACAAGCTGAAGAAGCGCCGGCATATTGACGTCGGAGGATTTCGGGCATTTCAGTTGATAGAGATGGGGACTCTGGCGGATTTGTCTGGAATATGATTGAGAGACTAGATTTGAACGATAATGCAGTTAATTGTCTGCATAATGCCTGGGATTTGAAGTTAGAGTTGGATGAGAGGTTACATTTGAATGAGGAAATTGTTGAAGAGAATGAATGATTTGAAATTAGACGTATTGAGGAGTTGGAGAAATTGACTTGAATTTAGAAGTACTGGAGGATGTGGCGAGCATTGCGGAAGATTGTGATGAGCAATTTGGAGCAACTGTTGAAGTGAAGAAAAGGGGCAGAAAGAAAAAGAGTGCATCATATTCATATGACGATATTGTGTTAGCTACAAATTGGATATGAAGAGAAGTGATTTTGTGGATCATGATAATGGAACCGTAGAACTGCCTTTTGGGATGAAGATCTAGTATTTAATGAAGCAGAGTTGGTTGGCATCAAATGAACTTGTTCTCTTACTTGAATTAATGTAAAGAAACTGCAGCCACTGATGGCATCTACTGTTTTTTACAGGCTGTTAGAGGAGGGAGAGAAGAATTGTAGTGTTATGCCTACACCCTGCTCAAGAATTGAAGGTAAAACATTCAAGATTGATTGAATCAACTTGAAGTAAATTAGTTTAGTTGAATCAACTTATGTTTTGGGCTGATTAGCTAGTATATATTAATACATTCTTGAAAGAATGAAGCTTGAACCCATTGATATATACCAACCTATAATAGGTTAGGAAGAAAACAATAATTCTTTGCCAAAAAGGATAGTGGGCTGATGGAGACTTAAGTAACAGTTTACCATATCGGAGACTGGCTGGTCTAGTATATAACTTGTTGTTTGTCTCATCTGAATTCTAACATAGCCGCCTTCCACTGTTAAGTTTTTATTGATAAGAGTGACAGCCCCTAATGGCACAGAACTCTGGTTGGAATGTCAGAGAGAGAGAGAGAGAGACAGAGACAGAGACAGAGAGGGAATGCACCATTGGAAAATGGTGGTGTCAATTTCCAGAGCACATTGCAAACAGTAGCAATTCATAATGCTTCTTGCTTCTTCACTATTTCTGACTTCTTATGCAATTTGGATTTGTAATTGAGGCTCATACAATTTCCAGCTGCATTGGATTTCCCCTCACATATCCAGTAGACCCCATGCCTCTTGGATATACCTCCTGAGTATGGGTCCCACATAATCCTTGAATCCTCTGTTGCCACGCGGTACTCTTTCTTTCTCATTATTATGAAAATTAGATAATTTTTTAAAAAAGAATCTGATTTTGTGCTTGTGTTACTCTATATATACCCCAGAATTATACTATCCATCTGCGGAAGAAGAAGAAGAAGATCAAGAAAATTGAAAATGGCTGATCATCAAGTCTTCTTCCAGACCTTCAAACACACTCTCTCTCTAGCAGACATCGATCCGGACATCGAATTCACCAACTATCTTTCAGGGCTTTACACAAATGATCAAGAGGCCTCTGCTTTAGACTTCCACAGTTCAATCAACACCATCTTACCTCAAAACTGGGAGAATCTTCATGGATTGTTAGTCCATGATGACAGCGCTGTGTTAACTCCTCCTCAGCCAATCATATCTAAAGAAGGAGAAAGGAAAAGGAAAGCAATGGATATGACTATCAACACCCCAGAGAGCTCCTCTGCAAACACATGTTCATACTCATCGCCTCAAGTTTCCAACAGTGGGAGCCGAAAGACGAAAGTAAGCTTCAATTCACATTCCTATATTTATTCAATCAAGTCATCTCTCATATGAAACAACTCTGTTTACTACAGCGTGGAGGGAGAGGCAAGAAAGCTAAGAAAAGCGATATTAAGGAAGACGAAAAGCCAAGGGAAGTGATTCATGTTAGAGCCAAGAGAGGGCAAGCGACAGACAGTCACAGTTTAGCAGAAAGAGTAAGCTTGAATTAATCCCCTAAAGTTTAATTATCTTCACAAATCCAAGTATAGAAATGATGATGAGACGTTTGTATCAGGTTAGAAGAGGAAAGATCAACGAGAGATTAAAATGCTTGCAAGATATCGTTCCCGGATGCTACAAGGTATCTAATAATTCACTCTTTTCTTGTCCCATCCCATATTGTATAAAATTTTGAATCATCATAACCTTGAAATGAAACAGACGATGGGGATGGCGGTAATGCTGGACGAGATCATCAACTACGTGCAGTCTTTGCAAAATCAAGTAGATGTAAGTGAAGACTCAAAACACTATGAAGGGACTCTTCTTTATGCATTTTGATGTTAGTAAAGTATTTAACTCCCTTTCCGAATTCAGTTTCTATCGATGAAGCTCACAGCAGCTAGCTCTTACTACGACTTCAACACGGACATAGATGCAATGGAGGCAATGCAGGTAATTACTTCAATAACCAGCTCTTGTTTTGCATTCACCCAACAGCCACAAGTGGCCTAATTTTCGACGTTCGATTGTAGAGAGGGAATGCATTTGAAGCAGTCAAGGCTGAGAGTTTAGCAAATGAGGAAGTCCCTTCTGCTCAGTTTTCACAACTAGGCCAGAATTTTGGGTATTGCACGCTGCCCTACAGAAGATGAAGAAGAAGAAGATTCGTTTTTGTTTTGTTTTGTCTCTGCATGGGAAAGAAAGGAAGAAGTTGAAAGATCAAAGATTTATACATCCATACTCGAATATTTGTAGCTAAATTTAACCATTTATTAGTAGTAAAGTGTATAATCTGCTGAATTTGTGAGCCACATCTGTAATGTATTGAATAATGAATATTGGGTTGTGATTATCTTTAGACTCAGAAGATTACTTGAATTTTGAATGTTAAATATGTGGTCCTAATTGTATTTATTTCCCTCATATATATCCAAGATTTAGTTTTTGTTTGATTTATATTAGAACAAATCTGTTTCAAGAATTCAGCCCTTATCATTTGCATAATGCAATAAATTCTAAGATGATACATTTTCTGTGACATAACGGCAAATAACTAAATGGAATAATTGTTTCAAATTTTTTTATTAATGGACATATAAGTTTTTTTTTTTTTTTCCTACTAATTAATTTGCCCATCATAATAATTCTTTTTCTACCAATTAATTTCCTCTCCAAAACAAACCACGTGCAAGTTAATTTGATCTATAAGTAACTTAGGAAACCCCTTGAGCCATTCAATAATTACAATTAAATTCAAATAGATGAGCATGGACAAGTGAAACCCTACAAATAATGCAGGGACCAAATCTGATGGATGTTGCCAATTCATGATATGAATGATTGAGAAAAGGGATTTTCACTTGTATTTTTCTCCATACATATTTGCAAAATAGGTTGCTAGATGCAATGCATGATGATGAAATTGAAGGGACAACTTGAGATGGGGATAAGAGTTATGAACCTTAGAGCCCACTTTTTTTTCACAAAACAAATACTACTATTTCTCTCTTTTGACCAATTCTTGCCTCTTTCTTGAAGCATATGCATGCATAATCAGGAGAAACCACTCTCCGTTTCCAACAAATTGGATACATATCATATTCTTGATGTGACACTCCCTTTCTTTTGCTTCAATTCTCTTTATTTTGCTCCCACTTTAGTTATTATATATTTTATGGAATATAATATGTCCCGATAATATGGTACAACGATATTTTCATTCTCACGCAGACTAAGAATTATTCTAAAATAATGGGTTTTACCCTTACTGAATTAGGTTTCATAATGAAATAGAATAGACTACAAAATTAGAAACGGGTACTATTTAATACTTTTTCTTTTATTGCTCTGAAAATCTGAAACCGCCTTAGACTAGATTCTATATTTACTTAGAAAATAGAAAAACACTATAGAGAATGTCGTGTGTTGGTCATACATAAGGTGAATGGATAAGGACATCCCCCCTCCCCTTTGTAGTGTGGGCAAGTTCAAGCCTCCAAAGATGGTTTGATTATAACCTGGTCGCATCTCCACTTATCCAATTATGTGCCCACTTACCAAACAAACAATTTGTCTCTTCTTATATTGATGAAATAATAATAATAATAATAATAATAATTGCACTGTTGCTCAAGGCCCACCCATCCTTTCTTCCTCAGATTTATTGCCAAATTTGATTATGTAATCATATTTTCATTTTCTCTAAATCGTATTGGGCCGATTACTTTTTATTGAGTTAGAGATCACTGCCGGCCCAAACTGGAACTACCAATTCATTTTAGTCAGGCCCACTATAAAACAAAAGCCCAACTTGTATTTTACCCCCTCATCCCTACTCCGTTAGTCCAATTTCATTTCAGCACGAAGATTAAAAAAATTGTAAGTTGTGTTTAAAGTAGTATAAACTAATGGGGCCACTAGAATATACTGTATTAGAGTATTAAGTTAAAAAAAAAGTGGATTAATGACACAAGACAACCCAAGAAGAGAAACTAGACTAATAAAGAGAAGTTTGGGTTGAGGCCTCACAATGTGAGAGAAGAGAAGGTAAAAAAGCACTGTGTTTTAAAAACACCTTTGTGTTGGTTGTTATGAAAATATACTGTGTTCTCTAAAATACATGATATGTTGTCTTTTTTTCCCTTAGAATTTAGTCAGGTAAATAAATGACAAAAACATAGCTTTTTTTCCATTAGAACTTATTATTTTTCTTGAAAATACAAGCATTCCTAATCTGTACCGTAATTTTAGTAAATATAATAAGTTCAATCCAATCATAACAAAATAAGCCAATTGAGAACTGCCATAACTTTTACAAACACAAAGCTCTAGGATTTCATTGCAGTCGAAAAAGTAATATTCTCCCTATAATAACAGGTTAAAAGAATTAAGTGCTCCTGAAGTGAACTTTCAATTCCAATCAAGCTCCTAACAGCCAAGCACCAATTCCAGCAAGAAACTTCTAAGCTGCTGGCTTATACAACTTCTCCACCATTTTCCTGTACTCTGAAGTCGAAATCGAAAAACAAGATAGTAAGCATAACATCATAATACTAGAAATCAATGCTGGGCTGTTTGATACCATTAAGCAAAATATTTGCAGTTTATCATACCTTCTTGGTTGCCCCAAAGCGCAGCTGCCTGAGTGTTGAGTGGTGAACTGATGTTTGGCTCTAAATGTTCACAAACATTAGTTAATTAGCATGATGAATGAGGATGTGATACAGAGATGGTACAGAGATGGTTATAATAAGCATTGTTGATGAATTTTTACCTCCAAGCAAACTCTGGATCGATAGCAAGATAGTCCTAACATCATATGCAGAAGACCACTTATCCTGCACAAGTTCAAATAGTTTAATGTTGTTAGATGAGACTGTGAGATGAGCAGGCAGATAACAATATAAGAAGGCAAAGCTTGTTGAGGAGTAACCTGTAATATGTCCAAGCATATGTTCCCATACACATCGACGTTAGGATGGAAGCAAGATGTCTCAAATTTAACCTTTGGGGCTTTGAAAGGGTATTCGGAGGGGAAGGACAGTGACAACTTGTATTCTGTTCCTTCAAACACGGTATCACTGCTTCCACTGATCGTCCCTTTCCAGCAAAATATGTTGTCTTCCTCGGGGAAGGCTGATATTCCAGAATCACCCCCCATCTATGGATTTTTGTTCAATAAAGTAAAGTCAGATAATGACAATTCCTAAACAGTTGTGGCATCAGAAGAAGCAAAGCATAATTCTTACCATTAGGGCCATTAGCTCAGATTGCAATCTGTTTCAACAGCCAAAGTAGACACAGTTAGTCCGTAGATATTTAGGTCAAACGCATCATAATAAACATGAAATGGATTGAACAAACTACAATGTTGAATTATGGAGCTTCAGTCCAATTCACTACACCAAATTTGATACAACTTTATCCAAGAAATGATGTTTGATCAATTCTGTGTTCAATCCCTTACACAACGCCAAACTCAGAATTGATGCCAAATTAAACTTGCAAATAGTGATGTACCACACCAAAATAGACCCTTTTCTTGAATAAATCTACCACACTAATTTGCTGCCATATTAAACTAGTGCTGTAACACACCACCCCATACCCTTTCCACACCAAACTTGATGCATTGTACTTATCTCCAATTTGACCCATGTGTATTTACCCTCGAATTTAACTATACACGTACTCAATATTGTAAGCTTGACTAAATGAAGATTTCATTTAATTCCATTAATTTCGGTTTAATTAATATATCAAATCATAATATTCAATTATTATGGCTTCAATAGGGCAGGCAGATCGAACAAGAATAAATCAACGCATAGCAAAAAAGACGCATAAGTTTTTCCCCGTAGAAATTGAAATTAACAAGGGGGTATACCGAAACCCTAATTAAAGCAATAGAATCATGTACTGCATACAAGTCCACTAAGCCGGATCTACAAAATTGAATCAAATCAAAACGGAAGAGTAAACGACGAAGTAACCCTAGGTATACCTTTTCAAAACGGACTGAGTATCGACGGTTTTCGCGGGGGCAACAGTCTGCTTCGGCGGCGCGGCGGCTGCGGCCGGGGTGTTCGGGTTACTGTCTTGTTGGTGGGTGTTATTAACAGTGGCCATCGTCTCCTCCAAAGTCTTCGATTCAAATTGATAGAATCAAAATTACAGCGACTGCGAATTCAGATTTTAAGCAAATCGAAGAAGAGAAAGATTAGATCGAGAGATAAGGGGATCTGTCTCTCCTTCTTCGGCGAGCGATGGATCGATTGAGATGGAGAGGCAGAGATGTAGAGAGAGAAGTCGTGAGGGGGTTTATAAAGGGCAACCCTTTTTCCAATTCAATAATTCAAAATCTTTTCCGAACGTTACATCCACTGATCCACGCCGCATATGTATGCTTGTGTTTAACGGCTAGTTTTATTTACTTTATCATTTATTATATTGTTTAATTATTTTTCCACATAAATTTGATTTTTTAATGTTTATTATGAGATTCTTTGACATGTATGGCAAGTTTCAATTGCATCAATGATTAACAAATGATTGATGATTTTACCTTCACCAATTGAATCCATTCAAATGATTAAAGTCATTGCCATTTTTTCACTAGTCAAATTTTGTTGTATGTATGCGGTGAATTAGAGTAAAATATACTCCCTCCGTCCCACCCGACTTGACTTCTTTCCTCTTTTTCATTGTCCCACTTGACTTGACCACTAACTAAAATAATACTCTAATAAATTTTAATGGATCCCACCACTTTATACCACTTTACACACAACTACCCACTATTCTTAATAACCGTGCCCAAACCTATTAAGCCAAGTCGGGCGGGATGGAGGGAGTAGTTGTTATTATTTTAATTTTTTTTTAAATACAAAGTACAACAATTACTTTTCATTGTCTAATTAAACCTGTTTATTTGCAGCAAACGTGATCGCTTGTACCATTTGTAGGCACAAAGTGGAGAGATAGAGATGTGTATTTACTATTTTTAAGCCCGTATTCCCTATTCCGCACGTGCAATTTTGTTTTTCTGCACGTGCACTTTTCTTGAATAATTTATTATTTAGCAAGAGACTTTTTTTTTTTAACCTAATTTTAACAGTCTAAGTGGATGGAATTGATTCACAGTGGCTAACCACGTGTGTTGGCATAATTGAGAGTGTATATTTTTAAACCGGTAGGTTGGGGGGCAAACCATACAATTTAAATAGGTTTGGAGTGTAATTCCATTTTCCCCTAATAATTTTTTAGATCTAACTGGATTTTGAAAAAAACTAAACAGATGGTTTGATTCTTACCTTGATGCTGAGATAAACACGACACACCAAAATCAATTAAAAATCACGATAAAAGCTATTATTGTTTACTATCAAGTCCTTGCGTTTAAGTGTGAATACAATTGAGGTAAAGAAGAAGAAACAGAGATCGAGAATACATATTCTCTAATAGAAATTGAGAAATTACTAATTTTTTCAATATTGGATATAGACTCATTAGATTTTGGGGGTGTTTGGGATCACATAAGCTTTCCAGTAAATTGATTTATGTTCAATTTGTGTCTGGATGAAAACTGTGGCATTTTAAATCCAAAGCTGCTGATTGATTCTTAAAAACAATTGAGATAACAATTTTGGATTCAAAATGATATAGTTTTGATAGGGACACCATTGGATAAAAATATAATAAACAGGAGACCTTAATCTACGTATTAGATGGGACGTGTTAATTTATTGAGAACAAGCTTATATAATTTCGTAATGATGACATTAAGCAAATAAAATTAGCAAATTTTGGTTAATTAACCTAACACCTAACTAAACATAAACAAAATGGAGGGAAAAATTAAAATTGGCCAGTTTTCCAATTTTAGTCATTTACATTGTTTCAATCTAATTTCAGACTTGTAGGTTAGTAAATAGTTCAATTTTAACCCGATTTAAAAAATTAGAGTGATTTTTTCAATTTCAGCCGATTTGCGTGTGCATACCTTTACTAAAAAAAAGAAACCAGTCATTGCGTTTAAAGGTTATCTACATCAATCATAAATAACAAAACAGCAAACTATCTCAAGAAGATCTGAATTTTCTCTCTCAACAAGATGCAAGGAATAAGATCAGTTTTTTAATTCTCAAACATGAAAAAGAAAGTGAACCCAGAAACAAAAAAAAAAAAAAAAAGTTCACACAACAAAAAAATTTACCAACCGATTCTAATTGGTGCTGCCATTATTCTGAAATTTAGAGAGCCGGTATTCGTGCATAATCCAATTCGTCTTCGTTCCTCTCAGAGCTTTTCCGATGTAAAAAACTAAGGCTTTTTTAATTCCGCCTTTCCTTCCTTCAGTAGTAATGATCTTACCGGTGTCAGTGGCTTTCCAATAGCCAGAACGACTTTGTTCGGCCGCAAGCCGTTGGGATACTTTTCCCCAAATTCAATCATAATTAGCCTCTTGATTGAGGCGGTCGCTCGATTTAAAGAAACAAAATTGAAAAGGGAAGATCCCAACCCAAGGATCAAATTTGTACAAATCGAGCATCTCATAATCTATGCTCTTGAAACTCGTCCGATTCTCTTCATTTCAAAAGGAAATGTTCTTCCCCTCACACAAAATTAATCTCCCGAACACCAGTTTTCTTTGATTACAAATCAATTATAGAGGATGAAGTGTAATTGTGAGAAGGGTTTTTCAATTTCATATAGCCCAAATCTGCAAGAACGACGGGAATGACGATACTAATGGTTTTTCGTATTTTCAAAAAAATAATAATTTGAGCGCGTAACTTACACTCATCACGTGCCCAATGGACTGAAATTAAAAAAGTTACTTTAATTTTTGAAATCGGACCAAAATTGAATTATTTGTCAACCTAAAAAACTGAAATCGGAAGGAAACAATGTAAAGGATTAAAGTCGAAAAACTACCAACATAATGGGTCAATTTTTATTTTTTCCCAAAATGGACAGAGGATAATAAAACACTCGGCTCATAAATCAGTAACTCTGGAGAAAAAAAAAAAAAAAGTGGTCAAAAAACATTAAACACAATGAAAAGAATTTATAAAATAAATGACAAGAGACAGCTACAAAACCCTAACCATGTGGAAATCAATCACGGTAGGGCTCTAGCGGCTCGTCTTCTCCATCAGACCGAGGCAGTTCGTTGATATCAAAATCGCGCATCACCTTGCGACGGCGGTGGCCTCCGCCGCAGCACCGCCACAGCCGCCCGAGCTCCGGGAAATCCTCGTTTCTGTGATGCGACTTATGGCCGCCGAAAGCCTGGTAGTCCTCGAAAACCCTACCGCAGATGACGCACACGAACCGGTCCACCCTCCGCGCTTGCGCCGCCAGTAGGATCCTCTTTTTAGGGGGCAAATCCGTAAAACTCCACGTTGGCGATGCGTTGGAGCCGCTGCCCCTCTTCCGCGTCTTGATCGGCCACGGCAGGAGATCCTTCCTCTCCGCCGGCGCCCTAATTTCCGTCGTTTGTCTATCGACGGGATGATGCTTCATGCAAATTCTGCACACATTAAGCGATACATTGGAATTGATAAAGTGAAATCAAAGGAGAGGGGAGAGAGATTTATAGAGGAATTGGGGATTGGGTAAGAAGGATTTGATGATAATTGAAGAAGATTTTCAAAGAAAAATGTAGTGATGATAATTGATAATGGTGTGGAAAATAGGATAATAGTATTAGAGGGGAATGTCAAGTGTATACATTTCCATGTTTGAAAATGCAAAAATATACAAACTTTTCCATAAATGCAATAATATACAAATGACCCTACTTCACCTCCAGTGTGTGTGCAGGTGTGTTGCAGTTTGTGTTGGAATCTTTTTGAATAAGTAGTCTCGAAATTAGCAAAATAAAAGTTGGTGATTTTTTTTTAAAAAGCTAAAGTTATTTAAAAAAAACTTCTTTAATTGATATTTTCGTAAAACAAAAAACTTCGTTTAAATATTTTAAAAACCTGAACGAAAATTTAATATTTTTGTATATTTAATTTAATTTAACGAAAATTTAATATTTTGTTAATTTAATTTATGAATTCAATTTGAGAAATTTTTTATATTTTAGTAAATTTAATTTACGAAATTTATGCAATTTTGATAATTTAATTTAAGCAATTTCATTAATTTAATTTAGGCATTTTCGTTAGACAATTTCGATAATTTATTTTTGGCAATTTCATTAATTTAATTTAGGCAATTTCGTTACTTTAATTTAGGCAATTTCATTAATTTAATTAGGAATTTTGATAATTTATCGAAAAACCGGTTTTGTTAATTAGGCAATTTTGTTAATTTAATTAGGCAATTTTGATAATTTAATTTAGGCAATTTCAATAATTTAATCAATTTTGATAATTTAATTTAGGCACCGTCCGATCGATCGGGCATAATTAAAAATATATATATATATATATATAAATATACATAAATTTAAAAAAAAATTATTTGTGCCGATCGATCGGCACTTCCTGATCGATCGGCATAAATTAAAATAAAAAATTATACATAAAAAAAATTATAAGTGCTGATCGATCGGCACAAATTAAAAAATATATATATATATATATATAAAATTATACATTAAAAAAATTATATGTGCCGATCGATCGGCACTGCCCGATCGATCGGCACTTACATATATGTATACACACACTTACACACAGCCGAAATACACATACACATATATATACACACACAGCGAAATCCATCACATCGGCACACTAAATCGGCACACTCAAATCGGCACACTGAATCCGAAAAATCTATCGGCACTACTCACGTCGGCACGAATCTTCCAAACCGCTCGAAACCGCTCCTAACAATGGAAGAGGTTAGTATTTATTTGAAATTAAATTAATTTTTAGATGTGAAATTAATGTATAATTACATGTTTAAAAGTGGTTTTTTATGAAATATATATGTTGGGTTTAGTGAGTATAATATAGATTTGTTTGGATTGAGTGAAAATTGGTGAAATTGAGGTAGAAATCGCCGGAAAAAGAGGTTGAAATCGCGGCGGCCGTTACCTCAGCGCCGGCCCAGGTCGGCCGGCACGTAATTTTTTATGTAATTTTTTTTTGTGAGTTTATTTTTAATTATCATGAATCGTATTAATTATAATTGTAATATATATGTTAATTTTAAACGGTTAGCACTACGAGACGTTTCTCCGAGGATTACAATATACTATAAGCATGCTTTAGGTACTTTGATTAGAGAGAAATTATGTAGGCAGGGTGGTATGGATCTAGTCCAACGGTTTATTTGTGGTCAGTTTGGGGGCATAGTGGTTGGCCAGATGGTAAGAATGCTATGCGGGCTCTTCACCGGCCTATTATGCTATGAGATTTCGGTACGACCTTCGGAGGTTTGGTTTAATTATGTTGGTCAGAACATCCGTTTCTCTCATCCGGAGTTTGCATTGGTTACTGGGCTCATGTTCGGCGAGTGTAGTTTTGACATGGCAGCCTCTTATCAATCTACTCAATCTGGGGTGTACAGCAGATTCAATGATGGGAGACCGATTGAAGCAAAGAACTTGTTAAGCTGGTTTACACAATATGAGCCCGGTGGCATTTCAGATGATGACTTGATTAAATTGTCGAATATTTTAGCACTTTTTTTCTGGTTCTATGCTCCTGCAGACACAAAGAAAATTGATACATGGATATGGGTATTAGCTGATGATATCAACCAATGGAATGCGTTCCCATGGGATGCTTTTACCTACGAGGCCATGTTGCACTACCTCAGTTACGTACCAAATTCCTTGGACCTCCTAGGATCAAAATATAATCTCTACGGGCCGATTTGGGCACTACAGGTATAATATTTGTTTACAACTTAATTATTACTAATTTCTAATTTTTTATTAGTTTAAATAACTCGATATATTTATATTGTAATATAGGTGTGGGCATATGAGGCAATTCCTAGTTTGGGAGCTCGTTGTGCGACCCTTCTACATCCTAATGGTTTCCCTCGTTATTTACGGTGGTCATTTAATGACGCCGATCAGTGTGATATAGCTAAGTTTTTTAAGCGCCAGGTAAAAATATTTTTATTATTAATTACACAATGAATATGTTATGGAGTTTCTTATTAATATTTAATGCACAAATATTATGTATTTCAGATGAGAAACTCGATAGTGTTTGAAATGTTAGTACCGACCGAGGTTGAGGAGAGGTGTCCATATTGACAGAGTGCAGTTGGTAGTAATGCATTTGGACTACACTTTCCTGTGCCCTTGAACCCCCTACAGCCGGCGCAATATGATCAAGATGGACAGCGTATCTTGATCAGGCGCACCGAGGAGAGCAGACGTAGTTCGAGCAAAGGAGTTGTCGGTGAGGAGGAGGAGCAAGAGGAGGAGCACACTGTGGTAGATAGTAGGAGAGTTCAAAGGCGGGCCCGCCGTACACAAGCATCTTCATCGCAGGCGAGAGATGCATCAGGTAATAAAGTTAAATTCACAGTAAAAAATTTCTAGTGAATTCCTCTTTTAATAATCGTCTTCTTCTTTGATAATTATTAGCCGTTGGTGAGACATCTAGTTCAAGGGACCCAAGAATAGAGGCCATGATCAGTCAATCTATTCAAGAAAATTTTGAAAGATGCGAGCAAACTATGATGAATAGAATTGAAAGATGCGAGCAAGCTATGATGAATAGAATTGATGATTATCATCGGTCTCTCGCCGGGAGCTAGTGAGTAGGTGTGAGGAGTCGCCTGGATAGAAGTAATAGGTCATTTCGGTCCGGATATAGGCTGGCACGCTCGAGGCTACGCAGTGGCCCCAGTGGGATGAGCCCGCACCACCGACCTTTAATCGGCGAGGTCGAGCATGGATGTAGAACCCGACGGCGAGTTGGTAAGAGAATTTTTCAATTAATTTAATTTCTTTTCCTAATTTAATAATTGTCTTTTGTAGGATATGTTTGAGTCAAGTAACTCGTTGGCTCAGAGTTTTGAGCAGTATTTGTCTAGTGAAACCTTGGCCTTTCGACGTCCAGATGGTTTTCCACTTCAACGAGAATGGTTCAAGAATTTTATAAAGATTGATTCGAAATGGATTGTGAGATGGTAAACTGCTATATCCGATCGCTGCGGGTCGAGGCTAGTTCAAGGTAACCTACCCGTGACTCCGGATGCCCAATACACGATCGTAGCGGACTCTACGGTCTTTGTAAGTATATTTCATATCTCGAGTATTTTTTGAAAAATATGGTATTTGTTTAGTTTAATTTTATCATTGAATAATTGTTTATAGATGGGTATTATGAATGAGTGGCTCAAGTGCGTGAAGAATCCAGAAAGTAATAGACACGAGAATGATAATGATTATAAATGGGTTCCTCAAGAGGAGGATGTGCAGTGCGTGAAGGGGAATCCAGAACTTGGAACAAGCGATTGGTACTCCGCCAAATATGTGAGTACTATTCATATATTTTATATATAATAATTTTAAGGTTCTAAATTATATATTTGTATCTATTGTAGATCATATTTCCAATCTTGGCAAAGACACCATTGGTTCGTATTGCGGTTATGTATTTCAGATTGGAAGCTCGAGATGTTTGACTCGAAAAATAAATTTAGAGATCCAAATGTATTCAATTGGCGCGTCAAATGTCTTATAGCTTTCCGGAAATTTATAGCGCGATTCTTATGACACGGGAACTATTGGGCGTGTAATGCATATAGTTATCCATTCCCCGGAGGTCAGAGGCCCTCAGTTGTGCTTATGGATGATGAAGAGCAGTACTTGCAATTGGAAGCGTATAGTTGCGGGGTATTTACATGCATGACTATAGAGCGTCTCCTCACCGGTTTTTCCACTCGGGTATGGGGTAATGAAGAGCGAAACATTAGTAAATATCGTAATTGGATGGCTGTAAAATGTTTTGAAATGTGTGATATTGCATGAATTTTATGTATCAATTAAATGTATCGTAATGTAATGTAATTGAATTTTAGTAAATATCCTCACCGGTTTTCCCTTTTTTTTTATTTTCAACCGATCGGCACATGTTAAAAATTACGGAAAATTACGGACATGTTAAAAAAATATATATATATATATGGTCCAATCGATCGGACAAGGCCGATCGATCAGACTTAAATATATGGTCCGATCGATCGGACAAGGCCGATCGATCGGACCATATTTTAATTAAGTTAAAAAAATTATATATGGTCCGATCGATCGGACAAGGCCGATCGATCGGACCATATTTAAGTAAAAAAATAAATATATGGTCCGATCGATCGGACAAGGCCGATCGATCGGACCATATTTAATAATTTTTTTTTAATTACTGATATTAAAAATATATGGTCCGATCGATCGGACAAGGCCGATCGATCGGACCATATTTTTTTTTAAATGTTAAAAAAATAAAAATTAAATAAATAAATAAAATAAAATAATAAATAAATAATAAATAAATAAATTACTGACATATTTAATTTTTTTTAATAAATATATGGTCCGATCGAGGCCGATCGATCGGACCATATTTTATTTTATTTTTAAATTACGACGTTATTAATAATCAAAATTATACTTAAAAAATCAATATAATTGAAATAAACTCTTAAAAAATTATGAATTTTAAAATAAAAATTTGATAATAAATATTTCAGGGGAATATTATGAAATGGTGTAATAAAGCTTTATATATATCTATACATTAGCAAAATTAAACATGAATCAGTCTTGAATGATAGAAGTAGTTATGACTTTATACAAAAAATGAACTCATTTTTCGAAATATAAGAAGAGGTCGAAAGTTTTTTTTTAAATTATGTCTCTATTATTATATTTCAAAGTTATTCATGATATCCTCAATATCCTCTTCGTATATCACTTTTCGTTGCTCGAATTCGATGTTTTGAGGGCTTAGAGGAATAGTATTTGGGGTTTTGATCAAGGGGTTTGAGGGTTTAGAGGAATAGTATTTGGGGTTTTGATGAATAGTAGTTGGGGTATCCCTTAATCATCCTATCGGTCGGATTGTGTATACAGCTGTCGGCACGAATAGTTTTGTAGTCAAATTTCAAGAAAATAATACAACTGTGACAGTTGTCACAGCTGTCACGATTGTTTTGATTTTTTTTTAAATTACGTTAAAAAATAAATAAATATATGGTCCGATCGATCCGACAAGGCCGATCGATCGGACCATATTTGAATTTTTTTTTTAAATTACTGATGTTAAAAAATAAATAAATAAATATATGGTCCGATCGATCGGACAAGGCCGATCGATCGGACCATTTTTTTTTTTAAATTATTAGGGTTTATACGCTTTTTAATTTAGGGTTTATACGCTATTTAATTTAGGGTTTATACGCTATTTAATTTAGGGTTTTGTCAATTAAGGGTTTAGGGAACAACCATACCGAATTAGGGTTTCAGCAATTTAGGATTTAGTCAATTATATCACTTTTCGTTAAACAAACTTCATACTTCAAATAATATATAGAAAATAAACTAGAACTAAGACACCACAAATTTAATCTTGTGTCTCCCTCTCTGAACATGTCCTCCTTGTGTGGCCTCTTTCGTGACAAACACCACACTTTCTGCTACGACCTTGAGTTGAGCTTGTGGAGGCTATTCTCACTCAGTAGTTGATGCCTTTCATCCCACCATGACTCCATAATTGCTCGTATCGTGTCTATCATCGAGCAAATCGGCAATCGACGGGCCCACAAAAGTCTTCCGTTGAAAGACTCGACACAATTTGATGATAGAAAGCGTAGCGACGCCGCGGACATTGCGGCCAGGTGCCCAACGTTCGGGACCAACCTCTATCAGCTTGTTGTATGCTCCTTCACTCGCCACGAGGATTGATGCCATGTACTTCCTAAAGTCCGACTCACGGTATGCATTGGCTGCCTGACGGAACATGTAGGGTACTTCATTCTTGTAAGAAGTGAGCTTGTTATTAAGATGGACGTTGCAAAGGCAGTGAGGAACTCGAGGAAACATCGCTTCGACAAAGATTTTTAATACCGACGTGCTTTGGTCGACACGATCGTAGGTCGCCGCTCGAACCGTACACTCGCTTAATATTCAGTAGAAACCACGCCCATGAGTCATTGTTCTCAATTGGTCCAATGCCAATGGCGAGCGGTACAAGTCTGTTCGTTGCGGTCTTTAGTAAACTGCAAAGCAAAGAGAATGCCGGTATTCTTTCCCTTCAAGGTGAGTTCCATCAACTACAATCACCTTCCTCAAATGCCACATAAATGCGGGGATGCACGGCCCCATGCAACAAACGCGTACTCGAACCTCCCGTCGCCGTCGGCACGAAGATTAGTTACCGTTCGGGGTTTACCCGCTTCAACATGTGCAAATATCGAGGGAGCATCTTGTACGAGTCTTCGTGACTCCCATAAATCAATTGAATCGCATTGTTTCTAGCACGCAGGGCCTTATAATACTCCACCTTTGTTGGTCCGGAGACGAAAAGTCGGGTGTAGAGGGGGGGTGAATACACTCGAGCTCGTTTCTTTTTCTCGGTGAAGGTCGGTAAGCCGATGTTTGCAACCGATGAACGATGCCAAGTAAGCCTTCGATCACTGGGGTCAAAGTGAGTCGCCTTGAGCTCTTCTACCGACCGATGTCGGTATTACGAAACTCCGATCGGAGCGTAGTGCGGATAAGTGTTAGGCCCGAGTCGTCTCTTTTGAAAACGCGTTTTAGCAAGTTAAATATTTTGGCCGTGCACTTTATAAAATACGTTTTATGCAAGCTTATGATTTTCAAGTCAGTTGAATGCTATGCAATAAAACAGTAAAAGAACACAAGCGATTTAACGTGGTTCGGATACGCAAGATCCTACGTCCACGGTCCCGAACAAGGCGGGAGAACTTGTTGATTATTCGAGCAAGCCTCAGCGGGGATACTGTAGCTTGGACGGTTCCCTCTAAGTTATAGTCCTTAGCGAATTTACAATCCAAACCTAAGTTTAGAAGGGAGGGAATATTCTCCAACTGAGAAGGAGTTCTTACAACAAGAACAATTCACTAAATGTGAACTCCTTCGGATCTAAGCTATGAATCTAGCAATGAGCTTAGTCTAGAGAAGAAAGGGATCAAAGAGCTCTAGAGAGATGAACTACAAGAAGTGTTCTATGAAAACTAGTTCGTCTCTGGATAAGCTTGAAGGTTCTAGAGCGTTGTGAGCTTGAATGATTTCCCTTGATTTCGCGTATATTCCTTTGTGTGAAATCTTCAAATCCTTCTCTATTTATAGCTGTGAGTTGTGGCATATGTCCATTGGAGACGACGATACCACGTGTCACAAGCGTCCAAAGAAAACGGCCACTATTCAACTTTGTTGCAGCAGGGCAGTTAATGCACTGTTCATGAGAGAAGCTTTACTGTGTAGAGTAGGTAAGCGTTGTCGGCTTCTCATTGGTCGAGGTTTGTAGTTGGTGAGTGTCGAGTTGATCGTTCAAACTACCTCGTATGTCTTCGCCGAACATTTGAAGGGACTTTAAGTCTTTGGGTCGCTTTTCGTCGGATACGAGGACCGGAAAGTCTCTGTCTTCTTCGGCCGAGTCGTCCGACTAATAAAGTGAGCTTCGATAGTCGGTTGGTCGATCGCGAAGGTATACTTTGCTTGCACCGGTTCTTCTACCGATGACCATCGGCCTTGTAGAGAATGCTTCTACCGAGGTCCGGGCCAGTGATGCGAGATCTTTAACCGAGTTTGATATCGGCTGGCCGACGAAGAATGCAAGCGATTACACCGATGACGTGGGGTTCGAAAAGTATCTTCGGCAGAAGATCGTTCAACAACTACCCCGTACAGGACTTAGACAAAATAATAAGCATTACATCAAGTCTAACCTATACATCGCCTAATCCTATCGACACACTAATCTACCGATATCGGCTCGGTTTTGGGATCTTCAATTCCATAGTACTACTATGATTTCTCCCAATTTCTTTTAACCCTAGAAACACTGAGTATCAATCTACCGACTCATATCCAACAATTTCCCCCTAATTGATGATGCCAAAACCTCTATACTCTAACATCTATCAAAGATATTGCCCTATCGACAACAATTTCCCCCTTCAAACGCTCGAGGAAAAACCGATAATCATAAACGAACTTCAAGGCGGGCGAGAGAATGGCAAGATCGAGAAACCGATGTGAGTGTGTGTCGATCACTTAGTGATCGGTTGTGTAAACACAAAGTAAAAGGCCGAAAGACAATGAGTAATTGTCTAGCTAGCGAGAGGAACCGATATATATATATCAAGAATTACAGAGTTCCTAATGCTATTACAAAAGATGAGAAAGAGAAAATCATCACTGCCGCTTTGCTTCTTGAACCTGCGTCTTCTTCTTGAAGTCGGCGGATTTCTCGACGGGAGGATCCGGGTAATAGTATTTATACACTCTAGCTCGAATCTCCCGGATCTCCAAGTTATCATCTGGCCTTTCAGGGAGCAGGCTCAGACTGTAGGCGGCTTCCTCCACTTCTCTTTCTATGTCCTTAGTGCTCAGCAATCCACTAGCAAGTCTCGGCGGTGGAATACGTCGGAAAGCTGGGGCACGGAAGGTTATATTCTGTGGTTCCATGACTTGCTTCAGCCGTTCACCGAATTCAACATCAAATCTCGTAACCAACTCCTCAAAGAGCTGATCTGACCGAAGCAATCGAGTGGGTAAATGCGCCATACGTAGTAGCCTTTGATAAAAACTTCTTTCAATCTCTCCCAATGTTCATTCATATCAGCCGGCACCCACTTATCCACTTCTTGCCGAATCGGTTGTTGCTTGATGTGGGGCCCCCGATGAACTTAGATCCTCTCGGGACCTGCCTTCTCGGATCACTCGGTTTAAAGGATAATCTTCGCACTTTCTCCGGATCGGCCATCCTTTTGTTTTCTCGGAGCGCGGCCGCTCTCTTGTCTCCATGTCTCGCTAGATAGTCCAGCCGAGCACCGCCTCCCACGTTGCTTGATCTTTCGCTATCTCGCGCAGCGTATGAGTCATAGAGGGTTGACTCGCGCAGTAGGCCGGGGTATCGCTTGTTGGGATATTAGTTGAAGAAGCCTTGGCGTATTCTTCTTGAGCTTTCTTCTTCTCGCTCTTCAACCGTCCCGATTACCTTCTTCTTACCTCTCGCCTCTTACTGACCTTGCCCTTAGGCTTTTTTGGCCGCCTCAATCGCTTCTTCTAATTTTCGCTCATGATCAAGTTTGTCCTGCACTGTTGGGCGACTCGAGGTCGAAAGCCTCCCTGCTCCGCTTTTGATTTAATTTTTCGGACCGGGGGAGGAAGGAGGAGATTCGGCAGCGCCTCCTTCCCCGACCTCTGCGGCGGCATTGTTGTGACTCTTCTTCTTCGCCGGCTCGCCTAAGAACCGAGCGATCTCTTCTATATGTGCAGCAGAAGAGGAGATGGGGGTGGCTTGTAATGGAAATTCAAGGAGAAGTACCTCGTCAAGATTATCTTTTGCCCGAGCGGCCGAGACTTCTTCGGTTCGAGTAGAGGGTCCTTCCTCCCGTGCCTTTTCCCTTTGAGTCCGTGAGGGTCCTTCGGTGTGGAGGGTCCTTCCTCCCGTACCCTTCGCTAAGAAGCGGTACATCACCGTCCCCATCACTCCTTCAATCCTTCTAACATCCACTCTCTCACTTCCTTCTCCCTTACTACCTTCCCCCTTACTACCTTCCCCCTTTTTGGCATCAAGCAATAAGTCCAAGGGAGGTACGGAGTTCTTTCACTTCTTCACCACTTTGGCAACGTAAACTTTGACTTCATCAACGGTCGTATCGAAGTCGACACCACACCGGTGTAGCCATTCCATCCAGCTTCTTGTTCTTTCCGAATTTCGCAGGCCGAGCGGCCGATTCTTTGCGAAGGTTCGAGCAGAGCCGCATCATGGGATTCACTCATCTCTTCTCGAATCGTCTTGAGAGCCTCGCCTTGTTGTTTAATGGCTGTTTGGAGAGAGGTGGTAGCCGGCTTATTACGCTCATCCATCCGAGCTTGAATGCTTTCGAGGGCCGAGTCGCCTCTTGTGAGAAAGATAGGCGGCCGAGCTTCAAGAAGCCGCCGACTCGAGCTTGCGATCAATCTTTCGGGCGGCTAGAGCCTCGCTCGATCATCTTCTTCTCGATCGGGCCGAGAAGGAGCCTCTTGTGGTTTGAAGACGTCGGCAGAAAGTTTGTTCAGGGCGTTCGACTGCGCCTTTGTATACTTCTCCCATTTAATGTGTACATCTTTGGCGAGAAGGCGATTTTTCTCTCCTTGGCGTCCGATCGCCTTGTTGATCGCCTTTGAGGACACGGAACCTATTGGTTGTATCCGATAGGAGCTTGTTCCGAGCCTCTTTTCGGAGAACGTGAGAAGCTGCTCCCTTGAGTACTTAGGGGCATTAGGAGCCTCACCGGATGTAGCGGTGGTGGTGATGAGCCCTTCTCACGGGGAGTTTGTCCCTCGGCCAGAATCTCCCATTTCGCATCCTTGGGTGCCTCGTCCTTCTCCTTATCATCATTATCTCCCTTATCGGCCAGGAGGAGAAGGGGGGCGGGGGAGTGTTTCCCTGGAGCCGATTCCTCTGCGGCTTAGCAAGTAGAGCATAGCAGCTCGTAAATCTTCAAAACAACCTGCGGATCGGCGGGCTCGCCAAAGCCTATGGCATTTCGCAGCCTCTTGCTCCTTGGCCAACAACTCGGCCCCCCGACCGATTCTTTGAAAAGTCTATGAGAATGTCCCGGAGGCAAGGAATCTCGTAGCATATGAGCGCGTGCCCCGATGGCAATCTCTATCAAGTCCGCGTGCCCAGCCGATTTCGGGTATCGGCTCGTGAATTTCAGCCGTAGCACGGGCACGAGTGGAATCGGTGGTGTTCCACTCGGCAGATGGCTCCTCGGCCGGTATTCTGGCCGTCCGACCGGGTTTCCTCTGAGCCGATTATCCGAACCTTATCCTTCGTAGTAGCTCCTTCTATTCCAAAGATCTCGAATCCCGGATCCGCTCGGAGAGGAGGTGAAGCGGGGAGTTGACGCTAGTATGGCCGGCGGGCCGAGCAACAAGTGACCTCAGCAGTCGAGTCTTGGTCAATCTCCTCTTCTTTGGCACTTGTACTCGATGGGGGCGTAGCCGACGCCGCTCTCTTAGGCTCGGGCGGCCCTCGCCTATGGATTTCTCGACTCCGGCCTTCGTCCGGAATTTGATAGATTTCTTGTCAAAGTACTTGGAGTCCTCAAAAGCCGAGTTCCTCCGAACCATGCTTTCTATCGCAACGTACATCTTTGTTCCGAATAGAAGTTTACCCACACCGGCTATCCTCCTCTCGCCGGTGGGTAATGTGGTGAACTTCTCGAGCTCGTGCCTTCAGCGAGTAGTATAATACTCGGCCCAGTTCATTTCAACCCCATCGTCTATTGCCATCATCACTGAATCCTTGGTTTGGAGGGAGTTGATCATACGATCCAATTGAACTTGTCGAATGTGCTATACCACGTAAGCTAGACCTCCGTACCGAGGTAGCAACAGCATTCCTCGGGAGAGCCGTTTTGAACGCCACATCCTTGCGTCCACGTAATTTTCGCACATATGCATTGATCTCCTTCTCCTTGTATCCAATCGTAGAAATGCCGGAGTTGGGAAGATCGAATGAAAGACCTAGAGCATCTTGAATACCGAAGGTATGAACAGCCGACTCCCACTCATCTTGGTCGACTTCCTTCGATAAGAGAAGGACGATTCCTCTCCTCCCGACGCTAGAGATTTCCGGTTGAAATAAACTTCGGCGACTGCCGAGGGAGATAAGCACGGGGTGCTCGAAACCGAGCGTCTCCAACCCCCGAACGCTCCAAAGCGTCAAAAACGGGTTCAAGGAAAGAGATCTCCACTTGGCGGAAGGCCAAAGTAGGCTCAAACAAAATCCTCGGAAGCCACAATCTCCTCAATGTTGTCCGGTGTTTGAACGTTCGCCATTGAAATCGCAAAACAACATATTAGCACTTGAAAATAGAGTAAGTTAGTAGTTGCTAGCAGATATCTGATACATTACCGTGTATAAGAGCTTTAAGAGATGCGAAATCAAAGTTGTTTAAGAGATTTGGATAAGAAAACAGATTTGCGAGATAAGCTCTTGAGAATATGAAAAAATGGCGAAAAGTGAGGAGTTGATAGAAGATGAAAGATTTTGTATATTAAGTTTGATCTTTAGTTTGAATCGCACGGTTCAAATTTAATCTTTCAAAATCAAGGGGCGGCTAAGATTAAATGTTATAAAAGGAATGATTACAATAGCCGCCAATATTATAGATATACGTAATAAAGGTAATGGAGAAGACATGCATTAAATGCGCGACGAGAGCATTAATTACGCGAGCGAGGGGTCCTCGACGACCTTTCCTTAAACCTTAAACATAATAAATGGCAAGGAATAAATGCTCCTTAACAACCGAATGTAAGCGACCGATGCATTAATTGCGGCATGCTTCGAACAATTTAAGTAATGATACTACGCAAACCTCTTCACCGAACTTATCACCGTGGTTATCATTAATTATCGGGAGGATGGTTGTGCCGACGACCATGTTCCCCCTTGTTGTGTACAGGTGTGTCTCTCCCAATCGAGTCACCTGTAAGGAGTTTTTCGACCTGTCATGCCGATTCCATACTCGATACCAATTGTTGCTAAGTATATCATTATCGGTAGTCGGCTTCTACTCGACTTGTCTCGGTAGGATCTAGCGGACCTAGCTCAACCGATAGTTCTCTCGAACTGTTCTCGCCTAGTGGTTTGGTCGATATATTCGCCCCTTTGCTTGTCGGTATGGATTTTCTCCATCCCGATGTCCTTCTTTTCGACATGGTCTCTCGATGAAGTGGTGTCGGATATCCACGTGCTTGCATCCGGTATGTAGAACTCGAAGTTCGGAGTTATAGCTATTGACCGGTGGAGTCACGGTAGATGGCACTTCATCCCGAAGTTATACCATAATCTCTCGCTTGTTGTCGAAGCCAAAGGATCCGGGCACAAGCAACTTCCCCGCAGCCATGTACTCGGCTTCGGTAGTGGACGTAGCTACCGAGTGCTTCGTTTCTTTGAAAACCACGATATCGCCTTGCTCGCCTAGGAACCGACATGTTCCGGAAGTTGATTTTCGATCTATCCCGCATCCCGCATAATCAGCATCGGAATAACTCGTCGCATTAGATTATCATCGCCAGGATACCATAACCCAAAGACGTGTTCCTCTTAGATATCGCAGAATCTTCTTCGCCGAGTCTAGATGACTTCGCTTGGGATTCGCTCGAAATCTTGCGCATACACCTACAGCATAAGTTATGTCAGGTCGGCTAGCTGTTAAATATGAAGGAATAATAGGGTTGGAAAACCGATACCTTCCTCCCGGTGTGTTGTCGCGGCTCTGATTGTTGCTCCTGTGTCGATCTTCCGATCCGTGTCCCGGCCTTTTTCTCCTCTCGGGTGGTCGGAGATCCGAAGAAAATAAATTTATTCTCTCTCTATAAACTCAAGCCTATTTCGAAAATAAGAATGAATTCGTGTGAGTTTCTGAACTGAATACTAATATATATAGGCTTCAAAAACATATATAATATTAATATATTTGTAGCCCATTAATTTAATTATAATCCAATGGGCTTCTATTAAATCAGCCCATAATATAATTAATTAATTTATTGGGCTACTAATATTTATCAATTAATTGGCCCAGCCAATTAATTCCAGATAAATAACATTATTAAATAATGTAAAATACATTAATCCATTAATAATGAATTCTGAGAGATAATAAATTACTAGGCAACTAATTGGGCCGGATCGGGGATCCAATACAAGAAATAAAGTGGGCCTCCAATTAATTAATTATCCATGCTCGACCCCGAGCAAAATTAATTAATTAACACGGATTCATTCCACTAGAGAATCCGTGCCGACTTACCCCTTTATCCCAATTTGAGCAAGGGCTTGTATTTTAGACTTAATCGATCTCCGTATTTAAGATAGAAATATCCGTTAATTAATTAAGCTTTACCGATCGCTTAAATTAATTAACATCTTGTATTCCCGAGTAGTACCACTCGACCTTATTAACACACCCGAACTTAATCAACCGGCCGGGTTTAGTGTGCTAATCCTTTCGAGTTCCTCGGGGGATATTATCAACCCATTCCCGGGATACGGCCGCAAGATACGGACAACCCAACTCGAGCCACAAATGACTACTAACACCCAAGATACGTAGATCCGGTCGCTCATGGACGTTCACCATAGTAGGTCAAAGTGATAGATAGCCAAATGCACTCACCGAAGTCTTACCAAGCTTAAGACCAGCTAAGTCACCGAGATCTTGGTTCTCCACTAAGGTCGGTTAGGAGAACACATCTCACCGTGATCCGTCAATACACCACCTTAAGTGTACCAAGTAAAGACAAGCAAAGCCTAAGACAAGCCACTTCTTATCTAAATCGGCAGCTTAAACCGACAACTTCATCCTTAAGTTGTCTCAAATCGTGTTAACCGTTTATATCTTGTTAGTTCAACCAATTTGTGTTGTCTTCTCGTGATACCCGACACACCACACAAATCTAACTTTTATACAAGATAAAGGATAACATGTGCAAATATACATATTTATCGGATAGGAGAATAAAACAAATGGTAAGGATAAAAACACATTGTATACAAGCATAAAAGTGCTTCCAAGTATACAAAATCCCAACAATTCTCCCACTTATACTAAAGTAAACTTTTAGTATACAATGTGTCTATATCTCGCCTATCTAGGTACAAACTAGTACCCAACTATATCTTAGCTATCTATCCTATCTATCACGACATCTTCTCCCACTTATACAAAAGTTTATGTAGTCCTAAGTGGGGCATCTCTACCATCCCAAAGCCACGAACATGCTTCTTGTAAGCCGAGAGTGGTAAGCTCTTCGTGAAAGGATTAGCTAGGTTGACTTCGGTCCAATTTTGTCAATCACCGTGTCACCTCGATTTACGAATACTCGTATAATATGGTACTTCCCTGTCTATGTGTTTAGACGCCTTGTGAGATCTATGTTCCTTAGAATTTGTTATCGCACCCGCATTATCACAATAAATCGTGATCGCCTTAGGCAAATTCCGAACAATATAAAGATCTTGGAGGAAATTCTTGAGCCAAACCGCCTCTTTCGAAGCTTCCGGGCGCCACATACTCGCTTCCATGGTTGAGTCCGCAATGCATTTCGCTTTGCACTCCTCCATGAAACGGCTCCACCTCCCAAGGTAAACACATAACCCGAGGTAGACATCTACTCGTCTCTGTCGCCCTAGAAATCCGATCTCGTATAACCCAAAGACACTGGGATCGTCCGACTGGTAAACAAGCCTATAATCTCTAGTCCGTTTAAGGTACTTGAGAATATGGTTGACCGCGATCCAAGTGTTCCTTTCCGGGGTTAGGCCGATATCTTGAGACCATGCTTACGGAATATGAGATATCTCGCTCTTGTACAAAGCATCGCATACATGAGGCTACCAGGCAATTGAAGCATATGGTACTTGCCTCATACTTTCTATCTCTTCAGGGCGTTTTCGGGCACTAATTCTTGGATAGAAAAATGCCAGTATCCGAAAGGTACTAAACCTCTCTTGGCTTTTGCATGCTAAAACGAGCAATAACAGTGTCAATGTAGGACACTTGTGACAAGCTTAACATCCTTTTTATGGCGATCTCGAATAACCTTGATCCCAAGGATGTAAGCAGCTTCACCTAAGTCCTTCATTTGAAACTGCTCGGATAACCACGTCTTTACGTCTGATAACACTTCAACATTATTGCTAATGCGAAGGATGTCATCTACGTAAAATGCAAGAAACACCACTGATCCGTTAACACAAATACGTTACACACGCCTCGTTAGGACAGGATACAAATCCATAGGATTTGACTACCTCGTCGAAAACGCTGGTGCCATAACCGGAAATCTTGCTTAAGTCCATGAATAGACTTCTTAAGCTTCCAAACTAGATGCTCTTCGCCCTTATTCACATAACCATCTGGCTGCTTCATGTAGATGTCCCTACCTTTTTCAAGGTGACCGTTTAGGAAAGCGGTTTTGACATACATTTGTCAGATCTCTAGTTTCATGTGAGCTGATATGGCAAGGAGAATCCGAATGGACTTGATCATTGCTATAGGCGAGAAGGTCTCTTCATAATCGATACCTTCTTTTTGGGTAAAACCCTTCGCCACTAGTCTGGCCTTAAACGCCATGATCTCTTCATTCGGTGCTCTCTCTTTCTCTTGTATACCACTTACTACCAATAGCATTGAAGCCCTTAGGTAGTTCAGTGATCTCGTATACATCCATATCAGTTATGGACTCAAATTCCGAGTCCATGGTGCATCTACATCTCCCACTGCTTCATTGTAAGTTCAGGGATCCACGGTATCTTGTTCATCTGCCAGGAGATAATTAAACGTCTCCATAGTGAACATATACCGATCAGGTGTAAATATCACCCTCCCACTACGTCGAACAGGTGTCGGGAGAGCTGTGTTAACAGATTGTGCGATTACTCGTGGAGTACTATCTTGCACAACTGGTTGTTCAAGTGGAACCCGACCACCTTGTAATTCCTCAAGGATGATGTCGACTCGAGATTTTTGGTTACTAATGTAATCCTCTTCTAAGAACCGAGCGTTAGGGCTAACAACGATCTTCCCGTTCTTTAGGATCATAAAAGTATCCACCTTTCGTTTCCTTCGGATGCCCTATGAACAACATCACTTCGAACGTGATTCCAATTTGTCGGCTCCGCCTATTTAGCACATAAGCGGGATAACCCCAAATCCTTAAGTGGTGCATACTTCGGGTTTGTGCCCGCTCCACAACTCGAAAGGGATCTTTTGTACCGACTTGGAATGCACACGGTTCGGCAAGTATGCTGCGATCTCTGAGGCATATCCCCAAAAGAAAACTCGGCAAAGTTGCATAACTCATCATCGACCGAACCATCTCTAAGAGACTTCGGTTCCTTCTCTCTCGACACACCATTCTCGCTAAGGCGTGCCCGTGATGTCACCGGGATGTAATCCCACATTCCGTCAAGTAGTCCTTGAACTCGTTGGACAGTATTCCCCACCACGATTAGATCGTAGTGTTTTGATTTCTTTACCTAGCTTCTTCTCCACTTCGCCTTGAATTCCTTAAAGGTTTCAAAGCAATCCAACTTGTGGCGAAGAAGGTAAACATATCCATACCTCGAGTAATCGTCGGCAAATTTGACGAAGTACTCATACCCTCCACGAGCTTGTGTAGACATAGACCCACACAAGTCGAATGTATCAAACTTAATGCTTCGTGGCTCTATAACCCCTGTGCCTTCAAAGGCCTAGTCATCATCTTTCCTTCCAAACGAGGTTTCACAAGTTGGAAACGGTTCAATCTTGGAGAGACTCCAATGATCCATATTCCACCAACCTCTCGAGTCCTGTTAAGATTGATGTGACCTAGTCTTAAGTGCCATAGATAAGTTTGGTTTACCTTAGAAGACTCTTTCCTCTTCTTAAGATTTGATGATGAGGAAGCAATATTAATGTAACTACGCGGTTTACAAGTAATAGTATATAAAGATCCGTTTAATGGTCCACTACGCATAAAATCATCGTCTTTCATGATAGAAACTTCACTATCAAAACTTGATTTATAACCATCCATGGTGCGAGTTTTGAAACAGAAATAATGTTTCGCCTAAACTCGGGCACATATTAAACATCTTTAAGTACTAAAACGTAACTATCAAAAGATAGATTTAAATCTCCAATGGCAATTGCGAGAACTTTCAATCCATTGCCCATTGAGACTACCACCTCGCCATTGCTCAATTACCTTTTTCGCAAGAAACCTTGCAAGGTGTAACAAACATGAACAGTTGCCCCGAATCCACTACCCATTCATGGGTAGAAGAGGAAACCGAGCAGTTTCGATTCTACAAGAGCGACTCGCGTCTCTTTCTTTTGCCTTGACATCCGGATTATAATTCTTCCAAGGTGTCCTTTCTTACCATTCTTGAAGAACCTTCCTTTCTCCTTTGACATTTGCATGTCGCCGGTAAGGACCGTCTTCTTACTCCCACTGCTCTTCTTGAAATGTCCACCCATTCTGTTCTTTTTCTGGTTTCCGCATTTTAGAGGATTCCTTGAACTACTAGGGATATTCAAGACTTGAGCACTCTTGCCCTTTTCTATAACCTCTTTGACCGCTACCAAAGATTTGAGTAACATACTCAAAGTAAACTCGTTCTTAGACATAGCGGTCCTAAAAAGGAAGTTCTTATAGAACCTTTGCAGAGCATTTATTGGGAAGGTAAGATATCTCTTCCACTTTGTAAAATTATTTAAAAATGTAAACCCGTTAGGGTTTGGTTGGTGAGACTTGTTTAGGAACTCGAAATTAAAGTTTTTCGAACGCATATACGAAAAAATATAAATTAAAAGCATGTATAAAATTAATATTTGCACATAATTCGTAATTAACAATCATTGTAACCTTTTGAAAAACCAATGATGTTAAAAACCTCGAACCGCTCTAGGAATTTCACTAGCAAGCCACGCAGTGGACGTTTACTAGCGTAACCCTAAACCAAGCTATTTACCTAGCTCTTTAATTCCAATCCACGTCAAGGTTCTTAAGACGAATGAAATTAATAGTTCGATATCTTGGACCATGTCACTATTAAAACGCGGGAAGGGACTTCGAGGGAAGTGAATTGTACTGCGGTGACATCTAAGCATTGACCATTAATTTGACCAAATAGAATCAAATCCTTGAAATTGACATACTTACTCGAACCACGCCGCATTCAATTTGATCTAATTAGCCATCCTATTTAATTATTATCTTCTAGAGTACTCGTGTTTACTAGGCACGCAAGCCACGCAGTGGACGTTACGGCTTCGCTCCCACTACTCAATAATAATCAAATATTGTTTTGGAAAACTCATCTCACAAAACTGGTAGCTCAAAAATGCAAGCAAGCCACGCAGGTGGACGTTTACTCACACAATCTTACTACTTTCGTGTAGAGTCCAATTAATGGAGGTCCGATTAATTGTTTAATATCAGAATTAATGGAATCTAATTAAACATTTAATTTTAAAAATTGCTTAGTCTTTTTATTCAAAAGGTTTGTAACGAATCATGCATATCACATAATTCCTAAAGCATGCAATTTCTAAGCGCATATAATAAAACGTGCTCGCGAAAAATAAAACATGCTTTAACAATGACATAAATCTTATTTACATGTTTTTCTAAGCACAATTAATCACATAATTGCATGCTAAAGCATAATAATAAATAAACGCGCAAATAGGAAATTTAAAATCGTTATCGGGCTTTAAAACACGTAATTCCTAACTATTACATTGCCTCGATCAAAATACGGATCTTCGAAATCTTGAAAATCTTCGAATCTGAAACCGTGTCGAAAACCGCATCGAACCGTCGTCGCCACGTCATCGGGGGTCCGCCACGTGGCGTACACGTGGCGTACACGCATGCGCCAACTCAGCAGTGCCGACGTGGCGCGCCACGTCGCCGTCTTCTTCAACAAAAATCACGCCGGAAAAACGCGCGCCGCCGCCGCGGCGCAACCCGTCGCCGAAAGCTGCCGCCTCCCCGACCCGCGCCGCCACCTTCCCGGACCAGCTGCCGCCGAAACGCGCTGAGCGGCCGCGCGGAATGGCGGCCCGGATGATGGCGGCCCATGGCCGCGATCGCACGCAGCAGACGCAGCGCCGCCGCGCCTTCCCGGCCAAGCCCGGAGTTCCGCCACCGTCCTCGCCACCCCCGACATCCTCCAGACGTCGAACGTGCGAAACGGCCGGGCGATTTCGGCCACGCCGACGGAATTGCGCAATAAATCGCGCCTCCCGCGCCGCCGCCTTTCGCCGCCTTAATTCTTCGTTTCCGAGCCGCGATTCGATCAATTGAAAGAGGGGAAACGTAATTGGAACACTCACGACCACCGGGTAACGGATTCCGGCCGAGATTAGTTCCTCAATTTCCCGAATTTCAAACGATTCGCCGAACGAATTCATAACGAGCAGCCTACTTCGAGACGTCAATTCCGGTCGCATCCGGGATCGGATGATCCCATACGACCTATAAACGCGAAGCTCGTAACACTAGGATTCCATAGGTCCAAGCCTATCGGAAATCCGACCGCGGAACAGCCGGGAATCGCCGCCGCAAAATGCGGCGGAACCCTAGAAAACTAGGGTTTCTTGGCCAATTTGGGAATTTCTGGACAGCACGACCACTTCTCCTTTCCGACGCTATTCCGGACAAACCAGAAATCGGAATGGGTCGTGTGACCTATCCAGACGAAGCTAACGAGAAGACGAACAAAGCTATCCGAACGGATCGGAAGGATACTGTAGCACGCGCCCTCACGCGCTATCTCAAGTCGGCGGTCGTGTTCTGCCAGAAACTAGGTTTTCGCCCTTCCGCCTCCGTCGCGCCTCGATTTTCGTGCCAATCGGACCAATTACAGTACAATAACAGTATAATCACATAACATATTGGTCCTATCATCTACTCGTGGATTTTCTCACGAGAAAAACGTTACATCGGGGTCAAAACAGTGGCTCGCAGGCCGCCCCAAACACGAAAATTAACCCGATAACGACGGAAATAAAACCTAATCATGCATCTAACAGCAACAATCAGAGCCTAAACCTGGCTCTGATACCAATTGAAGGAATAATAGGGTTGGAAAACCGATACCTTCCTCCCGGTGTGTTGTCGCGGCTCTGATTGTTGCTCCCCGTGTCGGATCTTTCGATTCGTGTCCCGGCCTTTTTCTCCCTCTGGGTGGTCAGAGATCTGAAGAAAATAAATTTATTCTCTCTCTATAAACTCAAGCCTATTTCGAAAATAAGAATGAATTCGTGTGAGTTTCTGAACTGAATACTAATATATATAGGCTTCAAAAACATATATAATATTAATATATTTGTAGCCCATTAATTTAATTATAATCCAATGGGCTTCTATTAAATCAGCCCATAATATAATTAATTAATTTATTGGGCTACTAATATTTATCAATTAATTGGCCCGGACCAATTAATTCCGAATAAATAACATTATTAAATAATGTAAAATACATTAATCCATTAATAATGAATTCTCGAGAGATAATAAATTACTAAGCAACTAATTGGGCCGGATCGGGGATCCAATACAAGAAATAAAGTTCGGGCCTCCAATTAATTAATTATCCATGCTCAAACCCGAGCAAAATTAATTAATTAACACAGCATTCATTCCACTAGAGAATCCGCTTGCCGACTTACCCCTTTATCCCAATTTGAGCAAGGGCTTGTATTTTAGACTTAATCGATCTCCGTATTTAAGATAGAAATATCCGTTAATTAATTAAGCTTACCGATCGCTTAAATTAATTAACATCTTGTATTCCCGAGTAGTACCACTCGACCTTATTAACACACGTGAACTTAATCAACCGGCCGGGTTTAGTGTGCTAATCCTTTCGAGTTCCTCGGGGGATATTATCAACCCATTCCTGGGATACGGCCGCAAGATACGGACAACCCGACTGAGCCACAAATGACTACTAACACCCAAGATACGTAGATCCGGTCGCTCGTTGGACGTTCACCATAGTAGGTCAAAGTGATAGATAGCCAAATGCACTCGATTGAAGTCTTACCAAGCTTAAGACCGGCTAAGTCACCGAGATCTTGGTTCTCCACTAAGGTCGGTTAGGAGAACACATCTCACCGTGATCCGTCAATACACCACCTTAAGTGTACCAAGAAAGACAAGCGGCTAAGACAAGCCACTTCTTATCTAAATCGGCAGCTTAAACCGACAACTTCATCCTTAAGTTGTCTCACAATGTGTTAGCTTGTTTATATCTTGTTAGTTCAACCAATTTGTGTTGTCTTCACGTGATACCCGACACACCACACAAATCTAACTTTTATACAAGATAAAGGATAACATGTGCAAATATACATATTTATCAGATAGGAGAATAAAACAGTGGTAAGGATAAAAACACATTGTATACAAGCATAAAAGTGCTTCCAGTATACAAAATCCCAACAAAATAAAGTAAGGAACCAATAATAGCTCGATAATCAGTAGAGTTAACAGAAGCTCCCTCTTTGTCTAGATCGATTTTAAAGTTCGTGTTCATGGGGATCTTGACTGGCTTGCTGGAATCACAGCCGAATCTTTTGAGAAGATCTCGAGTGTATTTGGCTTGATTGATGAAGATTCCTTCAGCTGATTGTTTTACTTGAAATCCAAGGAAATAATTCATCTCTCCCATCATGGACATCTCGAATTTCTCCTTCATCATCTTCTCGAACCGCCGACATATGACTTCGTTTCGCACCGAAAATGATGTCGTCCACGTAGATTTGCACCAGTAGAATGTCATCTTCTCGACTTTATGCTTGAATAGGGTGCGATCTATCGTTCCCTTTTGAAAACCTTTTCGAAGTAGAAAGTCGATAGGGTATCATACCAAGCCCCGGGTGCTTGTTTTAACCCATACAGAGCTTTCCTAAGTCTCGTACACCCGATGTCCCCGCCGAAAGCCGGGCGGTTGTTCCACGTAGACTTCTTCCTTCGCACGCCGTTCGTAAAAGCCGACTTCACATCCATCTCGATATACCTTAAATCCACGATGTGTTGCATAAGCTAGGAAAAGACGAATGGCTTCCAATCCGGCGACCGGAGCAAATGTTTCATCAAAGTCAATTCCCTCTCGCCCGATCGTATCCTTTAGCAACTAGTCGAGCTTTATTTCGACAATGACGTTGTTTTCATCTCGCTTGTTCTTGAAGACCCACTTAGTTCCAATCACGTGCCGATGTCAGGTCCGTCGACAAGCTCCCAAACTTCATTTCGACGAACCGGTTCGACTCTTCTTGCATAGCAATGACCCGGGCCAAGCATCTTTAAGTGCGTCCTCTATCGACCGAGGTTCTTCTCAGACGAGAAAACAAGAGTAAAGTGAGCTTTCTCCTTGACTTAATCTTGATCTCGTCCTTATAGTTGCCGATGGATCTCCAATGATAAGATCTCGAAGAATGAGCATCGAGCCACGAACGCCCGAGTCGGGCTTCTTCTTTCGATACTACTTCGCACGATCGTAGGTGTATTAGGCATTTCAAGAGTAATCGTTTCGCGACCGTAGTAATTCAGGAAGAAGGTTAGGATCTACCGAGTTTCCGTGTTCGGGGCATTTAGCTCGGGAACATTAATCGTTCCCCCCGAGTTTATATTCTCGGCAGAGGTCTCGGTTACCACAGGGGGCTTCCTCATCGACCGAAGTTACTCGTTGTTGATTCTGTTCGATAGAATCAACTAGGTTAGCTACATTGCTTGTTGGTGAGTCCGAATTTCTTCATCTTCGACTCATCATCCTAACAATGCCGGATCTTTTCAGCTTTGTCATTTAGTCCGAGATCCTGTAGCTTGCTGCTGGACATCCTCGGTGTTTGACTTTGTATCTTTCCTGTTCTCGGTAACAAATTCATCAAAAACAACATGAGGGCTTTCCTCCACGCAAAGAGTTCGATAGTTAAAAACTCTGAAGGCTTTACTGACTCGGGAGTATCCTAAGAATACTCCTTGATCAGATTTGCTATCAAAGACCTTCAACTGATCTTTCCCATTGTTGTGGATAAAGCAAGGACAGCCGAAAACATGAAAATGAGAAATAGAAGGAATTCTCCCTTTCCACAGTTCGTAAGGCGTCTTCATGTGTTGCTGTGTCAGTAGTGAGCGATTCTGAGTGTAACAGGCGGTGTCAGTAGCATCAGCCCAAAACTTTGAGGGTAGTCCAGAAGCTGCGAGGAGCGTTCTTGCTGCTTCTTTGAGTGTTTTCGTTCTTACGTTCAAGCAAGTCCGTTCTGGCTGAGGGGTGCGCGCACTGATGTCTCGTGCTGAATTCCCTCTTTATCGCAAGTATGTCTTAACTACCGAGTTTAGAAACTCGTTCCTCCGTCTCGAGCGTATCTTCTTAATCTTGATGTTCTTTTCCACACTGAGTTTCTTCAGTAGATTAGGTAACTCAGTCTGAACATCAGATTTGTTGGCGATGAAGATGACCCAAGTATATCTCGAGTAGTCGTCTATGACGACGACGAGGGCATACTTCTTGCCTCTTATAGTCACCGGAGAGACGGCCCGAATAAATCCATGTGAAGCGGTGAAGGATTCCATCGGTGGAAGGTGACGGAATAAGGTGGATTGCTCCTCTTTGTTTGCTTTCCCTTCGTGCACGCTTCACAATTTCGTCTTTGATAAACGATTCGTTGGGCGGTCCTCGACTTTAGAGTTCTTGACTAGCTTGTTCATGGTCTTGAAGTTCGGAGTGGCCGAGTCTCTTGTGCCATAGCCAACCCGACTTGTCACCCGATTTGGTCCGTGCGAGCAAGCAAGCCTCGTGTTCTGCGGTTTTCCAAATTGCAACATAGATGTTCTTCTTCCGCGATCCCGACAACACTTGTTTTCCCCGTAGATTTGTCAACAATATCACGTAAACCGGCGTCAAAGATTACTCTGTTAAGATTATCACGGAATTGATCGATCGAAAGGAGATTATGTTGAAGTCCTTCAACATATGTTACTCTTGGAACCGTGGCGGTCCCAATGTTCGGCGTTCCGTATCCCCTTGTGTAGCCTTTGGAGTTGTCACCGAATTCACTGCAGGACCATCTTCTTGTACGTAGTTGGTCGGCCAGGCTCTTCCGGTAAGTCATGTGTCTCGAGCAGTGCCGTGTTCACTATCCACGGGTCCTTATGCACTGCAAAACAGAGGCATTTTTAGGTACCCTTTGGTTCGATTGGGTCCTTACGGGTTAGTGGGTGATTTCGGAACCCGGATCTGTCTCGGGACCTTAGAAGTTCTAGACTTCTTCTTCGAACCTTATCGGCTTTCTTCTCCATAGGACTTGGAGATACCGACTTTCTGGCCGATAATTTTGGGTTCGGGCGCTTTCTTCTTCGAGTCTTAGCGCTTCTCCCGACCCCGGGCTCATAGTAGTACGAGCCGTACCGAGCCGGGTGCTCATACGGTGGCTCCTTGTACGCTTACGCCCATCTCGACCTTCTTGGTTCCCCCGAATTTGATCGCGGTGTCCCGGGGCTGGAACCTTTGGTCACCGCTTGTTGCTACTCGGCCGAGGTGTAATCATTTTCTGTTTGTTTTTCGCCCGAGGTGTGGTGTCGGCGGCTTGCACCTTTCCTCCGACGAACCTATCGGCCAGGGGTTGCTTCGAGCTTTTGGAGGTAGAAGCTTCGTGGGTATAGCCAAGGCCTTCTTTCACGGAAGTTGGCCGTTGTGCTCTAAGCATGCTTTCAAGCTTCTCCTTCGCTCCCGTGTATTGTTCGGTCATCAAACCTCTCCGGACCTCGTCACTCCTTCCGAGTGAGTCGTAGTCATTCCGCACGTCGCGTGAGCTTCGATCGAGCTTGGCTATTTCGGTCTCTTTCTCGAATTGTCCTTGGTCGAACCGAGATCGAGTCTCTTGAAGCCGAGACTTAGTCATAAGAGATTCAATCTCGCCTTGAGTCTCGCAACTAGATCCACCGACTCAGTAGAGACCCGACAATCGAAGAAAGTCTCGATTCTCGGCCTTTACCTGTTCAAGTTCCTGGATGGTTCTGCTTGAACTCTCGCTCGACCGAATCTGTTCCTCTAGCGGATCGTCGTAGGCTTGTACCACATCTAGAGGATCATCTCGTGACCGAGCACGTGTCTTGTGTGCCGTGTGAAGAAGAGGTAATAATGCGTTTAGAATTTACCTCGGCCTCTTCTCCCGCCATCGACAAGTATTCGGCCGACTCATCGAGAACTGTCTTTGCGACCTCAAGCTGCGACGAACGCGGCTTCGTCTTCGAAGAATACATGAATGTATCCTCCTCAATTGAGTTGTCGGATATCTCTCTCGGCTATATAGGCCCGCCGTCTCTCGACGAATTTCTTTCTCCCGGCTCGCCGTTACGCTCTTTGAGCGCTGAGAGTTCGGGACAATCGTACTAATAGTGTCCCTCCTTCTTGCGGTTGTAGCAGGTAGATGTTCCGCCGCTCTTACCACTGAGTCTTTAGACGGACCGGCAACGAGACTCCGATTTCCCGCATTCAAGTAGAAGGATTAGATTTTTCTTTCTTATGATAGTCTTTCTTACCCGAGGAAGAATCTCGGTTGTATTTCCTCGCCTTTTCGACTCTCTCCTTTTCCCTCTCGATATTTGAGAGCCATCGTTGCTAGTGGTCGTGGCCTCGAAGTCTCGGAAGACTTTGCTACCGATGTGGCCACATCTTTGCTTGAGGAAATAGGCTTGGCTCCGGTATTGCCGATTGTTGCCTTGAAGGCGTGGTCGAACCGTGTGTCACTGGAGCGCTTAAGCACTTTTGGGGGTAGGCTATGCTCGAATTCCTCCGATTTTAATTCGAAAATATAACATCGGGAGTTAGAGCATTTAGATCGAGCGACGTAAATAAGTAGCAAATGGAAGCCACTTACGTCGGGCAACGCTCTCAAGATCTTGGTGTTCATCTCCTTGTTGGTGAACGACCTCCCAGCCCATTGATGACATTGACTTGATTGGTGAATCCGACACTCGGCTCGTCAATGGTTTCAGTGAAGCTCCATTGCAAAGGCGTCGAACTTCTCGAAGCTCTAGCTCGAGCTTGTTTTCTTTGATCTCGAGGGGTTCCATGGCTCAGTACTGCCCAAGGCGTCCCATAGCTCTTTCGCCGTTTTGCAATCTTGTACCCTTCCGAGATGTGAGTCACCGAGCGTAGTCGGTATGGCATTACGTGCAACTCGGTCAAGGTTGTGCAACTTCTTTTATTCGGGCGTGAAGGCAGATTTGTCTTTGGGAACCTTAGCACCCGTTTGTGCTCCCACGCCTCCTCCAAGGAAGCAAATACTACGCCGTCGATCATGGGAATGATCGGTCCCGACTCTAGGACATCGACATGCCGTCGTGGAGTGACGTTAGGTGTGCCTCCATACGTACGCGCCATACCGTGTAGTTCTCTATTGAGAACATCGGTACCATCCTAATACCCGACATATCGACATTGTAAGAGTAAGAGTATAAGGATGCCTTGAAAAGATGCTTATGCGGTGAAAACGGTTTTCGGGATCGGTTCGAGAGGACCAAGATTTCATAACCGGCGATCGGTTGAACACCGTGTGCTCGATACCAATTGTTGGTCCGGAGACGAAAAGTCGAGTGTAGAGGGGGGGTGAATACACCGAGCTCGTTTCTTTTTCTCGGTGAAGGTCACTGAAGCCGATGTTTGCAACCGATGAACAAGTGTCAAGTAAGCCTTCGATCACTGGGGTCAAAGTGAGTCGGCTTCGAGCTCTTCTACCGACCGATGTCGGTATTACGAAACTCCGGTCGGAGACCGTAGTGCGGATAAGTGTTAGGCCCGGAGTCGTCTCTTTTGAAAACGCGTTTTAGCAAGTTAAATATTTTGGCTGTGCACTTTATAAAATACGTTTTATGCAAGCTTATGATTTTCAAGTCAGTTGAATGCTATGCAATAAAACAGTAAAAGAACACAAGCGATTTAACGTGGTTCGGATACGCAAGATCCTACGTCCACGGTCCCGAACAAGGCGGGAGAACTTGTTGATTATTTCGAGCAAGCCTCGGCGGGGATACTCGTGCACTGGACAGTTCCCTCTAAGTTATAGTCCTTAGCGACTTTACAATCCAAACCTAAGTTTAGAAGGGAGGGAATATTCTCCAACTGAGAAGGAGTTCTTACAACAAGAACAATTCACTAAATGTGAACTCCTTCGGATCTAAGCTATGAATCTAGCAATGAGCTTAGTCTAGAGAAGAAAGGGATCAAAGAGCTCTAGAGAGATGAACTACAAGAAGTGTTCTATGAAAACTAGTTCGTCTCTGGATAAGCTTGAAGGTTCTAGAGCGTTGTGAGCTTGAATGATTTCCCTTGATTTCGCGTATATTCCTTTGTGTGAAATCTTCAAATCCTTCTCTATTTATAGTTTGTGAGTTGTGGCATATGTCCGTTGGAGACGACGATGCCACGTGTCACAAGCGTCCAAAGAAAACGGCCACTATTCAACTTTGTTGCAAAGCGGGCGATTAATGCGACT
This sequence comes from Lavandula angustifolia, assembly GCA_028984105.1. Classification (NCBI taxonomy): domain Eukaryota; kingdom Viridiplantae; phylum Streptophyta; class Magnoliopsida; order Lamiales; family Lamiaceae; genus Lavandula; species Lavandula angustifolia. The sequence goes on from CM054826.1 coordinate 4,022,617, forward strand.
GTTCATGAGAGCAGCTTTACTTGTGTAGAGTAGGTAAGCGTTGTCGGCTTCTCATTGGTCGAGGTTTGTAGTTGGTGAGTGTCGAGTTGACCGTTCAAACTACCTCGTATGTCTTCTCGCTGAACATTTGAAGGGACTTTAAGTCTTTGGATCGCTTTACGTCGGATACGTAGACTGGAAAGTCTGTCTTCTTCGGCGAGTCGTCGACTAATAAAGTGAGCTTCGATAGTCGGTTGGTCGATCGCGAAGGTATACCGCTTGCACCTTGGTTCTTCTACCGATGACCATCGGCTTGTAGAGAATGCTTCTACCGAGGTCCGGTCGCTGATGCGGGATCTTTAACCGAGTTTGATATCACTGGCCGACGAAGAATGCAAGCGATTACACCGATGACGTGGGGTTCGAAAAGTATCTTCGCAGAAGATCGGTTCAACAACTACCCCGTACGGGACTTAGACAAAATAATAAGCATTACATCAAGTCTAACCTATACATCAGCTAATCCTATCGACACACTAATCTACTGATATCAGCTCGGTTTTGGGATCTTCAATTCCATAGTACTACTATGATTTCCCCCAATTTCTTTTAACCCTAGAACAGCTGAGTATCAATCTACTGACTCATATCCAACAACCTTCACACCAAATTTCAGACGCATCTTATTGATCATGTCTCGAGGTCGCAACATCGTTCCCTCCATACGCATTCTTTGCCCAAAATAGGCTCCGATTGTCTTCGCAGTAACAGTGATCGGTCCGGCATTATCAAAGTCGTACTGACATCTGTGCTCCGGCACAAAATCGTAAATTGTCCAATACATACCATTATGTCGTGCACGTACTCTGAATGGACAAAGATCGCCCAACAGACATTCAAACCACTGATACTGAGGACTTGCCCTCTTCACTTTATAAGACCGTCGACACTCTAAATGCCAGAGACCAACGGCTATTGTTAGGGAGTCCTTCTTCCAAAAGATGTTGTCGTTTCCGAGAATGTCTTCTTCAATCTTCTCTATATCCGTACAACCAATGACACCTGCTTGACCTGGCGGAATAATTGGCACTAGCCAATTTCGACTTCGTCGACAACTTCATTATCTTCGTCTTGTAGGCAACCGCTCCGTTCCGCGGCCGCTCTCAGAAGTGTCATTAGCCGGTTTAAACCGCCTTCCCCACGAATCCATGATGCAAACTCATACATGGTTCCATAAAAGTTTTTAGCGACAACATGTTCGTCTTCCTCATCCTCTTCCTCTTCCTCTGCCGTATAATCCTCGTCATACGTATCATCATCATCATCGTTATTATCATCCGCACCTTGATCCTGCTGTTCTGCTTCTTCTTGCTCCTCTTGTTGCTCTTCTTCTTCTTGCTCCGGTTGTTGTTCTTGCCTTCCAAACTCATAGGCAGCTCCGCTTTGACCATATGCATCACCAAAAATATCTCGGGAAACTAAATTGGTAATCAAATGAAGGGACGTAATGTCCTTGTTGTGATGTTCAAGCACAATCGACCGTCAAAACGACGCAAACGGTTGGATCGGCCTCTAAGTTGATAAGTCGAACCAAGTCATCATCCGTCATCATTAATGTCTTAATCAACTTTCCAGATCGAGCATGCTCCAACGAATAAAGCGCATAGGGGGTAAGCCGTGAGTTAATTTGTGTACGGGCTTCGATGCTTGCTCTTAAGGATAACAATGTTAATTGGTCGGTCCGAAGTGGGGCAAGCTGTTCATCCCCACCTTTGTAATCTGAACCCAAGAAACAACATCCATACTTTACAATTACACGTGTCCAGGTAGACATCTGGAAAGAATTAAAAAAGAAAAAAGTATTTTAGTACTCCGCAAAACCAGACTTAGTACTCCGTAAACAACACATAAGATAAGCTAACATGCGGAGAGCAAAGATTATACGTGAATTTAAAAAATATATTAAAAAGTAATTATAGTAATTTATTCGTAACTGTATGTGTAATCAAGCATATATATTTTTACTCCTCAAATCAAGCAAAATCAAGCATAGATATTTTATAACTAATAATACGTACATATTTACTCCTCAAATCAAGCAAAATCAAGCAAAGATATTTTATAACTAATAATAAATACATATTTACTCCTCAAATCAAGCAAAATTAAGCAAAAAAATTCGTTCAAATCAAGCATAGATATTTACCCTCAAATAAAGCAAAAATCATACGTATATATTTACCTAAAATCATACGTATATATTTACCCCTCAAATTAAGGAAAATCATACGCCCTCAAAATAATACATAGATATTTACCTAAAATCAAGCAACAAATATAACAATTTATGGAATAGGTTTACCTTTAAAATTTTTTCACACTCTCGCTCCCTCGCTCTCGTTCTCTCTCGCGTTTAAAGGACCCTCGCTCCCTCCCTCTCGTTCTCTGAAATAAAATTCTCGCTCTCTCGCACCCTCGCTATCTTGCTCTCCTTGTTATAGAGTTCAATTTTTTTGCATGTAAAAATAATCATGGAACAGTATAACTGTGTTGCATGTGAAGAGGAAAAGAATCAGATTCTTCCTACTGTGTATAGAGTTCAGTTTTTTCTGCATCTATTGTTGCATGTGACTAGGTAAAAAGGTAAGTGAATATCTTTCCAGATTTTTTTTCTCTCTAAATAGTACATGATTCTTGATTAAAAAAAAAGTTGTTGGACTACTTTGCATGCATGAGGACGAAATTATTCTCGCATGCGTGAAGACAAAAAAAATTTGGACGTTGGTCAACACATGTGATAGATTAAAGTAGTAAGAGAAAGAACGTTAAATAAGTAAAAAGACAAGACACTTGGCCGATCGATCGGAGAGCAAAGATTATACATAAATTTATACATAAATTAAAAAAAAATTATATGTGCCGATCGATCGGCACTGCCCGATCGATCGGCAGTTAAAAAAATAAATATATGGTCCGATCGATCGGACAAGGCCGATCGATCGGACCATATTTTTTTTTTAAATTATGTTAAAAAAATAAAAAAAAAAAATAAATATATGTTCCGATCGATCGCAATGAGACCATATTTAATTTTTTGGACTTGACACTTGCTGCAAAAGACAAGACACTTGCTGCAAAAGTAGGAGGAAATAGAAAAACCTATTAACCTACGTACCTTTATAGGTTTTAGAAGACAAAATTTACATTTTTGCAATTATGGAATCTCATGTATATTTTTGCATTTTCACATGATTGTTTTGTACATTTTTGCACATCGCCCATAGTATTAATAGCGGTAACACGTCGAGAGATTGCCATAATCTGCATGATTTAGTGGATAATATGTTTATTACACTAATAATATATTTAAAGATAATCAACAAATCGAAATTGTCGAATCTCACTAACATCTCTATTTAGTGTATGTTGTAAGGGCTTTATTTTCTTAACCAGTAAGCATGTAGTTAATTTGGTTATGTTTCTGTTCATCAGCTGCGACGCAGCACACTGAATTCATAAATTTAAAGAAGATTCATATAATTGTCACGTGAATAAAGCAGACAATTAGTGAAAATATTAATGCTTTAGATTATGGACACATAAAAATTAATAATCAGAGATAAATAAATAAATGAATTAATAGAATCGAATTCGAACCCAATACTCAATACCTATGCCTATTTTACAGCTGAACAACAGATAAGATTCCCAGAATTCAACAATTTCTTAAATTCTAAATAAATGAATTTCTCAAATTTAATTGAGAATACTGTGAACTATATATAAGATTGGCCTACCAAACTTCGACACGTGTGCACAACACACAACCCTTCCCCTACCTGTATAATTTCTACAAATTTACAGGGGCTATTATATGTACATACATACATACATGCATATATGTATATACTTATGTGCCTAGATCCGAGGGTGAAAGAGATGCAGCAAGAAGTGCTGCTCCAATACCTGATCCATCATCAGCCACTCGAATCACCACATGCTCAGCCACATCTTCACCCAGTATTTCTCCCAACGCTTCATTCAGATACTCTCTAAACATTGCATAGTTTGAGTACAACCCACCCTCCACTGCTACTACTGATTTCTTCGTCTTCATCGCGATTCCATCTTTGGATATGGATTTACCACTCGAGGTTCCACCATTCCCATCGCGCCCAACCTTCTTTAGTATTCCCACAATGCCGGCAGCTGCCAATCTGGCTGCTCTGCGGGTTACTACGTCGCACACCTTTACAACAAGCTTCCGAACATTGAGAGGAACGTCAGGGATCTGAAGAGAAATGTCATTACATAAAGAAGAATTGTTAAACCCTCAATGTAGACCTTCACAGTTTTGAGGTGTAAAGGGAAAATGAACAAGAAGTTCCACCTCCAAAGTGTCCCTTAATATTCTGGCGACCTCCATTAAGCTAGGGGAATCATCTTCATGCATAGCAGAAATCATGGGTGTCCTAAAATGTTTGTAGGCAACCAGACAATATTCCCAATTAGATAATAGCTCTACATAGTCACGTATACATGATTGTGTGCTATGTGCATGTGTTTGTGTTCGATATGCATATCACAAAGTGTACAGTTATGCACACTTGAACAACTGACGCAAGTTATGTTTATGATACCATATTCATTCAACTAATTTCAAACAAGGCAAAACTGAGTGTAACTACGAAAGAACAACTCTTGAACTCATCATCTCTTATAGAGTAAACTTGGTGTTGCAGCCTCTTATCAGAAGCACCAATTATCGCATATTAATAATTGCTGTAGAGATGGATGTATACAGGAAATCACATGATTGCTCTCTTTCCAGCATGCAAGCATTTACCAGAAATAAGAAAGCTGTTTTCTTCATAAACTATTATAAACTAGAAATATCAAATATCAAGAATGAGATCATTACCTTAAGATGAAAGGCACATGTAATTTGGAAGAAACGGGTCCAAAAACATCAGATTCCAGGGACATCCGAAGAATTACTCTTCGGACAATGTCCCCAAGATACATTCCAGAGATCATTTTCTCGAAACCCTGCAGCATTCTCTCGTGAGTCATCAACCAGCATGAACTACCCAATGCACAATTATGCACAGTAATTTGTTGAACCAGGAAAAAAAAAACAGGAAGAAGACAAATGCTACCTGATCATTTGGATTGGGACTTTCACTATCCAAGTCGACGTCGTACGATGTTCTTGGCAAATGAGATGACCAGAAGTTTCCCCACTCCATGTTGACTACCTGTGACATTTAAGGACACCAAGCCAAACACAGATGAGAAAAAAAAAACTGTAAATCAAATCCTAAACATTTGCTTAAACAATGCACTTAAAAGGATACCATGCCTCCCGATGTTGAAAGAAGGCCTTGGCATTTAATAATGGCATCTGCACGCTCCAAATAACAGGCATTGGTACCTGTTCCAAAAACCACAGCAGCTACTGTGTCCTCATTATAATAATGACCGAGGGCCAATGTTCCAACAGTGTTGTTTATCTGGCACAAACAAGAATAAAGTCATTTAACATATTGTAGCAAGCATTTATATAATAAAGTAACAACCAATGAGGAACATGGCAAATAACAGAAAAAACTCTTACGTTGCAGCAAAAGCAGAACAAGATAGCAGCATAAAGTATATAACAAAGAGGCAAACAATTAGTCTGCTTCAGAAAGGGAAGTATTAATAGAGTTCCCAGCAACTTTTCTATAGAATGAATTATGAATAAATTCTAGAACGAGCATACCAGCTCTATGCCAGCTACACAATACAGTAAATAAATACTTGGTGATGCAAAGACATTATACTGCAAGGCCAAAGTGACTGGAAGAATAACATGCACTACTACTAAAACATGGATATAGTAGGAAAAACAACTAACCTAAAGGAACTCATTAAGACGACCTTATCAATACAAAATAAAAGTCATGCATACTATCTCATGGCCAAAGATGGGTTGGGACAATAGTACCCAAATAGTGGACAAATCAGAATAAATCCAGGTAGTCATAGAATCATATGTTTTAGCAATGAAATAACACAATTTTGAAAGAATATTCTCTTTGTAAAACATAAAATTGTATGCAGGCCATATCCACTCTCTCCACTGTCGGAATGGAGTTGAATAAACTCTACATCACCATACATCCAAAATATAAATATTTCATTTCCCTGTTATAAGCATTAAGGTTCTATTGTGTATAAATAGATGAGCTTACAAGAGCAGCCACCCGCATATTCAGGCCGTTTTGAGACAGTGCCTGCTGTAAGCACTGAGACACATCTCGACCAACCTGCATCAGAGTGCAATATATATGAGAATTACACCTTCAACCACGATGACTCTAGTACAACAGTTAATAAGGTAGTATTATTTATCCTATACATGCGTGTTTCCTGATATTGCACTATTAAGTCACACTCAATACCTAAAAACCATCTATAGCACAAGCCATGTAAAATAGACAGAAATTTCTGACTACTTTCTACAGACTAAAAAAGCACTATTGGTAAATGTGGTACATATAACACCTTTGTATAATAGTCAGTGTACTTGCAAAGTAGAACAAGAAAGTCCTATGATGCATTTAAGAGAAGGGGGTGTCATTCGATGTTATCGAATTCTTCTTTAGCTTGCATGCATGTGGGCTGAAAAAAACAAGGAAAAAAAAAAGGAAACTAACCATGTCTTGAATGCTGAAGCCTTTGGTCCATTTTATAAGAGTTCCTGATGAAGAAGAAATTTGTTTAACAGGAAACGAAAACGTGAATCCGAGTTTCCATGTTTCCTGTGGCGAAGTCTCTGACACTCCTTCTCTTTCAACAAAATCTTTTAATGATGTTGCAATAAAATCAAAAAGCTCCTGGAAATAGAAATTGAACGAAAAACATAAGATATTACAAAACTCACTAATCAGTAGAACTAAAATAGGCAAAAGGGCATAAAATCAGTCACCTTGCTCGTGCTTGTCATCAAATGTTGTGGAATAGGTTGTCGATCAACATCATGTTCGATTAAAGCAGACCTTTGGCCACCCAACTTAACCCGCAAGACACGAAAATTAGTACCACCAAGATCTAGTGCGTAGTATGTCCCTGTCTCTGTCCTGGAAATTTGATTTTAGATTAAATCTATATGTTGTCAAAATTAACTACGGATTTCCTGAATGATAATATAAGTATGAAAGCATAGGTCCAAAAGTGTATCCTGCATAATCTTATTGTGCAGGCAAGCAAGGCTCTCAACGCAATCAGAGGGGACTAAAACTATCTTTAGAAGCGCATCAGATTTCAAAATGTAAAACTGAAAGAAAGGAAAAGAAAATGTAAATAAAACTGGAAGCAAGAGAAGCTCAATCAATAAATTTCGTCTCCAACAATACATGGCTAATATTTAGAAAACAATGTAGCATTCCCACAATCAGTCAGAAATCAGCACTTTGAAGCAGCAACACGAAGCACAAAATAAGACGTGACTGTTTATTGATAACCCGAAAATCAATATTTAATAACCCGAAAATCAAGCACATGAAGCAGAAGAATGGGTCAAAGCAACGAGAGGTTAATCGATATAATCATATAAACATGCAACAGATGCAGACAGCCAAGCATTTGGGGTTTACCCAGTGGGGAGATTTTGTACGTAAGTGAGAAGCATCTTAAGCTTCGAGCCGCCCTCGGAGGCCAGGCCCGCGTGCATCTCAACCGCCATAGCATCGACAACCTGTCGCAGCCGCCCCACCGAGGTGGCGCATCCTTCCTCAAGCTCCTCCAGAACCCTCACCGCTCTCTTCCAACCCCGTCTCCGCCTCACCCTCCGCCCTACCATAACCGCCGCCGCCACGCACGCCCCCGCCGCACATCCCGCAGCCAAAGCCACCCCCACTTTCCCCATAGAAGGCGCCCCTCCCCTCACCAAAACCTCCTATAGTAATTCCTATTTTTCCTATTTGACTCAAACGAAATGAAAATCAATCACCATAACCAACGGAAGCCGATGAAATCAGCTATGTGTCAGTGATCACAACGCCGCGTTTCAGAAATCGGAATTTTCCGATAACAGCTGTCGTCGGCGCAGCGAAACAACGGTTCCCAATCGGAAGGAAACGAAACGGCCGTGGCAGTTTAAACGGCGTCGTGGCGAGATTGTGCGTCTCTTTGCGACTGTGGAGAACGCAGAAGACTTGCTCGAAGAAAAAGTTTAGAGAGGGAATGAGAATGGCAATAGTGGGAGTGTGTTGGAAAGCGAACTGTAGGGTACTTATAATCCGGGGTTAAATGACGGAATTGACCCTGAGAAAAGGTGGAATGCCCTGATTTGTCCCCCTTTTCACCGGAGCGATGTGGATTCTGGTTTGACCACTTAGAAAATTGAGAATTATTCCTATTCGGTAAAAGAGAAATGGAAAATGACGAATTTGCCACTGTCCCTTAGGGAGCTGATGGGGCGCGGTAGCCAGTAGGTTCGGCTACTAGTCTTATTATTTCGATTTTTGGACCTTTTAATTTTGAAAAGTTGTAGTTTTGATTAATTGATTGACTCCACTTTAATTGCACCACTCCAAAATTGATTAATTTTCTAATTGCATCACTCAAACTATATTATTTTCAATGTATATTTCTTAAATCGGTCACTTTTATAATAATATTCTAGATATAGTTAAAATAAAAAAAATTCTTCATTTTCATAAAAAAAAATTGACTGTCTTTGCATATAAAAAAGTTTTTTTTACATTAGTCAAAAATCATAGATTAAAAGTCTCGATCACAAAGTCGAATTACAGATCAGGCGTCTTGGTTACAAACTCATCATCAATCCCCAAGCTTTAAAAGAATTCGACGAGGTTTATTAGTTTTCTACACTTTTTGGAATAAACTTGATTGTTTAATCAAACTTGACTATCTATATATATTATCACATGAAATAGAGCCTCCCAAAAAGAGAGTAGTTTTAACTAATTACATATGATATGATTCGAATTGTAAGGCCAAACTAGTAAATCCACCGTCGCCCTAACTCTATAGTTGGATGAATCCGGCAAAGCCGTGTGAGGCATTATGGAGAAGGATAATATGGTCATTTTTTAACGCGGTGGTGCCTGAGGGGAGTGCAGTGTTGTACACTTGCTTTGATCCTCCAACTAATATATTCCACTTCTCTCTCCTCATGTACAGTAACATAGACTATATGTAGAGAGAGAGAAAGGGAGAGGAGAGAGAAAATGAGGCGAACGGCGACTGAGTAGCTGCGTATACCGCAACTGCATCGCCCCGTTCAGAGTGACAGCTCTGATCCGCTAATTCCAGCTGTGCATCAAATAAAGCAATTGCACCCCAGCCGTACCATTTCCTGTCACGACAGCCCTATGCTAAAATTACCCTCCCCCCCCGACTGTTCTTTCCCCCAATTTCAACACGTTCTACTTGTGTCAATTTACAATTATCATAAGTTTGTCTAGATAAACAAATTTATAATTAGACAAATCATAATAAAATAGATGCATTAACAAATAAAATACGGAATTATGTACAATTTGGTAGCGATGGCATACTTTCTCCATGATCGGTTTATGTCTCAAGCCATTAAGTATTTGTTCTTATATACTTCATCCGTCTCTCTATTATCATATGCTTTGGTTTCGGCACAGAGATTCAGAAATTTTGTTTAAATGTGTATTTTATAAGTTTTAATTATATTAAAAATTGACACAATTTTCGAGGAATAATAGGTGGAAGAAATAAAAATTCATCAAAAAATTTGCAAGATATAGTTAAGGCAATTGATTTTTTTTATGTTCCCTTTTTCATATTGTATTTTAAAAAAGAATTTAAAGTTTTCAAAATTTTAATTTCAAAAAATTAAGAATCATAAATTTCTGAATTTGGAGTGGAATGAAAATCCTGTTAGAGATATATTTTTTGAGAGGGGGTATGATAATGTGTGGATGAGTAGTAAGTAGGAGGGGTCTACTTCATTTTTCGTTTAACAGTATTTTTTGCTATTTTAGGAAAGATGATAGTAATAGCGGAACAACCCGATTAAGAAAGTAGGACAATAATAGCAGGACATAGGAAGTCGTATTTACAAACTTATCTCGTGATAAAAAATTATAGGATCCAACTAGCCAGTTTGTCATCCGATTACCTTTAATATGAATTTATATTTTATTTGTATAAGTATATAACCATACGTTCAATGCATTTTTCTAAAAGGTAATTTCAATGTTGATTTTGCAAAGCAATTTGATGTTTCACTTTAGCTAGCTGGATTTGTCATTTGTAGTCTTTGCAATTATTGCTCCTTTGCAAGCTCAACAAATCTACATGGGGGGACAACAATTTCACGCCAAATGTAGCTGGCCAACAATGTACATTTCATTTTTTATATTTGTTGTTTTATTTAAAATAGGCAGTAACTTTGTATACAATAAATAACTATATAATCATAGTAAATACTCCCTCCGTCCCATTATTAGTGGCGCCTTTTTTTCGGCACGGGAATTAAGGGAATATGTAATAAAGTATGAGAGATGAGTAGATAATAAAGTAGGAGAGAGAGATGAGTGTGATAATGAGAGTGTAGGAGAGAGAAGATGATAAAGTAGGAGAGATAAATGAGTATAATAATGAAAGTAGATGATAAAGTAGGAGAGATAAGATGATAAAGTAGGAAAGAGAGTGGTAATTTTTTACCAATTTGGGACGTCGCCACTAATAGCGGGACATCCGAATTAGAAAAGGTGGCCACTAATAATGGGACGGAGGGAGTATAGTTTATGAATTTATATTACATGCATATCCTCCATAAAATAAATTATTTGAATATATGACTTACTGTAAATATATGACTTAATGTTAAAGTAGTTGTCTTGCGATCAAATATAATAAATTTGAATTTAAGAGTAGTCGAATTTGTTCCATTTAGTTTGCTTGTGGTTTGCGACAATATTATAAATGCATACTTTAGACAGCAATTATTGATTATTGATTTTTTTCATTAAAATATCAATTAAAAAGAACACAAGTAAGAATTTGAGAAAAAGGTGAGTATAAAGTCTAATTCCTTTTATTTTTCTATTAGAAAAAGACTTTGACTTAGAAAAAATAATAATAAAGTAATTTAAAGCAAAGAAAAATATACTAACCATATAGGGTGAATATCAATCACTATCAGTCTCGCACAATATATTTGTCAAGCGTTACGACTTACGATGATACGCTCACGTTTGCAAAGTTGATGACCACCAATTTAATTTAGCTTTAAAATATAAATCACTTCTTTAGCCACTAAATTGTCATTATCAATCAAAATCACTTCCCAAGGACGAATTTAGGAGTGCGAGGCCTTATGCAATTGAATCAAATTAAATATTATGTTATTATTTTTCAATTCACTACTTATTTAAAATTACAGATTTGCCCACTTAAATTCAAACTAACTAAATGTGTTACGTGGTGTGATTTTGGTCAGTAATTTTTGCACAACTTTATTGTTTGTGAATTAATTTGAGATTGTGATTTGTGAGGCTACGGTCTGTGAGTGGGGACACTATGGGGTGTTTGCAACAGCTTAATCTTTTTTTAAGTGCTTAAATTAAAGAAAAGTTGAAAAAAGTGGCTTATTAGAGAATTTGGGGTGTGTTTGCAAAAACTGCTTAAAAGCAGAAAAAGTTGAAAAAAGAGTGTTTGCAAACATTTATACTGTAGTAGCTTATTTTGTAATTTATAAGTAAAATGTCAAATCACAACTTATCCGAAATTACAAATATGCCATTAAGTTGGAGAAGTTGGTAAAAACCAACTTAACCAACTTCAACTTATTTGACTTAAATGTAGAGAATTTTCTCGAATTTAAGCTGTTGAAAACACTCAAAAACAACTTTTCCTTAAATTAAGTTATAAGTTGAATAATTTAAGCTCTTGCAAACACCCCCTATTAGATACTAGAAAGATTTCCATAATGTCCCCATGGGATGACATAGCGGTGAAGGTGGATGGCCCGGGACCGATAGGTCATGGGTTCAATTCCCACTGGACATGCTATGTGTGAGTCTGTCACTCTGTCATATTAAGGGTGGTTTAACTCTTCTGTGTGGTTTGCAGGCTATTGTACAGGAGCGAGGTTTACCCTGTGCGCACCAAAGGTAGTGGCTGCGGGTTCCTCATCAAAAAAAAAAAAAAGATTTCCATAATGACTTTGCTAATTCTTTGTTTTCCTCATTCAATTATTACATTGACATTTAATTTTGCACTTATTGCCAAAAGATTTAAAGGTAGGAAAAAAGATTTCAAGAAATTAGCAATTTAAGTAGCGAAAGTATTTATTGGTAATAATGGTGGCCGCCGGAGAGTGAAATGAAAATAATGTCAGATAAACATTATTATCGTGTCCTAAATCTATGAAATCGTTCGATCTACAAACTAAGTTGGCCAATTCAATGTTATTTATTGTCAAATTTAAAGTATAGAATCCTATAGTAGTTTTTCCTTTTAGGATAATTAAATTCCACGAGTTTTCTTCGAGATAAAAACGTTATATTAAGTCCTCTTTTTGAAAACTATCTCATATGACATAATTGCCAGACATAAAATTTAATTTAATACTACTCTATTCGTCATATTTATTTTGTCTTATTTTCTTTTTTCGAATTGTCTAATTCTTCTTTTTCATTTTTAAAATTAACAATTAATTTACATACAATTTTAAACTATTCTTAATAATCGTGCCGAAAAAAAAGAAAACAAGCTCAATAGAATTTAAAGACTCGTATTAATAATGGAATATAGAGACTCGTATTAATTATTAGTAACATACGCTCGTGTTGAAATAGAATAACTGGATTCAAAATTTCAAACGTTGTAAAAAGGGATAAAAATAATAATAAAAATAAAAAAAAACAGCTGGAAATTGTATATTTCCGCGGCCAATTTAGGATCTTCCACTTTTACCCTTCTCCAGTCTCCACCCAGTTCTCCGCGTAAAACAACCACACGTCAACGGTCACGTGATCTGCAACACGTCATCTGCTGCGTCACCTTAGATTGATAATAATAGTAATACCCATTGTTAGCCAAAATGAAAAAAAAAATACAAATATAATCGAAAACATAAACAAAACACAAAAGTAGTCATTTTGTCTTTATACGGCGGGGCCGATGGGAGGGCCGATGGGGTACATCGGCCCTTCATATTTTTTTATTTTTTTTCAAATGGCCATCGGCCCCTTTTTTTTTTTTTTTTTTTTCACTTAGCCCCTCTTTTTTAACTTGTTAACAATTTTTTATGGCCATCGGCCCCTCTTTTTTTTTTTTATGGCCATCGGCCGCTCTTTTTTAACTTGTTAAATATTTTTTTTTTTCAAATGCTGCCGATGCCCTTTTTTTTTTTTTTTTTTTTTTTTGAAATGGGGCCGATGTCCTATGGAACTACCTTTCTTTTTTCTTTTTTCACATCAAGGCCGAAGCCTCCATTTTATTTTTTATTTTTTTCCACTTGGCCCCTCTTTTTTAACTTGTTAACAATTTTTTATGGCCATCGGCCCCCTTTTTTTTTTTATGGCCATCGACCCCTCTTTTTTAACTTGTTAAACAATTTTTTTTTTTTTTCTTAAACATTTTTTTTTCAGGGATTATGGAGGGCCTATGGTCTCCATCGGCCCTCCAGCCCCATCGGCCCTGCGCCGTATAAAGACAAAATGGCTATATTTATATTTTTTTTTAGTGATAAGCTATATATGTATATATACTTCTACTATTTGGCTACAGTTAAAAATTCCTCTTGATAATATTTAATTATGTCCCCGTCACTTTAATTTGAATATCTTTTTCGTTTTCTGGGCTGTTTTGGATTATTTTGTATTGGCATGTGATAAAAAATCAAAGCATTGGAGCATAAATTATGGGCTTGGAAAACTCAAATAACTACTTCATCCATTCCGTTTGACTTGTCTTATTTTTCTTTTCGAACTATTCTATTCTACTTGTCTTGTTTTTAAAATAGAAAAATAGTTACTAAACAAACTTTCATTTTTCTTTGTGGAGATTGTTTTAAATTTTAAAAATAGAGCGAACGATTAGAAAATCGAAACTCTGTATCATTTATTTTGAAGAATGATGAAATATTTAATTTTGAAAACCAAAATAATAAATTTCTAAATATGAAAAAATTCGGGACTGTATATGGAATAAACGAATAATTTTGTAGCCCAGAAAACCCAAGGCCCAATAGACTTTATGAATAGTTCATTGAACTTAGAAATCAGTACGGTTAAGCCACGTGGCTGGTGTTTAAAGCAAGGCCACGTCATCAGCAACGATAAACGGACAGTTGATAAGACACCGTTTTTTCTCTGTTCTAGTGAACGAGGAGAGAGGGAGATGGCAAGATTCTGCCTGCAGCTGAACTCCGGCATAGGCAGAACTCTTGCGGTGGCTTCCGATAAAGAAAATGCTGAACGAAAAAGCAGCAGTAGCATTGAAAGAGTCGAGCTTCCCGATAAAGTGAAGAATTCGAGAATTCTGATACTAGGTGGTACTGGAAGAGTCGGAGGTTCTACAGCCGTTGCCCTAAACAAATTCTGCCCCGACCTTCGCATAGTAGTAGGTGGTCGGAATAGGTCGGTTTATGCGTTTTATGATTTCAATTGTTATCTTGATTTCGAAGCAAGTTTATTTCAGAACTGATTTAGAGGTTGATTAGAATTTGAATTGACCAAATCGGTCAATTGGTAGGGATAAAGGTGCTGCAATGGTGACAAAATTAGGGAACAATGCTGAATTCTTCGAGGTTGACATCAATGATAGTATATCACTCGATAAAGCTTTGAAGGGTTTGTGATTCTTCCAAATTCTTTTAATTCACTCTTGTTTCCTTCTGATATAACTTGTGAATCTATCATAGTACTAATTTGGGAGATTTTGATGTCATAGAAGGTTAACCTATACTTGTATGATTTCGATTGCGTCAATAAGCTAGTGTGGTTAATAGTCATTTATAAGCTTGCTATATGTAGGTGTAGATCTTGTTGTTCATACATCCGGGCCGTTTCAGCAGGCTGAGAAGTGCACTGTGCTTGAAGCTGCAATTCAGAACAAGGTGAGAGAAAGGTAATGAACTTGTGTTAATTAGGTAGGACTTATATCATATTCATTAGCTTCTTATCAAGGCACAAATCTGATGTTAGTTGTTAATGATGCGCAGACTGCATATCTTGATGTGTGTGATGACACAAGCTACGCACAACGTGCAAAATCCTACATGAATAAAGCGCTGGATGCAAATGTTCCAGCAATAACAACGGGGGGAATCTACCCGGGAGTGAGCAACGGTTATGTGTTATTATCCTTAGATACCTTATAGTGCATGAACAGCTAACTTCTAACCTTTATTTGGATTTAATTATTGGCTCCATTCAGTTCCCAACATTAATGCTTCTCTGATATTATTGCAGTGATGGCAGCGGAGCTCGTTCGTGCAGCCAAAACTGAAGGCACAGGTGAACCAGAGAGGCTAAGGTAATTGTTATCTTTTCTCCCTAAAATTTTAGTCATCATCAAGATTTTACTTCCTTTAGAATTATCATCAAAGTCTGTTCTTCTCCTAATGTTTTCATGTCTTGCTGAATTTCTCGTGTAATTAACATGCTTTGTTGCACTTAGGTTTTTTTACTACACTGCAGGCTCCGGTGGTGCTGGGCCGACAATATTATCAACTAGCTTTTTACTTCTAGGAGAGGAGGTAGTAGCATAGAACAAAGGTTGGCTGATCGATTGTGCTTCTCTTTTCTCTGTCCTTCACCTCACACTTCTGATTCTAATTGGATGCCTACTTGGTATTTGACAGGAGAGAAAATCAAACTGAAGCCTTATAGTGGAATGCTCAGCATTGATTTTGGACTTGGAATTGGGAAGAAGGATGTTTTCCTCTTGTAAGTTTCACAAGATCGTATGTCATGTGATCTCGAACTAGATAGTTGCCCTTTTTTGTTCTGCATGCCCAAAAAAAGAATGGCCTTAGAAGATACCCGTAAATATTTTCTTGTGACTCTTTCGTGCAAACGTTCAATAGACTACTTCAGATTTGCATAAAGCACGACTGCCAAAAAAAAGCATGTTGGTATCTTGATCTTAAAACTTAATGGCATCATGAGACAATCTTTACTAGCTTCTCACTCTGCTCTGGAGTAGTTACCTAAGATTATCATTTTTGCAGGAATTTACCGGAGGTAAGAAGCATCCACGAGGTCCTCGGAATACCAACTGTGAGTGCGTGTTTTGGAACTGCACCCTTCTTCTGGAATTGGGGGATGGTAGCCATGACATACTTGCTCCCAGCTGTATGTGAATTAGTCTCTAAAAATGCCAACTTTATAGGAATACTTATACCATTCATCTCTTCTTTAGCTGTTTATTTTACTATCCGTCAAGTATGATATTTTAAGAATCGTAAAATTTTCAGGAAACCCTGAGAGACAGAAGTAAAGTTCAACAACTGGTTGACTTGTTTGACCCTATAGTGAGAAAAGTTGATGCAATTGCTGGAGAGAAAGTGTCAATGAGGGTACAAATGATTTATTGCTATTCCTATCTGTGGTTTTTTTGACTATACTATGTCATGATTCTTACAACATTTACCTCATACCAGGTAGATTTGGATTGTTCTGATGGAAAGTCTAGAGTAGGAATTTTCAGCCACAGAAAACTATCTAAGTATGTATGATTAGTTGTGCTTGTTTCTGAATGACCAATAACGAGTTTGTTTCTCCGCTGATTCCTATGGTCATATGTTGTTCCAACCAATCTTGTTCAGATCAGTAGGAATCTCTACAGCTGCATTTGCCCTTGCAATTCTTGAAGGAAGCACGAAGCCCGGAGTTTGGTTCCCGGAAGAGGTATTGAAAAGATTAAAGAATGCAGTATTCTAGTCACATCTTATCATTTCATGCTCTTCTTGTAGCCTGAAGGTATTGCTGTTGAGGCAAGGGAGACACTTCTAAGTCGTGCTGCACAAGGAACAATCAACTTCGTCATGAGCAAGTAAGATTAACAAGCACCAGCAAGTCCTTTTGTTGCTTCGATTCATTTTACTTTACGGAGCTCTTGGCAACTTAATTCTTGTTCGGTTTAATAGGGCTCCTTGGATGGTTGAGACAAATCCTAAGGAGTTAGGTTTTGGGATATATGATTATTGAAAATGGCTTGCTCTACACCATGCAGAGGTAATTTAGTTTCTTGTAATGATTTTTATGGCAACTAAAGTTGGACCAAAACAGTGAATAGGTTTTGCCGTATCATGCAGAGTTCAAGCATTCACATTTTGCCTCAGTGAAATCTTCCAACTCATTGAGCTGTTACATGAAAAAACATGGTTGTGTAGTTACTGTTCTTGAATTGTTGGTTGCCAATAGTGGGAATATTGGGATGTATTCAATCTTCTTGACATTTTGAGTTCAGTCCAAGAAGAAATCCTTGCTTTGAAATTGTATATTTGTATTATATCTCCTATTCTCGTATGATCTACATACGGTTCTTTTTTGTGTTGTCTTCTCCATTTGCTAGCTTAGTTGGCCATTGCTAGAGCTGAGCTCAGCTCTCCATAGGCCGTCGAGTCAGTTCTGTCAGGTTTGCAACTCAATCCTTGACAGGCCCTCAAGTCACCTCATGAATTTCCGGAAAGCTAAAAACTGCAACACAACCCCTTCATATGAACATCCACTCAAACCAGCCTAAATATACTAAGGTTCACTCCAATGGTGAGTTTTAAGCATTTGAAAAAGTTGGGAAATCAGATTTTAATATGGAGTAGCTTTCTTTGTGTTGATGTTCTCGCAGTGTTCGAGGCGCGTGATGCGTGGGCCGTATCAACAATTTTTGGCAATAATCTCTTGGACCAAGTGAGAGAAAACTAGAGCTGACCCATGTATCTAAGAAAGGCTTGGCCCATGCGACTGAATGACCATGCAAAATTCATAATGGTAATTCATAACGTTTGAGAAATCAGAAAAACTCAAGCCAACGTTCGAAAAATGTCCAATACATGCAATGGAAAAAAAAAAGTCCAATACATACAACGGAAAATTTTCCAACCGTAATATTTTTTTATATAGGAGGTGGATCTTTTAGGAACACTTCCTTAATGAAGGAACTAAGAACAAACGTCCATCTTTCATATATCACACATTTTCTAACTTTTCTATTCCAAAAAATTATCCCACTCAATATTCCTTCTCAATAAATGGTCGAGAATTCGAGTTCTCAAATTTTGGATTTTAGAAAATTTAAGTCGTCCCATAATTCCAATCCACGATACTATCAATCATTTCTACAATATTCTCAATTTTCACAGTATCATCAATTTCTGTAGCGTGGATGCAAATGAATGCCTACAACTACCCAAATTTGGGAAACTCTTTTTTCCAGTTCGCAACAAGTACCATGTCACAACCCGTCCAAAAGTGGTTATATTATAAAGTGATTTTATTATTATTATTATTATTATTATTATTTAAAAAAAAATGTATCATATTGAGTATGCATTTCATATTTTCATTTTTTTGGAATATATATATTATGCATAAATATTTATTAAGGTGATTTATTTTGCATTAAAGAAATTGTGCACTAATTATGTTGATTTATTTTGCATTAAATAAATTGCGCATTATGTTGATTTATTTTGCATTTAAATAAATTATACATAAATACTATTAATTAAGGTGATTGATTTTTCATTAAATAAAATTATTCTTTTTAATGTATTGATTTGTAACATATTGATTATGTATTAATTTATTAAGGTGATTGATTGATTTTTTTAATGTGTTGATTTGTAACATATTGGAGAGTTTTGTTTAAAAGTAAAACTTAGCATCCACATTTCATATTTCATTTCTCAAATCATTTGTGAAGACTCTCTCAAATATTTAGATTATTATCTCTTGTGGAGTATCCAAATTGTTATTGCATTTGAGGTAAATGTTTATTTTATTTATTTAATCTATTTTATTTAGTAGATTATGCATCTAAAATTTTCATGAGCATGCATATTCATATGAGATTTAAATTAGTAGAAAATTTGACGATTTATTTTATTACCATGGTTTTTGGGTTAGAAATAGATATTTAAATCTTGTATTTGGAAAACGGATCGTTAGATAATGAATGTATAATTTGTTTTGATTATTGAAACGGATAATTGTGTAGTGGACCTATTTTTCGGTCTGAACTTAGGAGTTTGTGTAGATATAGATATAATACAACAAGAAATATTTAAGTTGCATGAACACTAGAATTTGTCATGCCATTATTTTCTTCTGCCGAATTTCCATAGCCAATTACTCGATCATTTGTTAGTTGAAAAATTCGATAAAAATTACAGAGAAAAACTTTATGATGTTTTTAAGCTCTCTTCAAATTTTGGTAATTTTTGGACGATTATTTATATTTTTAAAGAATTTTCACTTTTATGCTGTCGAAAAATCATGCCTTCGGGATAGGGCTTAGTAAAACATTTATATCTCACTCCTCACAAATGGTTTTGACTTGATTCTTTTTCCTAAATATTCTACACTCGTAGAGGTTTGTCAAAATATTTATTTTGTATTTTTAGTGTACTCGTACAAAATCAGTTTAATGAAAATGTTCAGGTGTTCAGTTCGAAAATGCAGTTTTCATATTTGGATTTTTGGGAAAGTATTCTGTATTTTCTGAAGTCATCATTTATCCAAATAACTTGAAATTTTGATATGATGTTCCTACATATGTTCCCTAGATATATTTTAAATCTTAGAATTTTTAGAGTATGTTTAGTTCCTCAAACGTATAGATTAAGGACAGTAGGTCGAAATCGATCATATCAGCACAGTTTATTCGTATATATTGTTAGGATCTGATTCGAGTTTAGGGCTCTTTCGGCACGACATCTAAGATAGTAATTAGGAAATTTCGATCAGAGGATACTATATAGCTTATGGAATTATCATACATTTTATTTTGTATGAATAGTTATTCATTATTCGTATTTGTATTGAATATTTAGGTGTGGGCGACTAAGATATTAAATTATCTTATTATTATTCAAGTCATTTGCAATGGAATCAAGGTGTGTGGACTCTTACTTATGCTGTGGATTTATGATTATCCTTATTGATGTGATTACAGACATGTATTATTTGATGTTCATTATGACATGGTTCCGGGATTTATTAGTGGTCATCCTTCATTTTAACATTTCATATGTTCCGGAATTGGCTATCTAGTTATCCTTCATTTTAACCTCTCGTGAGTGTTCTTGGATTTATTATTTAGTCATCCTTCATTTTAACATTACGATGTTCCGGGATTGGCTTTATAATTATCCTTCATTTTAACCTCACGGTTGTGCACAATAACTTATCATGTTCCGCCTTTGTGGTAATGTCATGGGTTGCCTTTGTGGTAACGTCATTTATGATGCGAATTATTTACATTGGACGCGGTTATATCAGTTTGGATAATCATAGCATATGTCCCACATTGAGTGTACTATGTATACTCACCCCTCACTTATCATTTCAGGAAATTGAGCTCGGAGGCGTGTGGAGGATCGAATGACGCACTCGTATTTTATTTTTAAAGATTTTTCTTCGTACTCTACTTTTGGATAAAATCTTGTCTTATTTATATTTCCGCTGCTCAAGTCTTATTTTAAAGCTACATTTGGATTTGTATAAGTAAATTTCCCGCAAGGTTTTTTCTAAATGCTTATTGGTATTTTCTTTATAAAAGATAAATTTGTTATTTAAAAACGGGTCGTCACATACCATTTCAATTTTCGACTTCTATATTTCCACAACATTCTTCACAAAACGGGACTAGAACATATTAGCCTTGTCGACAAAAATAAAGATGATAATGTTTAGGAAATTACTTGACTACCTAAAAAATGGTATGACGCCTTGGTCACATGATGAGGATTGAAGAGAGATATGTATCGCTAAATCTCGATGCACTGTCAGCATCGATGCAAGAGTTGGAAATGCGCAAAAAACTAAAACATTCTCGCTATACTGCTTTGGAATGTCTCCATAAATCTTGCCAATGCATATTCGAAGTTCTTGGTCCCTGATATTTGAGGAGGCCAACCAATGAAGATATTCAACGATTGTTTCAAAGATATGGGCTCCTCGAAATGTTGGGGAGTGCATTGGACATAGAGGAATTGTCTATCGCATGGAAAGAGATGTATAAAAGAGGCGATCACGATTCATGACTTTCCCATGGTAGTTTTAGAAGCGGTGTCATTTCAAGAGTTAAGGATATAGCATGCTTTTTAATCAACTTCTTAATATGAAAAAAATGTGTTCCATCTTTTAACCATTGGAAGAAAATTTTAAAAGTTGGAAAAGTTGTTTTAACTTCTAATTGAAGAAGTTGGTTAACACCGTTCCAATGCCAGTGGGTGCAGAGCTATATCCTGCAAGAAGACTTATAGAAAAAACTATACGTGGTCTTGTACGATTAACTAAATACGTCAATGCTCCAATTGTAGTACAATATAGAACTTGAGGATCAAGTATCATTTTACTATCTTCAATAGGTCCAAATGGATCTTTTTGTCATGTGGTGGGACTCATACGTATATATTGATATAATTACGTGTATATTCTAGTTGAATAGTGGGGTTGGTTTTTTCGTTCATCCTTAAGATAAATTGTTGGTTGCGTATGGATAAATGAGTTATATGAAGAAAAGTGAGAGTTTGTGACAAGTCACGCGGAACAACTCAAAAAGAAAATATCAGTATAAAGGAAATGATTTATACGAATAAACTAAAACTAGCTTTTTAGTTTAACGGAGAACTCATAAACTCTTTTGGTATGAAGTCAAATTAACACGTCGAACCATTTAGGCCCGATTTTCATTTTTCCTAATTTTTTTGAGTCCATGCAAACCCAAACTAAAATAGGTCGAATCAATTTTCATCTCTCAATTGCAATTGAAGGAATGCTAGCTAGTAGTGCTGCAGTAGTATCTTTAATTTAGAGTCTATTTTAACAACGGCATTTGGTAGCTAAGGCGGGAAATAGAAAATTAAAAAATAAACGTCCAAAAGATTCAAATCTTTTACCCATTAGAGATAACGTTTGAGCAGATAATAATGAATCAGCAATTTAATTAATAATTCCATCACCAGTTCTTATTTTTTTCTTTCTTATATAAATAGACATTTATATAATTGTTGAATTGGAAATTGAAGGCCCATACGAGACCAAAAGACATTTGTTATGTCAGGGTAGGCAAAGGAAGCTAAAGTTCCAAAATTGGAGTATAATTAAAATCGACACAACAATTCCTGATACAGATCTGAATTCACACTCTCAACTCACCCATTTTTGTCCGATTGTAAAAAAGACAAACCCACAACCATACATACGACGCATGTATCATGTATAGATACATATACATATTATAGAGAGAGTATTTATTCACTATTCAATAAAGGAGGAGAGAGATAGAAACTAAAGTTTTTACAGTACCCAATGCTGCAGGTTTGCAGTGCCACAAAAAATTGTTGTTCCAAGTTTTTCCCACCCCGTACCCCACCCAACCCCAGCCAATAACTGCTTCGTCTTCCCCAACCCCAAACTTTGACCAGGTTTCTGCATAAAATGAAGCGGCCAAGCCAAGATTCTCGCTAATTTAGAGAGAGAAAAGATAAATACTAGTACTAAACTCTCCTATATTCGAGCTTTGAGTTGAATAGGTTGTAGTAGTTATCCATATATACTAAAAATGCCTCCTCAAAAACCCAAATCCTTCTTACATAATATTGAAACAAATCATGGTCATGGCTATATGCTTTCTCTCTCTACCGAGGTTTTTAGTCTTCCTTAAAACCCTCTCTTCCTCTCTCCTCCATTGATTTCCATCTCCCCGCTTAGAAATCTCACTTTTGCTTAACGGCCCACAAATTCAAAACTCGCTATTTTCTCTCTCATCACTCTCTCTCTCTCTCTCTCTCTCTCTCATGGACGCATCCGAGGCGACGAAGATCGTGATGTCGAGGATCCAAAGTTTGGATCCGGAAAACGCTTCGAAAATCATGGGCTACATACTCATTCAAGACCAGGGAGAGAAGGAGATGATAAGGCTGGCTTTCAGTCCGGACCCCTTGCTGCTCTCCTACATCAACAAGGCTAAGGCCCGTTTCGCTGCGGCGTCTTCCGCCCACCGCCGCTCCAGTCTGCCGCGAATCATGATACCCAACGGCTTCAATTTTGGCGGCCCGCTTTCTCCTTGTCATAGGAACAATGCCCATCTCCAGAGGCCCAACAATGGCGGGAGTAACAGCCCTATCCCTCAGTTCTACGGCGAAGACGATTTCTTAAGCGGCGGCGGCGGTGTGAATTATGAGCAGCAGTTTGAAGAAGAGTTGCCGCTCGTTGATGGGTCGGGTTGTTTCGACCCGACTATGAGCCCGAATGGGAGGAGTGAATTTTTTCCGAACAGTCCTCAGACGTTCCACCGGCGGAGTTTCTCGGTCAACGACGCGGCGTTTCTGGTGAATCTTGAAGAAGGCGGCGGTGGGAATGGGTTTGTCTTTCGGCCTTGCATGTATTTTGCGAGAGGGTTTTGTAAGAATGGGAGTAGTTGTAAGTTCTTGCACGGCGATGGTGAAGCCTGCGATGGAGGGTCGCCGAACGGCGCCGCCGGATTTGATGAGATGAAGGCCTTCCAGCAGCAGAGGCTGGCTGCCATGGCTGCTGGGCCTCACAGCCCTTTTACTTATAGTAACTGCATGGATGAAAATCTGAGGTAGTGTTTCAGTTAATTCACATTCTTTGTTACATGATGTAATAATTAAATTTAAGAGTAATTGTTTGTGCTAAATGTATGATTAGAGAAGCATCAAGAAATGCAAGAGAGGGGGACGAAATATGGAATTTCGCGGATGCAAAATAGAGATTTTTAAAAAATTACACACGAGAAACGAATTTACGGGCAACACCCGAACCCCCCCTTGCATGTGCCTATGTGTATGAGCATTTGAAGTGCATATATATTTTGTGTATTCTTGCTAAATTTGAAATGGTATGTGATCATCATTGACCTTTTACGCTTCCACAATTTATACTTATTCTTGCTAAATTTGTCATTCTTGGACCATACCCCTTTTTGTTTTTCATTTGATTTTGCTACAATAGTTAAAAAGGATTCACATTGTTTGTAAATATCTAGAGCTAAAAGTGTGTTATAGTGGTTCTTGAATATAGCATTTTTACGGTTTCTTGGAGCTTATTCTTGTTGGTATATTCCTTATGCAGTATGATCATTGTTTCTATTAGCTCTTTTGATGGTTTAAACTAATGTGATTGCCTTTGGATGGCAGGGGTGATTTGTCACCGATGGGATTAGGTGCTTGTGCAAGCTCAACTGCGCGGCAAATTTACTTGACATTTCCAGCCGACAGCATGTTCAAGGAAGAGGATGTTTCTAACTACTTTAGGTAATTGATTGCTATTGAATTTGTTTTGTTCTTTTTAAAACTTGAAATGTTGTAAAGAGCAGCACTGATTCTGTTATTCTTGATTCAAGTATGTTTGGGCCGGTGCAAGATGTAAGGATTCCGTATCAGCAGAAACGAATGTTTGGGTTTGTGACGTTTATGTATCCAGAAACAGTCAAGCTTATTTTGGCGAAAGGGAATCCTCATTTTATGTGCGATTCTAGAGTGCTCGTCAAGCCTTACAAAGAGAAAGGAAAAGTTCGAGACAAGTACTGCACTTTTCACCTATTCGCTCTCTATTACCTTATCTGGTCCAATTATTAATACTCACTAGTTCTCATTTGAACGATTTGTAGGAAACATTATCAGCAACTGTTGGAGAAAGGGGAGTATTCAGAGCATTTTGATCATCCATTTGGTGAGGCTTGATTTATAATCGGTTCTTTTATAGATGAATTCATTAGCTGAATGATCCGTTTCTCGTGTAGGACCTAGAATGCTGCTTAGCCCACAAGAGATGATACTGAGGAAGAAATTGGAGCAGGAAGTGGAATTGCAGCAAGCCATTGAACTTGAGAGTCAAAGGATGTTGAGGCTGCAACTAAGGGACCATAATAATCACTATCTGCAGAGGTTTCCTTCCAGCGTCCCGTATTCCTCACCAAGAACATCTCAGTTTCTTGTGAATCCACATGTCAATGCTTCGTCTCATTCAATCAATGAAGACAATTCAGAAGGTTTGTTCAGTTAATAGGTTGCAGCTTAACTCCGGATTGTCTCAATAGACATTTTATCGCATTTGTAGAAGCGGCTATTGCTGATGAGAAGAAGGCGTTGGAAGGAGTTGAGTCTCCCACTAATAACAATATACAAGGTGGTGATGAATTGCATCAAGCAAACTCTCTTGATTTTAATCTCCACGAAAGGTATGAATGTTCTTTATAGTAAGAACATGTAGACTTGGTTGTTCGCCAAGAATGCACCCGTTATTCCTCATGAAGAAACAAGTTATACCGAGTTTTCAATCACTAAGGATCCTCTATTGCACTTTTGGTTTCCCAATACATGTCCCACTAATGAGGTGGTGACATGTGTATTTCTACCATGATTATATGTGGGATAGAATTGAGCTAATTGCCTTGATTAATGATTTTCTTGAATTAAAAATACACATGTCGCTACTTCATTAGTGGGACATGTATTGGGACACTAAAAGCATAATAGAGGATGCACATCGGTTTTCAAGAAAACTTGTTTCTCAGGATTTTACGTGCTGATAATCTCCTCTTCTCTTTGACATGAAATCAGCTTTGCTCCTAAGGATTCAGCGGAAGCTAATGACGATACGCCATCCTCTAACAATGCAGCGTTGCTGCCCGGCGGTTCTCCCCTCACCATGGCTTCTCTTAAATCATGTTACTTACAAATGCCTAGGTACAATCCTTCTTCCATGAATTGCATTTCTTTGCCTACTTTCACAACTCTGTAAAGTAAGCTCGTATATACTAGTTAACCTGACCTTCAGGTTTGCATCCACACAAGAAGCCATTGAGATGTAGCTCTTACTAGGAAGCAGGAATTAGCTTTAGCTTGGTAAGGGATTATAAAAACTTATGTCGAATCGTCTAGAAAGTGTTCTCATTTGAATTTGGTTGCTGCAGAAAGTATGTGTAGCATATACAATGAAGTAGAAGAAAGGTTTAGCAGCTGTATGGCCAAAGAAATACCCACACAGCAGAAGAAGAAAAGATCTCTAAGGGAAGTTCCTATTAATTATGTTAATACCATACTAGTAGTAGTTACAAAAAAATGCGTAATGCATGGGGGGATGAAATGACTTATGAACTGATTTCTTTAGTAGGGTCCTGTCGCTCTCTCTCTCTCTCTCTCTCTCTACATTTTGTATCCTCACTTTAACAAGCACTAGCATGCAATAGCAATAGATTTATCTATTCTAAAGAGAACTTTGCAGGGTATTTTGTGTATATATAGAAATATGTAATTTCTCATGACAGCAAGTGGAGGATAAAAGAGAGGATTTTACTACAACTCCTTATAAAGTTCCAATTCATGGCTCCTGATGATGTACAGCCTTTTTAACATTTACTTGAATCATTACTGCATGAGGAAAGCAGGAAAAAGGTTTTTGAATCATGTAAATTGAATTAATTATATTTAATGCTAAAAGGACCAAGAATAATGAGAGGAAGAAAATGGAGGGAAAGTAAAAGAAAAGTGAATTCTTTTGCACCATAATTAAAGTGCTACACTCTGGTTGGCTACTCTTTTGTAGTTTCTTTAGTTGGCCCAATGAATCATACATCTGGATCTGGAAAGGGAGTGGTCAACCCGAGTATATTTGGTAGGGGAATTTGCAAAAGTAGTCAACTTAACATTCTATATTGCAAAAATGGACAAGTTGTGTGTAAATTGCAGAAGTAGATAATTTTTTTTTTAGATTTAATTGTTATTTCTGCTGTGTTGCTGACATTCATCATTCCCAGTGCACCTATTCAATTATGCTTTTGATTTGCTTTATTGATAAAAAAAGCACGTGGTTCTTCAAAATAATAATATGAATAGGTAATCTAATGTATGTTAATTGTAATATATTATATTAATAATATAATAATAGTAGTAATTTAAGTCTCTTTATAATGATAGTAAAAATCATCTTATTAACGTACTCTCTCCGTCCCGCTATTACTGTCCTATTTGCCTAATTGGACTGTCCCGCTATTACTGTCCTCTTTCCTAAAATAGTAAAAATTACTTTTAAACATAAAATGAAGTGGGTCCTCCTTACTCACTACTCAACCCTCACATTCTTATATTCTCTCTCTTCAAAAATCTATCTCCCACTCGATTATGTTCCGCTCCGAACTCAGAAAATTATGATTTTTATCTTTTTGAAAACTTTAGATTATTTCTTCAAATACAATATAAAAAAAATAAAAAAAAATAAAATTGATTGCCTTTTACTAGCTTTGCAAAAATTTGGATAATTCTCATTTATTTCCACCAACTACTCTTCGAAAATTGTGTCATTTTCTTTATACAATTAAAACTCATAAAATACACACTAAACTAAAATTTCTTAATCTCCGTGCCGAAGTCAACTGGGACAGAATTAGCGGGATGGAGGGAGTATTATATATGATAGTACAATATTATTGAATATCTTATTAATTATTAATTTAAGATAGTAATTACACATTTAAGATATTGATTATTTAAAAACATATTAAAATAATCACCTTTGATTTGCTTTATAAGATTAAAAAAAAAAGAACACATTTTTCTTCAAATGGAAATTAATATTTTATTAAATAATTCATAGTATATCTTAAGTGTGTAATTACTATCTTAAATTAATAATTAATAGTATATCTTAAGTATAATATTATCTCAATACATTGATAGGAGCACAAAAAATACATAATTGATAAGAATAATACATAATTGATAATTCGATAAATTGCAATTCGATCCACAAAATACACTTCACCCTATATATTAGTTTCATGCCATCTTTGCACACATTTCTTCCTTGTATGACCCGCTTGCCGACATATATGTCACGCCCCGATTTTCGGAGAAGGACACGATCATCAGGGTGCGACTGGGGGTTAAGAAAAGAAGCGGGGAAAGAAATAGGGTTTGTATTATTTGGAATAAATCAAGTGAAAAGGCCAATAAATTGTGTACAAATCTTTCAATGGTGACTCATGCTATAACAAAGATGAGAACAATACTCAAGAATTTTATATTCAAGGACTCGACTCAAATTGAGTCCTTAAGCAATTAATCATCAAAGCCAGTATCACAGGGCCCAAAAATAATACACAAGATAAGCCCATCAGAGTTATTAATAAAAGTATTTAAACTTAAGCGGAAGCAATATATAA
The DNA here is from genome assembly GCA_028984105.1 of Lavandula angustifolia. Taxonomy (NCBI): domain Eukaryota; kingdom Viridiplantae; phylum Streptophyta; class Magnoliopsida; order Lamiales; family Lamiaceae; genus Lavandula; species Lavandula angustifolia. The sequence continues at coordinate 4,051,006 of CM054826.1, forward strand.
TATAGATATACATCAGAAACCCTCGCCTCAGCTTTGCTCGTCACCACCGTCCGCCCAACCTGAAAACATTTTGAAAATAGTTTGGGCTGAACACTAGTGTACTCAGTGGGTTAAACAGTTCATAAACATTTTTATAAATAGTTTATCCATGTATAAATCGTATGACTTGGAAGGTTTAAAAATAAAAGCCACTCCCAGTCATACCAACATTTATCTCATTGTGTGCGCACTGTCACGTTCTACTGTTACTCTTACTCTATACCTCCTTCCTTTCGGACTTTGGGCTACAACCCAGTGGGTCCCATAAACATCTGATCTCGGGTCTTGACCCAGAGATCCCAACCGTTAGACTTAAAGCCGAAGCTCATAGGTCCTCTCCAACTGGTTAGCACACAATGGCGATCAACCCATTGCACTACTAACAATGGTGTACACAATTCTCACTAGCGTGTTAGGCCGTCAAGAATCTCGATCGATTAAATTCGGGAGCGTTAAACAAGTAGAACGCACAAAAACATCTTTCATGAATAAACAAGCATTTCATAGAGTTTAATAACTCAAAATAGTTTTGAGAAAGTAAAACCCACCTTGAAGTACTCCTATAGCTGAGATAGTTTCTCTGACAAGATAAGGTGCTACCTCTCTTCTTCAATAAAACCTACAAGAGTAATCCTAGACTTAGTTGTAATTTAAATTCTTTTTCCTTAGTAATCCTAACAACTTCCGAATCCTAATTCACAACCCTTGTCTTCCAAAATAGTTTTATTCTTTTGAAAACAGTTATATTTATTAATTATATTCAAGCTTAAGAACTCGATACCTCACGTGAATGGCATCACGTTAGTCTAATTTTTATTATCAGACTATTAATTATTCAGCTAAGTAAAGTCCAAGTCTGTATGGATTACATATATGACAACTTCTGACACAAGCAATTATAATGAGATGCTATGATTGTTGGTGTAATAGAATATTTCCTAATAATGCAAACATAATAACCATTTACATCAATCAAACTAAATACTATGACTTCTGTCCTTGTTAAGAATTGATTTATTTTAGTTTCTCTAAAAAGAATTAGGTACTCACTGAAGAAGAGAATGAAATAAATTAAATTAGACGTATATTAATCATGCCAATTTCATTCTCTTTAATTTATACTTATCGGCACAAGAAAGGGAAACACAAGTTGTTCACACCCATTATTAAAATTTCTAGCGTCATTAATACTAATGGTATAAAGAATAATACCTGAAAATCCAAACTGTTTGATGAGTTAAGTTCCGAAAAACCCTTATAATTCTATTAACGTATGCTAGTTGTAAACATGAAGAAAAAAAAAATGGCTTCACCTCATATTTATAGAGCTAGACAACCTATAGGTAATGATTGCCTATCTTATTTAGCTTACTAATATCATCTCCCTTATTTATGCATGAAGGGCACGTGAATGAAACAAAGAGTTTGAAGACAATTTGTACTCTATCTAGCATGATATTTATTCTCCTAAATATATTAAAATATTAATGTACTACTTCATTCCATATAAAACAAATGGTTAGATACAAGTACACGTATCTACACTTATGATAATTAAGTTGCACATATAATACCATTTTAGACACTATACATTATAAAATAATAAAGTCTATCATGCATCCTTCCCAACATAATGGTAGTAGGTTCATTCACTTAATAATAATTCATAAATAAACCTATGTGCACACCCTTAATGATACGAATTAACGTAGGAGAACCACTATATCATGCAGATGATTTACAATTTGTATCCATTTTATTCTAAGTTTATTATACTGAAGTCTCAAATTTTCTGTTGAAATTTAAAAGAATTTATGCAGGGTGTGAATCTTCTAATCTATAATTAAAAAGTCCACTAATCTCCTTAAACCTTGTCGGGAAAACTAGGGTTATCACAATATACTATAGTGCTTTGCACCCTTGGGCTTTCTACTACTAGATGCCTCAAACCCGGATTTGTAGCGTCCCGTCTTCGGTCGACCGGCTTGACGCCTCGATATAGGAGGTTTAACAACCTCACCAAGAATGTCAATTGGCACGTTCCATTGATCCTGGGGTGGTGGAAGCGGAGGAAATATGCGTGCGTATAAATCACGATGGATATCTGTTAAGTAGTAGCGAGACACAAAAGCATATATATTGGCACCAGAGTGCCTGCATTTGAAGATTTTGTCAATATAATTTAAATATGATCATCAATCAATTGAACTTGAGGAAAATTTAAAACTTAAATCATTGCAGCAACAACATGTGAGCAAGGCAACAAATCCAACTGGAACTCACAACATGTGCACTCTCACATTGGTGTAAGTCCACTATGAAGTACTTTCTGACGTCAATAACTTTGAATTGCCCAATAGAGATCTGTGTGACTCTGAGAGTGTGTGCTTTTTCCACCTCGAAGTGAAGCTTTTGCTTTGCCGTCTCAACCATTGGGTGGTCATGTGCACTGTAGAACGCTCGTTTTTCATCGAACCATTTTTCCATAATTGAACGAATAGTATCGAGAAGCGCGCAAATTGGAAACCGTCGAGCCCACAATAACCTTCCATTAAAAGACTCGACGACGTTTGACGTCAAGAAACTGTAACGTCGACGCGTACAACGTTATGGACCGAGTTCCATCAGTTTCTTGTAGGCTCCATCCGGGCTAGCTGATTGGATTGATTCCATCGTCTTATTAAACACTGAAGAACGGTACGCAGTCGCTGCTTTCCTAAACATCCAAGTAATAGTGCGACCATAAGGCACAATCTTGTTCAACAGATGGTAGTTGCAAAGCAAGTGGCATTCGGGATACACTTCTGCGATGACAGCTGAATACTAATATGTTGGTCAGATACGAATGCTAACTCTGGGTGTGTTCCAAATACACCCCTGATCTTCTCCATAAACCAAGTCCACGAGACATTACTAATAACATAGGATTTTACTTGCCAAAATAACAAAATAATTTCGAAAACTAACCTCGAAACCCTTTTTATGACGTGGTTTAGAAATCACTGGAAATTCCTTCGGAGATAATTGATCTTGAGCACTCTCTCTTTTTCGTATATCTAATTGATAAATTTTGAAGGCATCAATTCATCTTCTACAAATGGTGAATCGATCTTATACACTACCTCATATATATATAACTCAATTCATGTAATTGAGTAGTCAAATCAGACTTCGTGAACAGTTAAAGACTGCAACTGAGTAGTTGTGATGAATCAATTCTTTACTTTATTTCATAAATTTATCTCAAAAGGTATTTTTTTTTGTTTCTTTTTCTGAAAAGTACTTATCCTATATAGACTACCTATTCTACCTATTCTATATTATTATTTCATCAAAATTATTATTAAAATATATTATTGATTATTAATTATAAGTTTTTTAGATATTATTAATGAGGATTATTATTATGATTATTATAAAATATAAATTATTATTATTATTATTAATATTATACTATCATAATACGTTTTTTTATTATCATTATTATAAAGCGCTACAAATCGTCTGGCCCATTTCGGGTGGCCCCTTCGGTGGCCCACCAATCACGCCCCGCCACGCGTGCATTGGTGGGCCACCTTTTTATAACTTAAATATTTTTTTATTGTTAACATGGCCCACCAATGCACGCGTGGCGGGGCGTGATTGGTGGGCCACCGAAGGGGCCACCCGAAATGGGCCAGAGGAAGCGGACACATTATAAAGAGACTAAATTACTACTATTGAACCATGTGCCCTTTTTGACCAAAAAAAGTAAATCAAAGATGATCATAATTGAATGGGTGCATTGGAAATAATGAATGTCAGCAACACAGCAGAAATAACAATTAAATCTAAAAAAAAGAATTGTCTACTTTTACAATTTACACACAACTTGCCCATTTTTGCAATATAGGATGTTAAGTTGACTACTTTTGCAAATTCCCCTATTGTACTACGACCTCTGTCCTATTATAAGTGTTTTCCATTTTTCTCACAACATTCAAATTGGTCTTCACTTTTCAATTGAGTTAGATAAGTCTAAACATTCTAATTTTTGTCGGGTGTATTCGTCCTCCCCTTAATAATTTTTCTCAATTTTAAAATGTAAATCAACTCCCATTTTTTACTTGAGGGAATAAGTTAATCAAATAAATGTATGCTTTTCAATGTTGTAGCATAGTTAATGCTACGAGGGAGTCATGTCAGTCGAGAGAGAAGATGAAATGAAGGGGAGGACGAATATGTGTGGACGAAATTATGATATTTAGGCTTACATGACTTAACTGAAAAATGAATAATTAATTTGAATGTTATGGAAAAGGTGAACAATCAATATAGTCTTTTAATAGTGAAATGCATCATTTCAAATATTTTTAAAATATAAATCATCTAGGAAATAAAAAAATTGAAACTAGTATATGACTAATGGCATTCGCAGTTTCACAATATGTGTATCGGATCCCTGTTCGAGCAGCGACCACACTTCATGCGCGCCTCTTCAATTGTCGAAACAAGGGTTGGCTTAACTGCTATTGGTTTCTCCTTACCGAATACCTTATGTTCGCTTGATTACTACTCTGTATTCACTTTACTACGTACAATTAATATTAAAATGTTTAGTCTTTCTTGAATAATATTGCACCAAAATTTCTCAAATTTATTTCAACCGTGCACGAAGCTCACGCACACTAGTCACTAAAGATCATGAGAGGGTTTGCGTGTAATAATATCCTAGAACACATGTTATTTTTTGCAGAAACAATATACGCACATAAAGGTAGTTTGACGTAATTTCAAGTGAACACGAGGTATTTTTCATATGGATTGGAATATGGTCTTAGAATGTAGCCAAAATTGTACATGTCACAAACCTCACTGTAGAAAAATGGCCGAATTACAATTTTTAGCATTCAATACGGCCATAACAGATTCCAATATCTAGTTTTCAGCTTCTTTCAAGCATATGTGACTGTCTGTATTGCTTATATGAAATATATTATGATTCCCACGTTAAAGATCAAATCTTTTTTCTGTTCATACACACACACACACACACACACACACACACACACACACACATATATATATATATATATATATATATATATATATATATGCATGTATGTATGTGCCCATTGGTTGGAAACTGATCAGTTCTTTGAAGTCTTAGAGAAGAGCTGTTTCTCGAAGAAGGTATAATGCAGAGATCAGTCATATATATATTGTATTTCATAAACTATGATTATTTAGGGACAGAATTTAATTATTTTGCAGGATCAAGCTAGTGATGGAGGGCCACAAATTCAGCAGGTGCATGCCTTTCTCTCTCCTTCCTCCCCTCCAAGCAAATTCATGCATTAGTTCTTGCTAAATAACGAGATGGTTATCTTGTGGCCGGATATCGTGATTACGGATTTTTCCGAAATAAGAGGCAGAAAAAAGGTTATTGCTTCAGATATTAAACTCCAAAACCATAATAATATTCTTCAACTTGCAGAACCACCAGTCTCTGAGATGGGAACCGCACACAAACTGCATGGCGATAAGCTGTCAAGAATCCAAGAGCTCAAGGGAAGAAAGAAGCCATGCTTCTTGAATTAGAAAAGAAGACAAATGAAAACCCGGACAAGATCAAAGATTTCGAGGACTTGATAGGAAAATATAACAGCAGGAGAGAGAAGCTTCTAGCAACCTAGGCACAAAAATCGCAGGAAAAAGGAGACTATTTTTAGGGTTTTAATTGCTTTATGTTGTGTTCCTTCACTTTAATTTCACAATGTTAATCTAATTTTCATCATCAAACTTCTCTAAGTTTATTATTCTTAAGATTACTGTTGCATCGCACAAAAAGCACAAAATTGATATTAATTTTTGTGATCAAAAAAATATTTCGATAAAGAAATGTCAAATATCAAACATGGCTGAAAAAACATAGGCTTCAGCCAAGTGGAAAAAAATATAAGTGCAAAATCAAATAAAGTAAAATATTTTATGTATTCCCTTCATTTCATTAATTGTGTTGTGTTTCATTTTTTTTTCGCATGTGTGTTGAGAAAGTTGTGTTTTGTGGTGTGTTGTATTATTTACTTTAGACTTTTTGAGTAGCTGATTCTTATTCACATATTTTTTTTTACCTTTTTTAGAAATGAAACAGTTTTAATAAAACAACTAAAAGAGGGAAATGAGACATTGTTAATGAGATGGATGAAGTATAAAATATATAGAGTGAATTGCCATTTTTGTGTCTAAACTTTCAATTTTTTGGTGTTTTTGGTGTCTTTACTTCCAAAATTGCAAATTTGGTTCACAAACTTAAGAAATGCTTGTTATTTTGGTGTCTTCTATTAATTTAATTATTAAATAATACTAATGATGATTTAGAAAAGGGTAAAATTATAGAGTCACACGTAATATATATATATTATTAAAATTATTTATTTATGATACATTTTGATAATTTATAATTAAATACAATTAATAATTGAATATTCTTAAAAATTAAAAATTAAATACTGCTAAAAATTTGTAATATTATATTAATGTATAAAGTTCAATTCTATATAAGGACATTGTTTTTAGACCTCCCAATTTTAGTATTGTGACATTAAAAAAAATTAAACGTAAATTAAAATAAATTAGTAAATTATTTTTAACATTCAAAATAAACATATATTATTAAAAAAATTATCATAAACTTATAAAATATTAATTTAATAGTTTAAAATCATTACAATTATTACAATAAAACTTTTATAATAATTATTTTTTTTTATAAAAAATCACATTATTTTATAATTTTACCTTTCTTTAAATCATCATTAATATTATTTAATTATTAAAATAATAAAAAACACCAAAATTGTAAGTATTTCGTAAGTTTAGGAACCAAATTTACAATTTTTAAAATAAAGGCACCAAAACACCAAAAGATTGAAAGTTTAGGAAGACCCCTCTCCCCTAGTCTTTATATATATATTGTAAAGTTTGCGCCTTACCCCAAACCTTAAGCTTATACTTTACTGGATTGATTTTATTCCCAAAAAACTTTCGTCGTAAATTTTATTATAATTCAACAATTAATGAACAATTATTATGTTTTAATATAAATTAAATTATAATATAAATAACAATCATAATTTGTTTTATTTATTTATTTTTTATTATATTATAAATTATAATATAAACAACAACTTATCATTTTATTTATTTTTTATTATAAATTATAATTATGTAATAATATTAAGAATAATACTGTTATTTCATTTAAAAAGAAAAAATAAGTTATTAATATGAGCAATATTTCCAATCATTATTTTCTCTACTTTCAACAATTTTCATCACCTAATTCCAAATACCTGATTCTCAAATCAGACGCTTTAAATAACATTGAACACTTATCAATAATTTTCGACTTATCCAAACAGCTCTTTATCTCCCTATGCTTATGTTTTTTATTATTATATATATATATTTTCTTAGATCATCTAAATTCGACCTCAAATCTAAAATGCACTAATTATTAAATCACGGAAAATCAATCACAAAAATAAAATACTAGTACTAGTAATTTACTTTCCCTATTGCTTGTGCTGTAAGTATCTTGTTCAACTTAAATATTACATGAAAATAATTTATAAGTACTTCAGTAACGGCTGTGAGTTATTCATTATAAAAAAAATACTCCTTCCGTCCCATTATTTATGTTTTATTGGGATTGGGCAAGGTAATTAAGATAGTTGAGGTAAATATGTAAAATTGTGGTGTAAAAGTATAAAGAATTGGGGTTCACTTGCTTAAATTGATTGTGGTCCATCGATTTATTTCCTTATTTGATATGAGACATAAATAATAAAATAATAAAAAAAAGGCAAGTAGGACATTAATAATAAGATGGAGGGAGTATGATATTGAGATGAGAGAATAGTAACTTTGTTTATACCACCTCGATATTTGGCTTCTATCTCCAACTACCCCCCAAAACTTTGACTATTCTACAGCATACTCAACTGCTCCCCGGTCATATCACTTTTAAATAGAGAGAGAAAGTGAGGAGGGGGAGATTTCAAATGAGAAAACAGAATCCAAATCCCATTCCCCTATCCGCCTAAAGGGGCAGTTTATTTTTCAATTTTCCTCCTTTTTCTGCACACTACTCCCTCTCTCTCTTGATTTTCTCTCATTAGTAATGGAATGATTAGGTAAATATAAGCACCAACTCATCATTACCTTTTATAACATGCTTCGATCTTAGACACCCTTATTTATTTCCCCAATTCTAATACGCCCCTCCATTATTAATACATAAAAGTCGAAGGGCCACTCTCTCTCTCTCTATAAAACCCTTCCCCCCTTCCTCTCTCTTTCTCTCTCTTCAAGAGGGGAAGCGAAAAGGACAAACCCCCTCGTGTCGGTCAGTGACTGGAGTTACTATTTACTACTACCGCTTCCACCTTCACTCAAAAAGATAATCAACAATTAGCCATGGATGCATACGAAGCTACTAAAGTAGTGATGTCGAGGATCAAGAGTTTGGATCCGGAAAGCGCGTCGAAGATCATGGGCTATATACTGATTCAGGATCAAGGCGAGGAGGAGATGATACGGCTGACTTTCGCGCCGGAATCGGTCTTGCTTTCGTACATGAACAAAGCGAAGCTGCGTTTGGGTATTCCTTCTTCAACCCCCAATTTTCCCCAAACTTCGCCGAGAATCGCGATTCCCAACAATGGATTCCTTTTCAGCAACCCCTGCAGCCCCATCCCGAGCCCCACGACTGCCCCGAGGCCTTTCTCCTACGCCGCCGCAGTCAATGGTTCGAGTAATTGCAACGGCGGAGGTGCGTCGAGCTTCAATTTCTACGGCGGCGGGGGCGATGAGTTGCCGTTTGTTGACGACGCGGCGGTGGAGCCAATGATGAGTCCGAGTGGGAGGAGTGATTCTCTGGTTTATCCTTACGGTGAGGACCCGGGTAGCCACCCGCGTCCCCACCCATTCCACCGGCGGAGCAGCTCCGTCAATGATGCGGCGTTGCTGTCTAATTTGGAGGAAGGAGGCGGTTTTGGGTTTCGGCCTTGCATGTATTTTGCGAGGGGGTTTTGTAAGAACGGGAGTTCGTGCAAGTTCTTGCACGGCGGCGACGCGGCGGAGGTGGCCTCGCCGGGAAATAGCGGTCATGGGTTCGACGATTTGTTGAGGATGAAGGCGCTTCAGCAGCAGAGGCTTGCGTTAATGGCGTCGAGGGGGCAACACCATTTCTCTTACAATAAATGCATGGACTTCATGAATGAGAATGCGAGGTAAGATATTGGGGAAAATTTTCAATTTATCAATTTTTTTCCTTTTTTGCATATTCTTATCTGTTTTGAGAAGTTGTGAAAATGTGAAGCCCTTTTCTTGAAAAGAGATGCTGCTGCATATCCATGCTTTGTTTCTGTTTTGGTGTTGGACATTTACTTTCTTGCAATTTTGAGTCTGATTTGTTCTAATTTGCCGTCATGATAGTTATTGAAATTTTCCCCAATTGATTTGGTATGAACCCTAACAGGAATGACTTGTCTCCAATGGGATTGGGTGGCGGAGGGAGTTCGATTTCTCGACAAATTTACTTGACATTCCCAGCTGATAGTACATTCAGGGAGGAAGATGTTTCAAGCTATTTTAGGTGTGAGATTTGAAGTTTTAGTTTATTTAACCTTTGATGCTCGAATTGCTATTGAAGTTTTAACTGATGATTGGTTATGATAAATTTTGTTTGAAGTATGTTTGGACCTGTTCAAGATGTTCGGATACCTTTTCAGCAGAAGCGAATGTTTGGGTTTGTGACATTTGTTTATCCGGAGACTGTTAAACTCATCTTAGCAAAAGGAAATCCTCACTTTGTGTGTGATTCTCGTGTGCTAGTCAAGCCTTACAAGGAGAAAGGAAAGATCATTGAAAAGTACTAATCAGTAATCAGCACCTTTTGTGTTAAAGATGTCATTTTTTTACTTATCTTTTCCTTGTTATAACGAGCCATTGTTCGATCGAACTGTTGTAGGAAGCAACAGCAGCAATACCACTTGGATTTAAGCCCCTCTGGAATTGAGTCTAGGGATACCATTGATCTCTCCTTTGGTATGCTTGCTTGATTGGTGATTATTTATCATGTAGCCGATCGACGTGTTGTTTTCTGATGCTTCTCTGGGTTTTTGTTAGGATCTAGAATGATGTTCAATACTCAAGAGATGTTGCTGAGGAGGAAACTTGAGCAGGAGGCGGAATTGCAGCACGCCATTGAACTTCAAGGAAGAAGGATGATGAATTTACAATTGATGGACCTAAACAATAATAGTCACAATCATAATCATCATCTCATGCAAGGGTTTGGGGCCGGTTTGCCAATGTCATCTCCTAGGCAATCTCAGTTCTTGATGAATCAAAATTTCAGTGGGATGAATCAAGAAAACTCGGAAGGTTAGCTCGATCTATGAGTATATACTTTCTCTCAGCATACAGAAACAAAATAAATTCAAGAGTTTAAACCACCATCTTTTGTGTTGGTTTGATGCAGAGTTTGATGGTCTTGCTCATCAAAACCCGGTGAAGGAAAGAAATGAGTCGTCTAACATAAATGGTGACGATTCTGATCTCCTCCCGGAAAGGTAATTCTAGGCTTGCTTATGAGCATTTCTGTTGTCTTGATATCTATATGATATTGATGGATGAACTATGTTGTTATGTTAAACATGAAGCAGCTTCGATCACGTCCTTCCCGATAGTTTATTCGCCTCCCCGACAAAACTAACTGCTGAACACCGCTCTGCTTTTGCTTCTACTGATGATACCACTCTACCTATAACAATCACTTCGTCTAAAAACAACACTCCTCTGCTTCCCCTAAGCATAGCTTCTCTCAAATCATGTTACGTCGAAGCACAACCGAGGTACTCTTTCTTAACCAGTTATTATTTGCCTAATGCTGAGGAAGAATGCAAATTCACTAGTCTTATTATATGCTCCCAGGTTTTCTTCCGGCCAAGAAGCCATTGAAATGTAGGTATGGAATAGCAAAAGGTGGACTTAACCTTATCTAGGTAAACCTCTTTCTTTTTTTTTCTATACAATTACTTAAGTTAGTTTCCTCTTATCTGATTATCTCTTGTCCCTCTCTCTCCTCTCTCTTTCTCTCTTTGCAGGAAGTTTGAATAGCTAGCTATAGAGAGCATATAGATGATGAATGAAGCTGTATAGCCAAAGCAAAACAATCAACAAAAGAAAATCTCTATACATACTGCACTAATGTGATCCAATCCAAGTAGGGCCTCTCTCTCCTCTCCGTCTCTCTCTCTCACTCACTGGTGTAATGGACCACATTGTTTTGTTTTAACAAAAGCAATATAACAAACAAAAGCTAGTTGTAATGGTAATATAATATATATATTTACAGATCGCTTTTCTTTTTGCAATGTGAAAATCATTCATGATGTGATTGTATCTTTTTTTAATAAGAGGTGGGGATTATTATTATTATATAAATAAAGCAAGAAATGGTGCAAAATTGACTGAGGAAAAAGGTTGTGTTTTGTAGCTATGATTGAATAGGGAATTTTGTCTGATTTATTTGAGATGGGCCAAGGCAGAGTCACATGGGGGTGCTGACACAGTTTAGAGAGAGGCATAAATTGTTGTAATAACTTTCTCACTTTCAACACCACAATACTCACATGCACACTGCTCTCTTCTGTCCCACATGTTTTTGGCCTTTTCTTTTCATGGGTTCTGAGGCTCCATTATCGGTGTTTTCAATTGCGGGTTTTCTTTTCGGAAAAAAAAACTATATTATTTAAAAATAGTTTTGGGGATAATATAAATACAAAAATAGCCACTTCTATAATGATATCCGCATTTTAGCCATGATTATCATAACATCTCAACTTTTTTTTATAGCTTATAAAAAATGACTTTTTTAGAAAATCAAGCGTTTTTTTTTGTTTTGTGACAAAGTAAATCACCTATCCAATTTGGGCAGAGAATCTATTGAACCAAAGAAGATCCACATCTTATTACTTATCTTAATTAATGGTAACTTGTCGGGCCTAATTAGAGATGACAATTGGAACTGGACCCGTCGTGACCCGACTCGCCCCGCCCCGCGATGGGGCGGGTAATACCCAGACCCGTAGAAGTACGGGGCGGGTCCATTTCTCTACCCGACCCGCCCCCACCCAATCCCGTTTGCATCCGCATTACTAATTTTTTTATTAATTTTATTATGTAATCTTACTTTTATATTATTTGAATTTTCTTGTTCTTCAATTCATACTTTTAGATACTAATAGTGACAACTATAATAAGAAAATTCAAACAAAAAGGCTTCCACTAACGAAAATTAATAATTAAAAAATAAAATAATTCAAAATTAGCAATTGAAACGGCATCAATGGGTCGGGGCCGGGTAGATCCGCCCCCTGCGGGTCCGGGGGTTGGTTACGAGTTTCGAATCCGTACAGTCGAGTCCGGATGCCGGATCTCGAAGTCAAACTTGCGGGCGGGCCCAGAGCTTATACTACCTGTACCGACCCGCAAAATTGCCATCTCTAGGCCTAATCTTTCAACTTGCTTTCTTCTCGTCGCGCTCCTCTTTGAGGGATTTCTTTCATTTTCCAGTGACCAAATAATTCTCAAATTTTAAAGTCATCATCATCATCTGTATTAGTTAGTAATATGATTAGATGTTAATTATTGTTAATAAACAACTTGACCGTAGAAAATATCCTAGAGCATTGATTGGTGGTATTGAGCCGTTATGATTAATGAAGTAATGTACGGTGTACCCCTCCAAAAGTAGAGTTTATCAAAAGGGAAAAAAAGTAATGTCTGCCGCACGCCCGAGTTTAAGCAGACACGTGCGCTCCATTCAAGCTTAATTGAAATTGGATTCTCAAAATAAGAGCAAAAAAATTATAAATGGAACCCAACTCTCATTACACCATAATTTTTTTTCTAACACGTTATTTCTAATCTATTTCTTTATATTTGATCTACACAATTTTTGCCTTTATTTTTGTATGAGTTATTTTTAGCGGGATGAATCAAAAAGGAAAAATTGTCACTTTTAATGGGACAAACGAAATACTATTTTGTTGAATAATATCATTTGTAAAATTGTGATTTTAAACACAAAAATCAGTACTCCATCCGTCCCACCGAACTTATAAAGATTTATGTGTACCACATTTTTCAGATTGTGTGTCTCATACCCTCTTATTGACTTTGTGGTAAATGTGGCCCATCGATTTTAATAAAAAAATACCACGTGTCAATATCCTTACATGGTGTGACAGACGTAAGAGTATATGAATGTGGTACATACAAGTTCGCTCCGAACCGAACTTATCTTATTTCTTTTCGGCGTGGTTATTTAGTAAAGTTTGTATATGTTGGTAAAGGTATGAGATTCGTATAATTAATTAATTATTATTAGCTTGTTAAATTGAGATGTGTGACATTCAATTAATTAATATTTTTGAATTTATTTGAGTTAGTAAAGATGTGAGAGTTACTTTGTTGAAAACAATACAAATTTGGTTAGATAGTTCAAAAAATATGTACAAGGTAAGTTAAGGGATTGGTGGAATATGTTCACATGTGAGGTACAAGTACATTGAATTTAAAGTAGAGTTAAATTCGTTTTCAAACGGGCCGAACTAGATGGGCTTGGGCCAGCTCATCAGAACCGGTGTTTGATAGGACCGATTTTGCCATAATCGGATTATAAAGACATAAACTCTTTATAAAATTTTTTTTACATGAACTTTGAACTTAATTTTTTTTTTCATAAAGTCGAAATTTACTACTTATGTTTTAATTTTAATTTACTTCTAGTAAAATATTTATCAGGATTTTTTTTAAATACATAGTCTTTTTTAAATATTATTATTAAGAAGATTCTTTCATTGTTTCAACTACTTTCTCAAATATCTTTTTATCTAAATTTTGATATATGAATGTGAGTGTTTTTCGTTTCATTTTACATTTTAATTCCCACATTACATGCAAAAAATAAAACTTTTTTTAATTGAATTCAATTATTCATAAAAAATCTTATTAGAAATAAATGATAAAATAATAAATTTCGATTGTGTGAAAAAAATAAAAATTTTAAATTCATGTATAAAAAGGGAAATTATAAAGAGTTTGTCTATTTGTTGGTAAATTGGATATTGACGATGCTGACTCACTCAACATGTCAACAACCACGTCATGCCGGAAAATATCATGTCAGCTTTGATTTTATAATCTTATAAAATTTGAAACAAATCAAGAATTAGTGTATTTATACGCTAAATTGAAAATTCATGTGAAAAAAGAAAATTGAAAAAATTTATTATATTTATAGGAGAATATCCATTTATTTTATCATTCTATCGAATCCATACTCATCATCTGAAATACTAACCCTGGAAAGGTCAATAAATAAATGTGTACTCCTTACCGCAAATTCCCGTCATAAACTTCAACGCTGGTAAAAAGTCAAGCATAATCAATTCACCCCAAATTAAATGTAAAAAACTCTCCAACGGTCGAATATGAATTTATTAACAAAGTGGACCCCATATCAACGGTCCACTATCCAAGCAGCTCCTACACTTTTCCTCTCTCTCTCTAAAAGCTCTCTGATAATCATTTCGCAATCTGGGATCTCTACTCATGCTAGTCAAGAAGCTACAAATCAACTTCACTTCATTTTCTCAAGCTGATTGATTAAATTAGGGTTCTTGTTAGGCGTTGGAACTGAATGGAGGTAGCAATAATCGATTGGAAAACCATCGATTCAAGAGTTGTGGTTGACGATTTGTACGAGCACATCAATGCTCCCAAATGGGTGGATTTCTCCGCCCCCAACGATTCTGTTGATGATGAGGCCTGGTTCTGCCGTCCCGGTAAGACAATCACACACACGAACGTTTAATATTTCTTGCGTTTCTCGATCGAGACGATTGATCTTGTTGCTGTTGTATAGATTGTGATCACCCCAAGTCAGTTGATGATTTCCTTAATGAGAGAGAGAAGACTCCGATCTCGAATTCGAAGGTTCGTAGATAATTTAGGGTTTCTAAATTTTGTTTTAAATTGGATATGATTTCTACGCGATTTTGATTCTGCAAAAACTGCAAATTAAGTTCGCGTTTCAATTGCCCATTTTCACAGATTCCGAGAGCAGCTGGGTTATTTGATATTCCTCCGTATCAGCGAAGCAACAGGTATATAGATCAACTGAATTTCTAGGCTGCAGATTCTACTCTTGTGTAAATCTAATTCATTCACACCTGCAGAGATGCAACATTGAAGAAAAGAAACATGGAGACAAAATACTTTAAGGTTGTAGAAGATGGTGAAAATCAAGACCCCAATCTCTCAACTCCCCTACAACACAAAGCCAAATCTGGGAAGGGGGCATTCAAATCAAGCACAGATAGGAGACAAGCTAGTGATGCGAAAGAACGAACACCGAAGCTCAGAAGTACTTTGTCTGCAAGGAATCTGTTCTCCGGCACGGATTTGCTGAGTAAAGTTTCTGAATTCTGCAATGAGTTGAAGAAACTGGCAACTAGGGGTCAAGATAAGGAGAGTGCAGACAATGTGGAGAAGACGGGAGACAGCGATCGTGTGGACGAAAACATAGGAGTTGTTAATGAAAGAGAGAAGGAAAGGAAGCCATTGCTGGAACAGAGTAAAGAGAGTAGTTCCAAGGGGAAGCTTAGAAGGAAAAAGTGAGCTTTTTATTTTCATGAGAGGAATTTTAGACATGATTTTTCAAGTTGCTAATGTGAAGTTGATGCAGGGTAAACGATGATTCGGAGAACACCCCGATCTCTGTGAATGTGAAGAGCATTAAACACCTGGATGCGGAGGGCAAGCTGCCTATTCGGACTTGCCCTCCCACTCCACAATGCTTCTCAGCCGGCTTTGGTAACTCTACTACGACGTCCAAGCCTTTCAGAGCAAGACCTCTGGTATGCGTTTGATCATAACATAATCTAGTTTAAGTGTTTGTTTTGCATTGAATCCATGAATATCTATATCTTCTATGATTTAACATCAATTAAAATTGATCATATTTCCAACTTAGGCATAAAATTACACTTAGTTGCCTTGGTCCTGTACTTGATCCATTAAGGACCATATCTAGAGTTCCTGACATAATCTGTGAAATTCCCATGATAGATAGTCTGCTAGAAGCCACATTTAACCTCTAACTTAATGACATAATCTTTTTGTTGCAATCATCACTTTTGAGCCTAATGTCTTAGTCTGATTAGCTATACATGGGTGATTCTGAAGATTTATGCATTTGTCTGGCAGAATCAAGAAAGAGGGATTCTGCAGGAGCTGAAGCAGATCGAAAAGGAGGTAACGAGGGAGGAAAAGAAGAGCAACCATGGAGGAGGAGAAGAGATAGCTGAAAAAGAAGCAAGATCTATAGATGTTTTCTGGTTCTTGAAGCCTTGCACCCTTTCCAGTTAAACCCAACAGATACATACAATCTTGTCCACATAATCATATAATTCTTTCATTCTTTCAATTTTTTACATAACATTTCATTGATTCTTGAGTCATTTGTTATCAAGGAACAACATTATTAAATAAAGATTACAATTATGTGTCCTAAATGATGATTCAGTTGTTTCTGAGTCTGGTTTTAATTCTTTTCTTACCCTCCCTAGCCCCCTCCCAAGATTGTATCCTGATTCTTGAAGGGCCAAAAATGACAAAACTATTCAGAAAAACATAAAAATGAAACTGAAACATTGCTGAAAGAAGATCAAATCTACCATAAAATGTAGAACACATCAATCTTCATAAATGATTATTCTCATAAATACATAAAAACACCCAAAAACAAAAACCCAGTAAAAAAGCAATCTACATCGAACCCACAAGAAAAAACACAAATATTCACAAATAATCTCTTACATCCTATCTGGGTTCGAATCCAACCTCGAAATCTCGAAGAAAACTTCACCTAATTAGAATTAATTAGCAGACAATTTAAGAACCCTCGATAAGCATACCTTAAACGAGGATACAACCGACGAGAACTGTCTCTCGTCTCTCTCCACATCTCATCGATTGTCTGCAAGAATCGGCTCAAATTTCTGATTGGAGAAATGTAGAGCGTCAAAGGGACCGCAGAAAACGCCACCGAGAAGAACAATTGAAGCATCGCAAACACCCAAAACTTTTCAAGATCAAGAAATAAACTTTACTGTAAAATAATTTCGAAATACGATCAAGAATTGATGTTTATCCGATGGGCTTTTCGGGAGTGGACCTTCGGATTTGATGGGCATAAGGTTGACTTCGAAGTTTATTTGGATTATCAAAAGATGGACTTTTGGAGGAAAAAAAATTAGGGATTAGGTTTTCTTTATCTGGAATTTATCGCTTTTTTACTTGCTAATATGAAATAATTGCAGTATGGAAATTACAGCTTGTGGGACACGTGGCAGTTAATGGCCCAGGATAGCACTTAAATCCCGTACATCCGCGGGTGAGAGGATTCTTGATTTTCCCCTTCCCAACCTTGAAAGTATAAAACGCAGCGTTTTGAGAAGGTCACAGCATAAACATAAGAGAGACATTCGATTCAAGCGGAAGAAGAGATCGAGAAAAGAAATTCGGAACGTCTGAAGCGGCAATGGCAGCGCGATTGAGATCGGGTGTTCCCCTCCTCCGCCGAGCTCTTACCGCCGGTAATCTCTCCTCCGCCGAGAGATCCGTCTCTGCAAAATCCGTTCTTTGCCCTTCTATCTCCTGCTACGAGGTAAATCGCGGATCCTAGATTTATTTTCTTACATCCTATGCTCTTGAAAACTTGTTTGCATTTGGTTCGATTTTGTTGTTCGTGTTTTTATGCATAGAATATTATTTGATACATGCTGCGTGTTCCGTTTTATATACGGGGTGTTTGTGTAGTTTGTTGCTTTTGTTTTCAATCAGAATTGCAAACCTTTACAATTCACCCCACCCGATGAATTTTCTTGCTGTTGTTGAAATTCAAAATGCTAGCTTTATTTTCAACTGTCTGTCTCCAACATTTTGCGAAGTTTCACAAGGCCTAAAAGCAGATTGAAAACCAAAATGCTATGTTTATTTCAACTGTCTGTCTCCAACATTTTACGGAGTTTCGCAAGGCCGAAAGAAATGCGCTCGCGCACGCACGCTCACTCCTACTCCACTTGCATATGTATGTAGAGGTAGAACTATATATGTGATTACATGGACTTTCTTTAATTGTTCTTAGTGTTTTGAATTTCAGTCTGCAAGGAACTATTCCAGTAGCGCTCCTGCAAAGGAGCAGAAGGTCAAGGTAATTGTCATTCGATCATGTATTCTCCGTTTTGCTTTCATTATGTCAGATTCAATGTTGAACATTTAGATAAATATGCTGCTACTGCTATGAATTGTGAATTGTTGGTCATGCACTTGTAACATTTAGATAACTTATAACTGTTTTTTCGATAAAAATGATGAATAACTTGTTCATGTGTGTCGGTCATGCACTTGTTTTTTCATTACCTAAGGAGTCTGAATTATTGAATTACTATTCTGCCATTTAAGCCTGGTGTTTTAGAATGCTGTTCTTTGTATTGCTCTTGTCATTAACTCTTTCTGATATGTGATTGTCCCGAGGGGTTGTATTGTCTTTGTCCTAATGCTGTTGGTTGATATTATTTTAGGTGCCTGTGACAATGTTTGGAGTGTCTGGAAATTATGCTTCAGCTTTATATATCGCAGCAGTTAAAGCCAATGTGCTGGACAAGGTTGAGTCTGAGCTACTTTCCCTAGTTGAGGCTTCAAAGAAAAGCCCTACGTTTTCTCAATTCATGAAGGATCTCTCAGTTGATACTGATACAAGAGTGAAGGCTTTAACTGATATTTGCAGCCAAGCTAAATTCTCAGATATCACAAAGAACTTCTTGGGTTAGTGTTTTCAACATTTACATTGTCTTATTATATTTGATGATGACCTGTGGTTCTGTAAGCTCATGCATAAGAAATGTCTTTGGTAATGGTTTGTTACTTGATCTCATTTGATGATCATATGATACCTTGATTTTGAACTAGATGTGGTTAATTGATTTTTGTATCTAGTGGAATTCACAAATCTTCTATTACTAAAACTAATTAGTATAGTAATTTCGTTTCGCCCTTGGAGGAAAATAGTCAGTTCAGCCATGATGGTTGATAATGAGTTTTTTTTAAGAAAGGAGGCAAGAAGGCAATTTTAATTGCTTGAATTGCTGCAAGTGAAGTAAAAAATTGAGTGGAAAGTGCATTCATAAGTTAATGGATAGAACTAAGGGTATTTAATTTATGAAGCAACTGTCATCGATGAATCACTTATTTTTCTTTTGCATAGCTATTGTCTCATTGTTTCATCTGCAGCTTGTCTCATCAATTTGATGATGGCATTTACTAATACTGACCTAATTTTACTTTCACTTTCTTGAACTAAATGATAGTATCTTACTTATTTAGATTTAATCTTACATCGCATACTCTATCATCTTTGTGATAGTGATTGTTGCTGAATCTGGAAGGCTGGGACACGTAGAACGTATGGCACAGAGATTCTCTGAGCTGACCATGGCACATAGAGGGGAAGTTAAAGTGAGAGTGACCTCTGTCATTGTAAGTTCGAATTGATACTAATTCCCCAACTCTTGATATAGTTTCCTGCAAATAAGAAGAAAATAACTAACAGATCTTCCTTTTCCTCTCCCCTCACAATGTTGCCTATTCTTTACACAGCCTCTGCCCGCGGAAGAGGAGAAAGAATTGAAAGAATCATTGCAGCATGTACTTGGAAAAGGCAAGAATATTCATGTTGAACAGAAGGTAAATTCTTGAATTCTTGTAAAAATATTGCTTTTGTTTTTACCAAGTGATGAGATTGTTCGATGTCTATAATTCCGCTCATTTCCCTGCAGGTTGATCCTAATATTCTTGGAGGTATTATTGTCGAATTCGGACAGAAAGTATTAGACATGTCTATAAGGACAAGGGCAGCCCAGATGGAGCGCTTCCTGCGTCAACCTCTCACCATGTGATTGCAACTAAGTTCATAATACCTAAAAGGTCCCACCTTTTCTGCCTATTTACCATCGTTTTTCTCTTACAAGTTGTGAAGACAAATCTACTTTGGTTTTGGTTTGTCGTGCAAATAAAACCAGCTACTCACTCGCCTTTCTCGTTTTACCTTTGATTTTCGAGCGGTTTACTGTGTTGTTATTATCTAAATATGGTCGCAAAATAGCGTTTAGAAACTTCTTTCACGGAACATAAAATTGGACAGGGGGACATAATTTTAGAACAATGATCATGGTTGTGGACGTCTATGAAAAATGAAAACAATGCATTACTAAAACTATTAATTCCATTATGGAATTAATAAAAGTCACGACAACGATCTCTAATCCAAGATAGAATGTCATACTTGATTACTCAATTTACCTCTAGTGATGTTTATGAGATTGTATACCAATTGGTCGAGTGTGCATTCCATCTAATCATCCGCCTTTGTACCTGAATAACCGTCACAACAACAAAAGAAGGAACAGCACCATAAGAGTAAGAATACCATCAATAAACAAATGGGCCAAAAAAGAATTTCAAGAAACAGAGTCTTGTGTGCCTGGAATGGATGAAAATGAATGGGGTCCCTAAAACAAAATGATGAATAGATTTGTTATCCAGCACTCACCTGAAGAGGAAGCTTCCTGGTTTGGTGGAGGAAATAGATAGTACTCATGAATGTCGGTCTCTTCATCATTCTGTGCCTCATCCAAAGATCTTGCTGGGGAAGCTTGATCATCAACATTTTGATTTGGGAATCCTCCCCAATTAGCCCAAAAACTACCACGCCAAGTACCAGCACGTAAACTCGGACCAGCTCTCAAAAGGGATTCAGTATCCGAGCTTGTTAGCAACACCGATGTGGACGAAACACCAACAGGAGCCTGCAGTTCAACATTTCTTGGAGGAACAATGTTAGTATTAGTTTGTGACTGAAGGCTACGTCGATGCTGAAGCTGACTACCAACAGCTGATCTGTGTGGAGAAGGGACACCAGAAGCCACAACAGGATCACCAAGTCTAGCTGATTCTGAAAACTGATCGTCCATATTGGAAACATTGGAGGGCGACTGTGAGGATGATGCCGCCGCCGTGTTGCGTGGATTATTCCTAGGAGTTGCACCACTTAGTAGAGGCCATTCAACAACCGACAGACGAGATAGAGTGTTATCAGAGTGCAATGTAGGAGAAGGTAAACGATGCCAAACGCTCGAAGATGTAGATGCACGAGCAGCAGCTGGCCTAGGCAAAATTCTCGGAGCTGCTGGAAAAGTCCTTGGAGAAGGGACAGCAGATGAACCAGTTGAGACATATGGCTCTCGAAGTTGCTTTTCAGAGTGGGCATGAAAGCACACCGGCTTATTACATGGCCCGACCTTATTACACATCATTGTTCGATAATAAGCAGGGTGGAGGCCACGCTCGAACGGTCCATGAGCATTCTCACACTTGTCCTCTAGTTTACAATCTCCCTGTTTAAAATCCGGACAAGGAACACAGCCATAACGGTACTGCTTAGGATCTCTTCTGCAGGCTTTTTCTCCATGGTGGGCATAAGGGCACTCTCTCCAAATATGGTCGTACCTATGCCATGGACAAGTCTTGATCTTGAATGAATACATACGGAAATCGTCTCCTGAGTACTCCCTATCCCTAATGTTCGGAAGAGGTGGTTCCTCAACTTTCTTTTTACCCTTGTCCTTCCTCATGTTTTCAGATTTGTAACACTTGATGACAGAGTAGCACGAGAATTAGAATTTGACTGCTCCAACCCACTGCACACATCCCAGTAAACTGCATGTCAAGATATTAAAAAAAAAAAAAAAAACAAGAAAACATCGAAAATAACAGCTTCTGTATGGACAGTGGACAGGTTGATGCCATCTACATCAACTCTAAGTGATCATCAAGAACAAGAATACTAAATTATGCAGTTTCAGGATCAGCCCAAATCAAGAATTACAAGATTTACGAGACACATTATTAGAAAAGAATTAACCCTAGAAAATAGCAGCTACCATCCTAAAACTCTGTGCAGACGTACGATCTACAGTACTTCAAGAATTCCCATGAAAAAAGGAAAAACATATAATCAATTGCATTCATAGATTATCATCACCAATATCTGTGTATCAAAAGAAGAATATAAGGCCGAAAGTAGGACGAGATATGCTCTGCAATTCAAGAACCAAATAATTTCAACATGTTTCCCCAATCGAATACTCAAATGGAAATGAAATATGTAAACCAAACCTATAAAATGCCGTAAGAGCAGAAGTAGAACGAGATATGCAGTGAAATTCAAGAACCAAATAATTCCAACATGTTTCCCCAATCGAACATTCAAATGGAAACGAAATATGTAAACCGAACCTATAGAATGCCAAGAAGATTCACACTCACATGAATATATTGTGTGAACGTTGAAGAAGACAGCTGGAAGGAGATCGTCAAATACTCTGAAGAACAAGATATGAAGAGAAGGAAGGAAGATAATATATAGACTAGCAGTTGGGCGGAAAAAAGAATTAACGGTCGAAGAAGTTGTGACCGCCTCAACCGCGCGCGTGTTTGTTACTCATCAGCGTATTTGCTTTATTGTAACTGTTTTAGCTTATGAATTGCAGAGATCTGCAGTAATGCATCAAAACACTAGAGACACCCTAGAGACACCCAATCGTCGTGATATTCAATCAAACATATTGCTCGCGCAAATTAGAAAACCGATTCCACATGAGAAATTAGCAAAACATAGAACACTCCGATACGGATCAGTTCATAGTGAAGTTAACGCAACTCAAAAATTGTTTAGAAACAAACCAAAAAATGAGTAACTCGCCATTGACCAGAATCGGAGCTTTCGCGACAATTCTGCGGGTGGCAGCTTATAATTTGCCACGGATCAGTCACCGATCCACTGCATGGAGCGAGAACCTTAAAATCAAGAGCACATATGAGAATACTCATTTTGAAGGCAGAGTGTGTTGTGTGAATAGGCGGGAGAGAGAGAGAGAGAGTCCAGAGGAAGTGATTGGGGAAGCTCGATTTTGTTCTTAAACGTTTAGATATAGCACTGCGCATGTATGCTTGCTGCAGAGAGAGAGAACTTTTGGGAGAAATTTTCCATTTTAGTCCTCGAGGTGATCATATAATGCAATTGCCTTCATTTTTTATTCATATAATGTAATTGTGTTCGTTTTTATTAGTTTCTACACATTTTAAAAAGTCGACACCGGTATAAAAGGCAAATTTGTTGTATTTGGTTATTGATGTCATGCACAATGAAACGTATGCAAAATTAAGTTTTTTGAAATCTCTTCTATTTCTTGACCATATAAACGAGCGCTCCGGTTAATTTTTTTTTATCACCGATTTGTATTTTATTTTATATATATATTAGAACATTTGTCATAAGCCGGAGCGGTTTGTATTTGTATGTACTACTTTCTTATATCCTGTATGTACTCACATTACAAGAGGTATTGACAATTTGACATGTGACATTTCTCACTAAATCAAGTGGGCCATATTTAACACACGTCAATACCTCGCTGTGGTGTAGTATACACAGGGTATACGAAAGTCAAGCACACATGCTTTTGTGGTCATAAGCCTATAATAAATGGGTCAATAATTTCAGACATGAACTTTTAGTGTCACGCATGAATTTAGACAAATATAAATCGCACACAGTAGTAGTTCCCGATCTCAAAGATCTTGTACACTAGATCTTATTTTACCCCAACACCTAGTAGTAATAAAGTTCCATCCTTTAGAACGAGTATATGATAAAAGTCACAAGGATTTCGTATACCGATTCTCATTTTGCCGTGATTCTTCGTAATGATGAAATTGCGTCTCTTTAAAATGAGCCTATAGTGAAAGTCACAAGTTAGAATCTTACATTAATACATAGACCAATTATGGCTATTAGTCAATTTACCTCTTATAATGTTCACTGATATAGCATCCCAATTGCTCCAATACTCCAATGAGCAATTCATCTAATCATCCAACCCTAGAAATTTGAACATCCACCATCATAAAGGAGAACCCAAAAAAGCATCATAAGTAAGCCAAAAATAAGGGAGACAGACAAAAGTGGCAAGTTTTGGAATATACAGAATACTTATCTCTGAGCAGAGAACAATTTCAAGAAACAGCATCCTATATATTCATGGTGAAAAGCAAAAAAGTTTACGTAGCTTAATTGATTTTTCTCATTCCTACAAGAGTGATAGTTCTAGAATTCAATCTCTCTCTATTCCTATAGACAGATTTAAAAACAAAAAACTTGAAACATGAACATCATCAGCAAAAACTACTATTGCTATCAAACTAGTCTTCTCTGTCTAGATGAAAATGAAATTCAAGTCCCTAAAACAAAATGATGAATAGAGTCAACTAGTGAATTTGTTTTTAGAACACTCACCAGAGGAGGAAGCTTGATCATTCTTGGTTTCAGCTTGATCATCAACTCTTGCAACGGAGCGTGATGTCCAATTAGCCTGAAAGCTACTAGACGAAGGGGATGCAGCATCCCAGCTTCGTGTCGACAACCTTGTGGACGAAAAACCAAAACGAGAAAAAGTGTTAGTATTCATTGGTGACTCAAGGCTCCGCGACCGTTGAAGCTGACTACCAACAGCTGATCTGTGTGTACTACGAGAAACACCAGTAGGCACTACCGGATCAGCCAATCTAGCTGATAATGAAAACTCAGATGAAAATTGCTCTTCCATATTGGAAACAACAGGAGTTGGAACACTTAGTTCAACCAACCGTCCTCCTGGGAAAGTTTGATCATCAACTCTTTCAACAGGGGATCCCCTACTAGCATCAGAACTACCAACAGCAGGTACACTAGGACCAAAAGGAGCCTGCCATGAACGGTATTCAACGTCGCTAGGACAAAGAATGTTATTGTTAATTGGCAATACAAGCGTCTGTGGCTGTTGAAGCTGATCACCAACAGCTGATATGTGTATAGGAGAAGAAACACCATAAGCAACAACCGTCTGATCAGCCAATCTATGAGATAATGAACACTGAGATAAAAACTGATCTACCAAATTGGCGTGCGGCTGTGAGGATGATGCCATGTCAGGAGGAAGATGAAGACCTTGAACAAAAGGTCGACGCCAAGAGTCAGATGGTCGAAGTTCCTCCGGTACACTAGGACCAAAAGGAGGTACACTAGGACCAAAAGGAGCCTGCCATGAACGGTATTCAACGTCGCTAGGATAAAGAATGTTATTGTTAATTGGCAATACAAGCGTCTGAGGCTGTTGAAGCTGATCACCAACAGCTGATATGTGTATAGGAGAAGAAACACCATAAGCAACAACCGTCTGATCAGCAAATCTATGAGATAATGAACACTGAGATAAAAACTGATCTACCAAATTGGCGTGCGGCTGTGAGGATGATGCCATGTCAGGAGGAAGATGAAGACCTTGAACAAAAGGTCGACGCCAAGAGTCAGATGGTCGAAGTTCCTCCGGGCTGTGTGCATAAAAGCAGACCTGTCTAGCACATTTCTGGTCATGCACACACTTCTGTGTTCGATAGTAAGCAGGGTGCAGGCCGCTCTCAAACACTCCGTGAGCATACCCACACATATCCCCATACTCACAAGCTCCCTCACGGAAAGCAGGGCAAGGAATAGAGGCATAAAGGTGCTTCAGAGGGTCTCTTCTCCGGGAATTCTCTCCAGGGTGGAAAAATGGGCATTGAGCCCAATTATTACAGTGGTCGGGCCATGGACAAGGCAACACCTTCAGTCTATACATGCGGAAGTCATTATAGGACATACTGTCTCTGAGGTCTGGAAGAAATGGACGCTCAGGCTCTTTACCCCTGTTGTTCATGTTTGTGATTTGCGACACTTGATGACAGAGTAGCAGAAGGATTATGATTTGACTGCTCCAGCCCACTGCACATATCCCAGCAAATTACATGTCAAGAATATGTATTTTAAACAAAGTATTGAGGACAGTAGCCTGTGTATGGACTATGGGCTAGCCAAATGATGCCATCAATCTACATAAACTCTAAGTGATCATCAAGTATGATAATAGGATACTCCATATTTACAGTTTCAAGAACAGCTCAATTCAAGAATTACAAGATTTACAATATTATAAAGAAAAAGTAGTATACATGTGCAGAACTAAGATCAAGAATCCTTCCAAAATTCCCACTTTCATGAAAATGCAAGAACATATAATCAGTTGCAATGATAGATGATCATTACCAATATCGCAGATGAGAGGAATATAAGGCCAAAAGTAGGATGAGATTTGCAGTCCAATTAAAAAAACCCAAATAATTCGCTAATCTTATTCTAGAATCAAGAATACTCAAATGGAAACGAAAGAT
Organism: Lavandula angustifolia; assembly: GCA_028984105.1. NCBI lineage: Eukaryota > Viridiplantae > Streptophyta > Magnoliopsida > Lamiales > Lamiaceae > Lavandula > Lavandula angustifolia. The sequence goes on from CM054826.1 coordinate 4,077,526, forward strand.
GTGCACTGAACCTGCAAAATCCCCAGGAGCTTCGCACGCATAAGATTGTACTACGCGAACATGAAGAAATTGCATTGATAGATTATCATTACCAATAACGAATATAAGGGGAAAATAAGGCCAAAAGTAGGATGGTTTTGCAGTGTAAGTCAAAACCCAAATGATTCCAACATGTTTCGCCAATCTTATTCTAGAATAACGAATTGAACACTCAAATGGAAACGAAATATGTGCAACGCACCTATAAAGTCCCAAGAAGCTCCCAACTCTAATGAATATACTCTGTGTGAAATGGAGAAGACATCACGAAGGATTTCGTCAAATACTCTGAAGAAGATATGAAGAGAAGGAAGGAAGATAAAGAAGAAAGAGCAGCAATATATAACAGATAAGTAGCCCTTGAGCGGGAAAACTGAATAACAGACGAAGCAGCTGTAACCGGCTCAACTGCGCGCGTGTTTGTTAGCCACCGAGAGCGGACTGATTTTGACTTATGAGTTGCATTCTTTCTACTCAATTTCCGATTCAATAACTCCGCAGTACTGCATCAAAACACTAGAGACACCAAATCGTCGAAATATTCAATCGAATGGTTAAGTCAAATTTATATACCTAACGAACATAACGGTCGTCCAAAATAGAAAACTGATTCCACATGAGAAATTAGCAAAACATAAACCGAACCCTCCGATATGGATCAGTTCATAGTTAAGTTAACGCAACTCAAAAATTGTTCAAGAACAAAGCTAAAAGTCAGTAACCCGCCATTGACCAGAATCGAAGCTTTCGCGACAATTCTGCGGGCGGCGGCTCCTAATTTGCCACTGATCCGTCACCGATCCACTGCATGGAGCGAGAACCGTAAAATCCAGAGCACATATAAGAATATTCATTTTGAAGAGAGAGTGCGTTGTGTGTTTGGCGGGGGAGAGGGAGAGAGAGAATATCTTGAGGAAGTGATTGGGAAAGCTCGATTCTGTTGTAAATGAGAGAAAATGTTTTACACATGTATGTCGGCTCAAGGGGGCAGGGGAGCGGATTCCGTAGAAAATTACATTTTGGTCCTTACGGTAGTCTGATCGTTTGTTTTTCGCTTTTAAAATGTCAGCATTATAATGCGACTGCGGTCGTTTTATAAGAGGCTTAATGTAGAAACCAAAATAAATCCCAAACTAAAACCTTGATAATATTCGGACGTGAATTTTCTGAGACGTGCATGAATTTAAACAAATAAATACACACTTCGTAGAATATGACGAGTATATGATAAAAGTCGCAATAATTTCAAATACTAGCTCTTGTCCTGCCTTCACGAATTTGTGTTTCTTTGGTCCAATCTGCATTTCATCTAATCATCTGACTGTGAAATTTGAATAAGAAAAAGTATCATAAGTAAAGCCAAAAATACTTATTTCTAATCAGAGAACAATTTCAAGAATAGCTTAATTTGGTAGTTTAGTATAATAGCCTATTTTAGTGTTTCTCCTTTTCCATTCCGATTATGATAGTTTTTAACTTGAAAAATGAACATCTATCAGCAACACCTCTTACTGCTATCAAACTAGAGATAAATTGTTCTTCCTAGGAGTCTTCTCTGTGTAGATGAAAACAAAATGACAAACAGAGTCAACTTGAGGAAACACTCACCAGAAGAACAAGTCTAAAATAGCTTGCCACCATGAAATGCGTGTCTCTTGTTCATCATTCTTGGGTTCACTAGGATCAAAAGCAACATTTCTAGGAGCATCAATTGCTAACACTAGGCTCTCTGGCTGTTGAAGCTCATCACCAGCAGCTGATTTGTGAGTAGGAGAATCAACACCAGAAGCCACCAACAAAGAGGGGGAAAAAGCAACATAAGTGGGCAAAAAATAAGGGAAACGTAGAAAATGGCAAGTTTTGAAACATACATTTGTGATCAGAGAAAAAATTTCAAGAAACTGCATCCTATTCATGGTGAAGGCAAATGTAATTTGAACATTAAACTTGAAAGACAAACATGCATTTACCTTAGGGTGGATTTGAAAAACAAAACCTAGAAACATGAACGTTGATTACTGATATCAAACTAGTAGCATAAATCTTTACTACAAGTCTACAACTAACCAAAAAAGAGCCCCCCAAAACTCATGTACTTCCTAGGAGTCTTGTCTGTCTAGATGAAAATGATTTCAAGTTTAGTGATCTGATCAGCTCAAGCTAAGTCCCTAAAAGAGTCAACTTGAGAATTTGTTTGTGAACACTCACCAGAAGAGGAAGCGGCAGGTGTGTCAAGCTCTTCTTCATCATTCTTAGGACCAGAAGGAGCCTGCAATGAATGATGTTCACCATTGCTAGGCGAAAGAATGTTAGCATTAGTTGGTGATTGAAGTCTCTGTGGCTGTTGAAGCTGATCACCAACAGCTGATTTATGTGTAGGAGAAGAAACACCAGGAGCCACTGCCTGATCAGTCAATCCAAGTGATGATGAAACCTGCTGCGATTTCTTAGATCGAAGTTGCTCTTGTTTGTGCGCGTAAAAGCACACTAGCCTATTGCAGTTTGGGACATCCTTACATATCTTGGTTCGATAGTGATTAGGGTGCAGCCCCCACTCATACCATCCATGAGCATGCCCACACGTGTTCCCTTTCTTACAAGATCCCTTCATAAAGTAGGGACAACGAGCATGGCCATACTGGTGCTTCCGAGGGTCTCTTCTGCGGGCATGTTCTTCAGGATGGAGAAAAGGGCACTTAGTCCAATCATGATAGTTGGCCCTCGGACAACGCACCACTTTGAACGAGTTAATGCGGAAATCATCCTTTGTACTCACTATCCCAAATGTTCGGAAGAGATGGATCCTCAGATTTCTCTTTACCCTTGTCCTTCTCCATGTTTTCAGATTTGTAACACTTGATGAATAATTAGAACTTGACTGCTCCAGCCAACTGCACATATCCCAGCAAACTACATGTCAAAACATAACAAACAAACAACAAAAAATAAAGGCATTAGCCCCACTGAAGAATTACAAGCTGATGCCATCTACATCCAACTCTGGTTGATCATCAAGTATAAGAATAGTAGACTATGCAGTTTCAGGATCAGCCCCAATAAAAAATTTAAACAAGATTTCAAGACACTTTATTGGAAAAGCATTAGTCTCATACCACCAGCAACCATCCTATTAGAAAGGACTATACATGAGAGCTGTGCAGACCTAAGATCTAGAGTTGTTCAAGAATCTCCTTCAATGGAAAGGGTTTACAATCAATCGCAATAGATTATCAACCAATATCTGATATAAGGCCAAAAGCATTGCAAGATTTGCAAGACACATCATTAGAAAATAATTACTCTCTTAAATAGCAGCAACCATCCTATTAAAAAGGAATATGCATGACAGAGCTAAGACGTAGAGTTCTTCAAGAATCTCCTTCAATAGAAAGGGAGAAACATACAATCAACCGCATTGATAGATTATCATTTACCGATATCTGGTCTAAGGCCAAAAGTATATGAAATCCAATTCAAGAACCAAGTAATTCTATCAAGTTTCACTAATCTTATTCTATAATCAAGAATACTCAAACAGAAACGAAAGATGTGCACCGAACCTGTAAAATCCCCCCAAGAGCTTCGCACTCGAATGAAGAAGACAGCTCGAAGGTTATCGTCAAATGCTGTGAAGAAGATATGAAGAGAAGGAAAATAAAGAAGAAAGGGCAGCAATATCAAATTAGCAGTTGGGCGGGAAAACAGAATAACGGGCGAGGAAATAGTAACCGGCCCAACTGCGTGTTTGTTAATTTAACTGATTCGCGCGTGTACTGTACTCCTTTCCATTCAATAAACTTGAGCTTTTTAATTTCGAAATTGCATTCGTATCTGCCGCAAGTATGGGGGAATCGACGGAATTGAGCTGCATCATACTCTCAACTAATCGTCGCGATATTTAACCGAACAGTTCATTTGAATTTATAGTCCTAATGAACATCTCGCTCGATCATGCATTTCCGCTCCGCATAAGGAATTAGCAAAACATAACCCTAACCCTAACGCAAAATCAGAAACCTGGCATTGAAGACATTTGACCCCCAAATTGAAGCTCTGCGTGCGGCTCGTAATTTGTCGGTCAGCCATGAATCCACCGCTCGTAGCGAGAAGGATGAAATCGAGAGCGCAAATAGGAATATTGATCTTACAAGCATGGAGTCCGTTGTGTATTGGCGGGAGGGAGAAGAGAGGAGAGATCGATTAGAAGGTGGGAGGGGAATGAGAGGAAATGATTCCTCACTTCACTACAGAGAGGGAAACCGTGGATATTGTGCTCCATTATAAGTGACGTCATAAAAAGGCGTAAGAGAAAATTCTAAACGACAATTTTATTATAGGAATATTACAAAACCGTAATCTACTTCTCGACTAAAAGGAGAGAGAAAGCAAACAGAATTACAAACTTAATGCTTAGTTTTCAAACTGACGCATGATTTCACGAATTTCTTCAATCCCTTTTTCGGAGTCTTCTTCTCCGCCGATCCATTCAGCTCCCTGCTTCTCTCGCCTTCAATCTCCTCTTCTAATTGCAAGCACATCTGCGAAATTATGCATAATATCGATTTAAATTCATGTTGATATGCAAGACTTGGAAGAATTAATTTTGATAACTCACCTTCAAGATTCGATCCTCGGCGTGAATCAATCTGTCGATCAAGGTCCCCTTCTCCTCGACTTCCACCATCACCTCGTTCACCGGCCGGCACCGCTTCTCGAGGTGGTCCGGCGACAAGTCGGGATGGCCGTCGCTGGTTAGGGTTCCGCTGGACGTGGTGGATGCATATGAACTCTTGGGAGAGTGGTGGTCGCCTCGGATTTCTTCCAACTGCTTCAACTGAATTCGACCCTCCAATTTAAGTTAGAAACAGACGAGAGAGAGAGAGAGAGAGAGAGAGAGAGAGACTTACGATGTTGTCGAGACGATTGAGCCTAGAGAGCATTGGTTCTTGGAAGGAGGACATTTTGAATGGTTTGTTGAGGCAGAAAAACAGAGTTGTATGTATTTGGACAGAGACGACAGTAAACAAGATAATGATTAGAGAACAAGATCACGACCCTCACCTCTCTTCTCTAAATATGCATGTAATAGAAAAGTGACTCGTGTAAGGGAGGATAAGGTCAGTTTATTGCTGCTTGTATTACCTCTTTAATTAGTCGACACGTTATGTAACCCATGCAGTCCACCAGTAGCCGCCACGTGCCCTAACCATGCAGCCCACCCAATCCTACTTCGAAATAATTCCCTTTATGCTCGTCTTTTTGACCCTCAACCAAAAGTACTCTTAAATTTCATATTTGGAGCATTAAAATTAGTGTAAAAATGTACTAATACTTTTTTCTACTCCTAATAGGAAAATTGGGAAAAATTCATGTACAATCCGATTTAAAATTATATAGTTTTGGATTATAAAACTACTTTCGGAAAAAAAAAAGATTAAAAAAATTTATCTTTATCCGTTTGATTTACTAATTGAAAAAAGTATAATATGAGGACAAAATAAATCATTAATAATTTTTTAAGATGTAAGGATAGATTTATATATTTGCACCCAAATCTATATTGAATAAAAATTGAATAAGTGATCCTATATAATTTTTTGGATTTGGATCACTTTTACCAGTAGTAGTAGCATACACGCCACTCTAAGAGCATCTCCAAAGAGAGAACTCTATTGAATGTAGAGTTCTCTCCACACTATTGAATGTAGAGTTTTTTCGAATTCATCTCCAACTATCAACTCTACTTTTAATTTTACAATGAAATATTCTATTTTGATGTTTTTATTATTAATCTAATATGTTTATTAATATTTTATTAATTATCTAATATTATATATATTTAAATATATTTATTTTTGTATTTAATCTTACTAAAAATATATTTTTAAATAAAAATCAAATTATTAAAAATATATTTAAATAAATATAAAATAATTAATTTATTTTCACAATAATAAAACTAAGAATACACAACACTTTTAAAAGCACAACTTCAAAAATTACATGATATAATAGAAAAACTAATATTACATATAATAATTTTTTGAATTTGAATACTCCTCCCACGTATGATTAATCAATGCATCACGAAGAGCAAGATGTGTCGTTTTGTCTTTAATTTTCTTATAACGTGCAAAATAAGATTAATAACGACATGTTTCAGTTGATATCATTTCAATATCCAGAGTTGACACTTCTCTTGCATCTTCAATTGGTGCAAACAAATTTCGTTCATTCTCAATAATCATATTGTGCATTATAATGCATGTTTTCATTATATGATCTAAATGTTTTGTCTTCCAATATCTGGCTGGATTTGCAACAATTGCAAATCGGCTTTGAAGAACTCTAAATGCCCGTTCCACATCTTTTCTACACGATTCTTGTTGATTTGCAAAATGCTTCTTTTTTGCAGTACGCGGTTCTTGAAGAGTTTGCACAAGTGTGGACCACTTTGGATATATTCCATTAGCTAAATAATACCCCACATTATACTCTTTGCCTTGTATAACATAATGTGCGGGTGGAGTAATACCTCTAGTCAGGTCCCTGAAAAGAGAAGATCTTTCCAACACATTGATATCATTTGGATTCTGGCATACCAAAAAATGCATGTCATCCAAAGGTCGTAATCAGCGACGACTTCAAGAATTATTGATGGAGATCCACTACGACCTGCATACGAGCATGCCCAACCAGTAGGACAATTTTTCCACTTCCAATGCATACAATCTAGACTACCTAACATTCTTGGAAAGCCACGTTGTTGACCAATATAAAGTAGTCTAGCAATATCACTAGTAGTAGGAGATCTAAGATATTGATCTAAATATATTTCCACAATGGAACGACAAAATTTCTTGACACATTTAATTGTAGTGGACTCACCGATATTGATGTACTCATCAGTAGCATCTGCAGGGATCCTCATACGCCAATATCCGAATGGCAGCAGTTATTTTTTACAGCGTGGACAATCCCCATCTTCTAGTGCAATATCGGCCATTGCTCGAACCAACTATTATGATTATTGACATCATCAACAATTCGAAGGAATAAACTCCGAGACATTCGAAAACGTCTGCGAAACATCCCTTCATTGAATGTTGGATTTTCAGAAAAATAGTCATTGAATAGATGATGAGCTGCTCCTTCTCGATCACGGTAGATCACCCTGTGACCAGGAACTGAGCCTCTGTGGCGTCTTGCAGCTTGAGATCCGATAATATTTGCTACGATAATATTATTATTCAAAATATGTTGACCCATGATTTGATGTTCATCATCGCATTCAGTGATGAACTGTTCAAGGTCATCAGATGAACTCGAGCTAGAAGAAGAAAATGTAGTCATGCTAGTAAGTGAGCTGAAGAGATGAATGTTTTGGATATGAAGAATGCAACATCTTAAATAGAGATGACAACTTGATCCCACCCCCATAACCACATTAATTCCATAATTGAGAGAGACCATCCCTACAATTCAATTGCAGAGACTCATCCCTACAACTTGCCTCAAGCCCCATACCGTAATTAAGTGTCCCCATCCCTACAACTTGCCTCCAGCCCCATAGCCACATTAATTGTCCCCAATCTGAAACACAACCCCCATGTTTTTGTACAGGCTCTGTATAAGCTTTACCTATCATCCATCAACTTTTTGCAGACATCTATCCACAATCAAATTAATGGAGTCACTTTGCAGACACCTATCCACCATCTTTCAACTTCAAAATCGGGCCAACAAATCATCACATCCATTCAGATTTCCTTCAAATCTGCACCATCCAACCCACATCCTATCCGGATAATATTTCCCTCTATATATATGAGATCTTTCCAACACATTTTAACACACATAATATTCTTTTCCATCTCAATTCTTCTCTTTCAAAACATATGGCTTCGTCTCGAAATCTCAATTACACAACTGATGAAGATAAACATCTTTGTCGTTATTACTTGGAAATATCACAAGATTCAGTAACGGGAATATACCAAAAGTCAACTCAATTATGAATTCGTATTACGAAGCTCTATAATTCAGAAAAACCTTCTTCAAATATGGCTGACCGAAGCTCAAGATCACTTGAAACTCGCACGCAATCGATTACGAGTTCAGTTAAATTTTTTCAAATGTTGTATACAACATATGGAAGCCCTCAATCCAAGCGGAGCTTCTGAACATGATATTGTAAGGGCGAGTCATTATTTGGTTTGATGTTTTTTATTTCTTTTACTAAGTATAACACGTTTTATTAATTATGCAGCTTACTCGTGCAAAACAAATGATGGCAGACGATGATAAATTTCCAAAAGGATTTAAGTTCGAGCACGTGTGACCTATTATGAAAGATTTTGCAAAGTTTGATTGCAATCCACAAAGCATCTTCCTTCCGATCAGACACTCCATCAGAATCTCCTATCTCACCTGATGGGTTGCCTTCCTCATTTAATATCAATTTAAGTGATGGTAGTGGCAGTGGTTCTGGACCATCACAACGTCTAGATGGTATTAAATAAACCAAAAATAAAAGGAAAAATTATGAAGATATGTCGGGTGTTTTGAAAGCAATCGAACAAGGAAATAAGAGAATTGAAAAATTAATGGAGAACTCATCCACAAGAAGAGATAATCTTCTGCTATTACAAATGCAGAAGATTGAAGCAAATAACAAAGTTACTGAAACAAAGAATAGAGCTCTTGCTTTTCAAAGGTGGGAATCAGATAATAAGATTTTAATGATAGACACCGACAACATTTCTGATCCTATTCGGCGAAATTACTTCAAGAATGAACAAGAAAAAATAATCATGAAAAGAGAAGTACAATCAAGCCTTGGAGGTGATTTTCCAGATCTTGGAAGATCTGGAAGTGACGTCGGAGGATCCGGAAGCGACTTTGGAGGCTCGGATAGCGATTTTGGAGCTTACTAGATTGATTTGTTTCCTTAATTTAGAGTTATCGTATTTTTATGCTAGTGTAATTTAAATATTATTGTCTAATTTATGTAACAACTTATGTTAAATTTTGAATTTTTACATTACTATATTTTTATTTCAATATAACAAAAATTAATAAATCTAAAATAAATTAAGATATAAATTACATTTCATTATAAAAGATATATTTAAATATTTGTGAAACAAATTAAAATAGAAATGACATTAATCAAATATATTACTAATTTATAAAAGATAATAATAATCTAAAGAAAATTAAAAAAAAGGTAAAAAGCAACCCTACCGTGTGAATAGTGTTACGGTAGAGTTGTCGTGTGAAACTTGGCCAACATCACAATGGCATTTGTTGCCGTTTGCTGTTGGAGAAAAAAACAACTTTATTGTGACGTTTAACACGAGAATGCAGGGCCCGTAGGAGATGCTCTAAGTAAGCAAACAAGTGGAATTGTGCTTGTGCCATTACACAATACAAATATTCAGATTTATATATGTATGGGTTTATTCAGTAGTCTGATCAGGTTTTGTGTTTTCATCTGAAGGCCATTGGATGGTCTCCAGAAGCCTCTCTCTCATCAGCTTCAAATTCTCCTCTGATATCTCCTTGTATATCTCCCCAAAATCGCATTTCTGCATAACACGAAGAAAAATGGAGCAAAAAATGAGCAGAGAGAGAGAGAGAGAGAGAGAGGTAATATAAATACATACCTTGATCCATCTGCCATAGAGTGTAAGGCGTGTGATCATCACTCTTTCAGCAAGTTCTCGTCTTTCCTGCCAACAAATCAAGAAAATGCACCAAACTTTTTAACTGCTCTGCAGTTTCAAAATGTAACAAGGAAGCCCAGATACAATGTAATCTCACTTGGAAACCTTTCAAATAGAAACAACGAAATTACGACATCATAGTTGAGCTCGAACCTAATCAAGGTAAGCATAATTACCTTAACGAGAATCTGAAGAAAGGTCTTCCCGTTGTTTGGCACATTGTCTGCCACAAAGCTGTCCATGTTGTTACACGAGTTTAATTAAACCAGAACCAACATGCATAGATTAAATGGAATGTCAATAGTATTTACTAATTTGCTCACTTGTTGAACCATTTGTACTGTGGTGGATTCATTTCATACAGCTGCTCAAGAACTGTCCTTACAGCCTTAAACGTGAAGTAGTTCACAAGTTCCTGCCAGAAGTTTCATTTTCTCAATAACTTGAAGAAAAAAAAAGACTAATCATATGCAACAGCCTTGTCTAGTTTTCACTTTTCAGCATCAAAATTTCCTAACATGTGTATCAATCCAGAGCACCAACACAAGAAATCACAACCTAAACTTGGACTGATCAAATGCAACAGCCTTGTAAAATGACACAATGATCTTGATTCTAAGACATAAGATGCATATTTTGAGAATTGACGAATAAGCAGACTAAAAAAAACTTACCATTTTCACATCATTGAAGGTGTCCTCATATTGCCCCCCTAACTCATCAACAATGATGAGGCCTTGAAGATTCTGTCTCTTTCTTGAACTGCCATTTCTGCTGATCTTCGCAGACAGCCGCCACTTGTGCCATGAATCGAAGAAGGAATTGCTCAAATGCATCAACCTCTGCTGCTTCAACTGCCTTCTCTTCCGAACGGCGATGCTTGAACTACTTGAAGACATGGAATCCAGGCACAAACATGGGCAGGAAGAAAGGCCTTCAGTAAAAGACTTCAGTGATGGAGCCCCTGCCATAACTCCCCAGTCTATGGAGCTATGTACTCAAACTATATACAGAATATGAATGAATGCTACAGAATGAAAAGATGATTCTTCTTCTCTTCTTCTAGAAGAGGGCAGAACATATAACCAAAGAACCACCTGCTATTTGTTGGAAAGCTGCAGTATATGTAAAAATTCAGAGATAAAAATCTTCTGGCCTTTTCTGTTCAAGAATCTCACTTGAATCTGATATTTATGTGAATCTTCCACATGATGTTTTTCCTTCTTTCCCAAATATTTGTAAGGTCTCAGATTCTCCACGCATACTTATTCTTGTTTTGTCATATCTCATCCTTAAATGGGGCACAGAGTCCACCTGTCACAACTCCAATTCAGGCATGTAATTTGGAAAAGAGATTCTTCATAGCCTGCCTAGAGTGTGAATTCAGACAGAATCTTGTTGCTTTATTACTAGAAGAGATTCTCATAGTTCAGATGGTAGGATTCCCAACTTTTTAAATCTTTTCTCTATCATGTTAACAGCAACAGTAGCAGCAGTAGCTACCATACAGTTAAGCACATGCAACTAATTTTGACAAATTCCTAAGAACATAAGATTAGTTACCTGAAAAGACTTGGAAAAACTGGTTAGAAAATGCAGCAGAGTGTAGCAGCAGCGGCTAATCGATTCTCCAACAAAATTGGACGAATCTGATAGCAACTAAAGAAACAAATTCAATGAATAAGTTAATCTATTATAAATATGGCTGCACACAGATTTAAGGTACAATGAAGAAACATGTAATAATTTGAGATAATTATACAAAAAATTGTAGATTTATCATCTCTCTGCAGGGACTTCACATTCTCAGAAGGATGAACATATTCATACTAGCAGTTAATTCCACACTCTTCGATCTTCGGGCCAGTGACTCTAGTGGTGAACGGGTCAACTCTGACCCACAGTAAAGAGAAGATGGAAGCAAGAAGAATGGACCACACTACAACAATGGTGGGTGTTCGGTTCTGCCGCCCCATAAGTCCTTTGAGGAAGGGGTAGAGATGAACGATCACCCAGAAGGCGAAGAACAGCTTTCCGAACAATGGACCCCACGATTGATAACCGCTGTTGATAGCATAGGAGATTCCGGCAACAACACCAACCAGGTTTATGATGAGAAGAGTGGTTGGAGGAATCAGAAGAGTTGTCCATTTGAACAAGTAAAGCTCAGCAAAGTCTCCGTCTTCGTCTGAGGCTTTAGACGTGACAGTGAAATTGGTATCTATACCGGCAAGAACTTTGAGCAACCCCTGGAATACAGCAAAGAAGTGAGCTGAGACACCTCCAATGACCCAGAACTGCTCATTCCTCCACCATTCATCGATTCCGACGCCACTCCACCTCATCTCCAGTATACCAGTGGCAAAGATGGAGAGAAAGAGGGACAGAAACCAAATACTCGCGAGGTTACTAATCTGTAATGCACAATATAGAGTTAAACTATGTGTTTTTTTGGAAAAAAAACAGAAAACATGTCGAATTTGAGGAATAAGTTTACCTGTGGGATAATGAACTTCCCGGTAAGCAAGCAGACAGCTGGCAATGTGCAATAAAACAGTAGAGGAATGGAGGTGATTGGATAAATCGTGGTGTTGACATATGCGAATCTCTCTAGCCATTTTAGCCTTCCGTTATATCCATACCATATTGGACAATGCCGGCTGAATAGAATCTCCACAGATCCCAAGGCCCATCGAAGCACTTGATTCAATCGATCAGAAAGATTAATTGGAGCTGATCCCTTGAAGGCCGCTCTTGGAGGCATACAGTAAATTGATCGCCAGCCACGTGCATGCATTTTGAATCCTGTAAGAATATCCTCTGTAACAGAACCGTAGATCCATCCTATCTGCATACCATCACGGAGATGAGTCATAATTTTATCATGTGGACCAGAATTGAGTTCAGAAGTGAGTAAGATGTGGCATAAGTAGAATATTGAAGGCACTAATTTGGGTCAACAATGTTTGATTATAATCTTGTGTAAGGGAATCTTGCTTTTTCAAGGTATTTAGTAAGGTACACAGTAAATCGTATTTAGCGCCAAATTAAAATCCACAGGGAGTACAGGCCACCCACTTCACTTCCCCATTCTGACTTGTCTTCGTACCCACAACTGATGACATGAATAGCCTCTTTTAGAAGAGTCTCTGGTGTGGCAGACTGAGGCACACCACCATTCTCCATCAAGGTAGATGCTACAAAAACAGCCGACTGCCCAAATCTTTTCTCCAGGCTCATCTGGGACATGAGTAATGACTTTTCATCATCAAATCCAGTACCTGATTCAATCGGTGAAGGGGAATGAGCAACATAATATGGGGATGAACAAAACAGAGGGACACCCCAAAATTATGAAATCTTTTTCCTGTCAGCAATTTGTGTCTCCTTATTATGCAAAGGTGACTATCTAAAGCAGAACCACAAAATTTGGCATGTCACGACGAATATTTGAAGCATAAATGAAAAGGAGAACCACGTGCATAAACAGTGAAACTGTAAAATCCTCTACATAACAATTATTCCATACAACTTAGACAGTTCATGGATTGTTTTGAGTTGTTGATTTAAATGTAAGTGTACCTTCAACACCTTCCTCTATATCATCCAAGGTGAAGATAGGAACAGTAGGATCAACATGCTTGCTAGACTTCTTTTTATCTGAACCCTTCTTACTTGATTTAGAACTTTTCTTTCTTGATCCACCAAAGCAGGAAGATAACATCCCATTTTTCTTGTTCTTAGGTTTGTGAGGGGGCTCATAACCATACAAAGCTGTTCTATTGAAGACACATCCAGTGCCCACATAAACGGGGCCTTGAATGCCATCCAAACCTCTCAAGTTAATCTGGTAAGACAAGAAGGAACAGCGCAAATAAGTTGTAGGTAACCAAAAAGAGAACTAATATAACATTGACTAAGCAACTTTCAAAACGGCTACTCCCTCTGTCCCGTCCGAATTGTCTTGTTTCTTTTTGGCACGGAGATTAAGATGAGTGGTTGGTTGTGTGTAGAGAGGTGGGATCCACAAAGAAAAAGTGAGAGTTTGTGTAGTAATTATTTTTCATTTTAGGAAACAAGACAAGCCAAGTGGGACAACTCAAAAAGGAAAACAAGACAAGTCAAGCGGGACGGAGGAAGTATTTGAAAAAACAATCTATTAGTCACCATTCACAGGATCAAATTCATAAAGACCTGAAAATAATAATGATGAACTCACATCAAAGAAAACAGTATTGCGGTTGGCATATCGATCGTTCCTATCTATACCGTCAAACCTTTGTGGAAATTGCACGTAGCAGACATATTTCCCAAGATTTGGATCCATAAGAAAACACATTGATTCACGCAAGGCCTTGCTGTTGTTGATGTAGTGATCACAATCAAGATTCAACATGAAAGGTCCATTGGTAAGAACAGCTGACACACGAACCTGCAAGGCAGTACATAAGAACGCCAAACTTGCAGCAGGATAAAGCACAAGTGCAATATCACATCATTTGATTACTTACAAGTGCATTCATAGCACCGGCTTTCTTGTGATGCTGGAAACCAGGACGCTTTTCACGAGAAACATATACTAATCGTGGCAGCTCATTACCGTCGCTATCAAGACCTCCACTTTGGCCCAGGAAAACCTGCGTTCAAGAAATACTGATGATTCATGTTTTGCTGAGGAACTCCAATCAATGCAACTAACTACATGTTTGTTGAAACAGAACATATAACATACATCTCTCATGCTAAAAAACAAAATAAATATGAAAAAGAAAGGGAAACACACCCATCCCCATTGGATGAGATGAGCATGCACTATGTTTTACCCAGAATGTTGACACTTAACAAGTTAGAAGCTTCAGTATCTGCTCACCTGTATCATTCCTGGGTGATCCCTTGTATTATTTCCAGGCCATGGCGTACCATCTTGCATGACCCAACCTTCTTCAGGAACTTTCTGAGCCTTGGCCACTAGGGCATTGATACGTATTTTGAATTCTTCATATTCTCTCTAATGGTTCAAACCAGGAGAACTGAAATAAGACGTCTGACCAAATGTGAAGTGTAAATCTGATAGATTAAAAACTCTCACCTTCATAGCCCTACGGTCTTTTACAAAAGATGGTTGGACTTTATCTTTCAAGTAGTCAATCTTCTGAGAAAAGTACCATTCAGGAGCCCTTGGTTCAATATTGTACTTTTTGCAGAAAGGAACCCATTTCCTTGAAAACTCAGATGTTTCTGATAGAGCTTCAAATGTCAACATAGCTGCCCCATCATCAGAAACATAGCATGAGACCTTGTCTACTGGATAGTCTACCGCAAGAATTGACAAAACAGTATTAGCTGTAACAAGGGGAGGCTCCTTCAGAGGATCAACAGTACTGACAAAAATGTCGACTGCAGCTAACTGTGGTGGCTCTCCTTCACGGTCATATCTGTTACACATTATTCATGATCTCAAAATCAGAGGAAAAAAGAATTTCCATCTCTACATTGAACCTAGAGGAGAAACCTCAAGGAAATGGGGGTATATTGAAATTTAAGAACTAGAGAAGACATACAGATACATATACACAGCAAATTTCTCACCTGATAGCAAGCCTGTCGAGATACGTTTCACGATTTACAGGAAGCCACTTTGGGAACTGATCCAGAATCCAGGATATGGCAAACCAAATCTCACAAATCACAGAAATCAGCCACAGAGCATATGCATTGGGTACGGGGTTCGTTAGTCGATAGTGTAAGAAAATGCAAAGAATCACTAGCCGCAATACGATAACCATTCTGTAAGGGTTGATCCTTGATGACGGGATAGAAACCTTCCTTGAAAGGGGCTGTCGGGCTTCATCATTCCTATACCAAGAAGAAAATTAGCAGAAGGGAAAATGGCCACCGTCCAACAAAATAAATAGTGTTCATTTTGTAATGCCACATGAGAACAAGGCATGGTGTTCTAAGGACTTACAATATTATCAATTTTTTTGCTCAAAAATACCTTGCACGCATAGAAAAATTCTGAATTTAAAATTAAGAACTTACAGTAGAGAGTCATCAACAAGAATATCAGTGCTCGCATCAATATCCCCTCCTCTTTCTGAAGGAGGATGGCTAGTAGTCATTGGAATAACAGGCTTTTCCTGCTTCATCTTCCAGCCATCGACTCTCTCTTTCCAGGCAACATTGCCTAATCCTGGGGAGCCAAACTCCCTTGCTGGATCTACAATCCTAGCTGCAAATGGAAGAAGGGATACATTAGGTATAAAATATGAAGACTTGGGGATGCATGAGAACTATAATGATTGATCAAAATGAGTTGTATAGAACTAAGAGTTTACGTTTTCCACCGCCTCCAGGTGGTGGAGATGCCATAGAAAGGCGCCCAGGTGACGCGGCAGACAGTTCCCCAGAGATCTGAAAAATGTAGAAAAGGAGGGAGTTTTAGTAACCATTCAAGGCGAAATGCTTGATTCCATAATAGGAATAAACTGTTTTAGTAGGCATCAAAACTCACATCTGTTCCATTAGTAAGCAAAGGAATGTGGTTTTGAGGGACCTCCTTATCATACTTTGGTGCAGTAAGACTTTCTCGCCCGTGATTCACACGCCAGCTCAACATACGCTCTGAGATTTTCTGCTTGTCACTTTGACTCTCAGAATACTGGGTATCATCAGCAACATCATCCTCCTCGCTATCACCACGAATTGCAGGACTCCCTGTTTAAAAGTGAAAAACTCATTTTCCACAAATCAGATTTTGGATACAAATCACAACTAGAATTTCAGTGTTTTTTTGTTGAAAATTATGCATAAAAGTTCAACGGCCACATCTTTGCTGCTTTTATTCCCTTGAAAAGTTGTTTCCTTTCCCGAAAGTATTGTAAAAAAAGTCCACGTGATCCATCTTCTAGCTGTAGCACCACCAACCACTGATTGATCTTCTAGTTGTAGCAGCTATTCTTCCCCCCCCCCAATGCTCAACTATTACTTCGTTGTTAATTATGTTTTACTTAACTGATTTCAGGAGCATTAGAAATTGTAAAAGATAAACTGTTGAAAACCTTGAGGACGTACTCAATTTCTGCAACTACGATTTTCTGACTTGCATTGCAATTAATTTAGCAATATACCATGAAATTCCAGATATTTTATCCACATGATCTATTCTGCATTGAAAGAGAATAGGAACTGACAAAAGGAAGGGCCACTGTTATTTGCATACTATACCTTTATGCCGCTTGTATCTTGTTTTGCACTGAGGGCAAGACTGATTCCCATCCTTCCTCTCATATTCATAGCAAGGCCTGCAAACTGGAAATGCACAGACATTGCAAGCAGCAAATGGCTCACCATCAACAGTCAACCCCACATCATCACTACAGATCTGACAGACTTGGATCCCCGTGGTCTTCAAGGTTTTTCCCTAGCAACCGAATGTAGTAACAAAGTCAAACAATGGAACTTAATATTCCCAAGCCTTTACACAGAACACTTCACGTGAAAAATGGATGCATATGAGCCAGGAAATAATATACAGAGGAACAAAAAATACAACTAAATTACCCCACGAGATGAGATAAAATGACCTGATTAAGAATCTCTGGATTGAACCGTCTGAATTGTTCTTAAGAATCCGCGAAAACCGTATATAATTTGAAGATAATATTGATCGACAACCTTTATACTAACCTTGATTTCTGCTTCAGAATCCATTGTTACTTCGCCTCAGTGTATCAGAATCAGCCAGATGCGATTCACTCTGAATTTAGCATCCCCGGGCAACGCGGGCCTACAAAAAGTGCAAATCTGCTCTGTCTCAATCCTTCCGAATTAGTGACTTCACAGGTCAGATCTGTAAATTGATCTGACCAAACTACGCCGCAAGCCAACTGACGCACAGAGTATCCGTCGCCAATGAACTATAGATCGCCAAAAACAGATCAGTTTCCACAACCGATCTGAACACAATGCTAAAATCCACACAAAACACCAATGGATTGATGAAATTGAAACACACAGATGGAAATCCGGAAGAGGAGCGACCGAGAGAAATCAGAGAGAGTGGAATATATATATAGCTGTTAATGAGTGGGTTTGTTCTGAAAATCTCAATTGGTATCACAGTCGTAATAAAAGGGTAATGATTTTCAACCCCACTAAATGTCCATCATGTAATGGGATGGAAGATCTCAACCCTAATAAAATAGAAGGAATTTTTGTAAAATTAAAAAAAATGGCGTGTGTGAGAAGGATATGACAGTGGAGCTGCCGCAACTTAGAACTCAGTATTGAAAATTGCATATTAGTACCGATAATTTTGATATACCAAGTATAAGAAATCTTAATACAGTTGTCATATTGCTCTTTCGGTATACTTATCGTACATTGATATACCGAAACAGAGGGCATACCAAAACAGGTGGTATACCAAAAATATAATATTATACCAAAGTAAACGGTATACCGAAAAATAATGTCATGAAACAAAACATGACGATATAGAAAACATGCAAATCATATTTTTGTTTCTAAGATAATTTGTTTTATTATCTCAAAAAATAAAACACACCCCATCAAAAGCAAATTACATTCAACATCTCAAAAAACTATGCAAACGTCTAATAATAAATAAATAATGTGAATACGATTAGTATATTAGATAAATATGAATCTATAAATCTATGATATAATCATTAACATTGGTATACATAGATATATTTCGATATGATCAGCATAGTTCGGTATATCATTTTACGGTAGAAATCGGTATGATTCATATGTAGCGCGGTATATCGATACATGGTATATATTGAGGTTTGCTATAAATCGGTATGTAGCGCGACATATCGATGCATGGTATATATATCGAGATTCGGTATGAATCGGTATGTCGCGGTATACGATATGCAATGGTATACCGCGGTATGAGAAATCGCATACCGTTGTCATACCGAAAAACTTTGCTATGATATCATATCGTACCGAAAATTTCGGTATACCGAAAATATATTTTTTCCGACACGGTATGTGTCGTATATCGATTTTTCGACATAGGCTGGATTAGTCCACCGACACTGCAATCAGGTAGAGTAGTACTTCGGCAACTTTCGTTATTCAAGTGCTTAAAATGCTTGTACACTTTGGACCTGTCTACCATGGCTTAGTTGGGAATATGAAAATTGCGAAAATGACTTCTCAACAAACACTTGGGATATTTTTATTAGGGAAAATCGCGTAATCTTTTGATAATTAGTACTCTAGTATTTTTAAATGTCATTAATATCGTCTCATTTCTTTTCAGCATTGTTATAACAAAAATGATATTTTGATTTATATTGTTTAATTTTTTAATAATTATTTTTTGTTCATATGCACTTTTTAGCTTTTTTATAAAAATGAGACATTTGTAATTGGATAGTCAAAAAGGGAAATGAGATATACTGATGGATTACTTGGGAATATATCATGAATTATACAAACTTTTAATTTGGCGAATTAATTTATAAACTTTCTAATTTTGCAAATTTATAATTTAACAAGAATCTCAAAACTTAGGTGGATTAATACATAAACTTTCTAATATTTGAATTGAATGCTTCGATACTTCCAATTTTTTTCGACCGCTCGAAAGCTAAGTTGAAAATCTAGCTAGACTATCGATTACCACGTTATAAAATAAAACGACGTTGTTTTACTTGTCAATAAGTTAAATTTATAGTCAAAATGTATATTGAGTAGATCTCCCCTCTCATGCACTCGTTAAATAGGGCTGCTTGTGTATTCGGTTAATAACCATAACCGAACCGCACCGCAGGGTTAAGGTTAACTGATGAGTCGGGTATTGTTAACCGCACCGCACCGAATAACTGCAAAATAACCGATTTACTGAATTCAGAATGCAAATGCAATACAAGTATCAGAATTCAGAAAATGACAATAATACATTGCACACAGTCACAGATACCTTGTAAAATCCAAGTCAGGTACTCAACTTGTTATTTCGAGCTCTAGCATCTAGTTTCAACAATTTTTCGAAAGGAGGCGGAGGCTCCGTGCGACAACTAGTTTCAGCAAGTTTTCGAGCTATCCAAGCGAATTCCAAAGCAAGCAGAACGGAAGGACTGAAGGACGCGGAGCGGCAGGCCGCGGTGACGGGCTGAGGCTGACGGCCGACGACGACGGGGAATGGGGAGGGTATAGTTCGGAGTTAGGGCTCAGAGTCAGCGTGTGGATATAATTAATTAAGTAAATAGAATTCGAAATCGGGTTACGCGGTTAACCCCATAACCAACCCAAATGGTTACGCGGGTAATTGCTAACCGCCAGGCTCCCCTTTTTTTTCCCTAAAAAAACAACAAAAACATTTCCCCTACCTTCCTTTTTTTTTTTTTTTATTTCTAAATTGAATTTGCAACTTGGGAATAACGGAATAAGGGGGTTAGTGACAAAATTTAATTAAGTAAATAGAATTCGATTAATCGGGTTACGCGGATTATACCCTTTTTTCATAGAATAACCCATATATTTTTTATTTATTGAAAACATATACACAATCTTTTTTTCATTCTCTAAATTTAGTTAAGAGGAAATTATGAAGAATAATAATATCTACCGTATGGAGCCACGAAAAGTATTATGATTTATGAATCACAAGATTACCGTCTTCCGGCCGTTTATTGCTAACCCTCGAGGCGCGTCCAAAATCAGGCCTATTTTAGTTTGGTAGGAGTGTTCACTTATTGGTAAGCTCGTCCCAAATCGTCGAGGCCTCATGCATATAGATAGGAAATATTTTATTATGTGATGTTAAATTTTTTATCATATAATGAAATACCACCCACCCCCAAAGATTTTAAATTGAAAAACATATTTAGAATATTAAATATATTAATAAATTTTATAATTAATTGGAAATTACGAAATTACCCCTAACAATTTTCGAATCCGAGGCATTGGCCCCCTTGCCTATTTGCATCTCTACATAACTTTAAAAGTAAAAATCGTAAAGTGTAACATAATATAAAAAAATAAGGATCAAATACTTATTAAAATAACTTAAATTTTCTAGCATTTTGAGAAGCAAAATCATCAAAAAAATTACTTGTCCATTTAACCGTTCTTGTGACATAGTAGAATGCATATATTTATCATTTTTAGTAAGATCAAGTATTACTTGCGTTTCTATTATTCTGCATCATCAAAATGAACCGACTGCAATTATAAAAAAGAGAAAAGAGTCGTTGCAACATCGTGGCCAATTTGGGTTTTAATTAATTTGTAAGTGGAGTGGACTTGATATTTTTTTTTAGTAATTGACTATGTCTATTTATTTGAATTCTATTAATAGTAGGTTATGGCTAAGTGGACTATGTATCTTAAATTTGGAGAGGCCCCTCAAATTTGGGGCCCTAGGCCATTTCCCCATTTGCCATATATAAGGGCCGACCCTGCTAACCGCACGTGTACGGTTAACGGATTTTCGTGTTAATCGGGTATGAGTAACCGATTTTCGGGCATGATTAACTCGTACCCGAACCGTTTATCAGCCTACTCGTTAATTTCCACAAAAATAATGTGAAAATGCATTGAGGAGAAATCAATTATTTTGTTCTTTCAATAGCTCAAAAGAGTCATTTCACAACTCAACTAACAAATAATCAGAAAGTTAATATTGTAAAAACTAATGTCAATATGACTTCCAAAATATGTCATTCTGAAAAATAAAAGGGAAACAAAGATAAATCCTAAGAATATTAAAATGGTAATAACACAGAATTTGTGCGAATTGTTTGGATGCTCAAATTTATGCTTGTAATTAAATTCGAGTTGCACCGGATCGAATATGTATATTAGTAGAGGTGGATATACGAGGTATATAAAGAATCACTTTTCTTAAGAACTCTGTATCTTTTTGCAAATTTATTATTCTTTTTTTACATTTTTTGAGTGAATTGTTAAATTATTTTTATCAAAAAAATGAAAATAAAAATTTAAACTAGTGTTATTTAAACAATATTTTTTTAACTAGTCTTGCGATGGAAATTGTTTTAGTATTTTTTTAATGCTAAAATTTTTAACTAAAGATTTTTTTGTATTATATTTTTTATATATTTATTATTTTTATTTTCTTTAATACTTTATTTTGTTCCCGCATCCCGCAAAGCCACCAACTATGATGATTATGGATGAGCATTGGTAGAAAAAGACATTTTACTAATTATCCTACCGCTCTTGAGGGATAATTGATTTTTTTTATGTACCTGAAAGTATTACCGTTACAGTTGATGACTATAAAAAATTATTGAGAGAAATGTTAAGAATATTCATAAATTAATATACACACTTTCCAAAAAATGCAATAATATGTAGGAGGACATTTTATAATTCTACATTTGTGAAAGCTGCATCAGAGAGAGAAGAACTATGCATGAGACCTATGAAAATATTGTTCTCATCATGGGAGTTGGAGTTGAATATATTTATATAGAATAATTGATTACAACTAACTGCTGAAATTAAGGGATTAAAGATTACATAAAAAGATATGATTAAACTTTCCTAACACCCCGTCAAGGCCGAGGGTTGGATTATCACCAACTCGAAGCTTGGATCGAAACAACTCAAATTGTGGACAAGGTAAGGCCTTGGTAAAAGCATCAACAAGTTGTATTGTCGTGGAAATATGTCGAACAAGCAAACGACCGGTAGAAACAAGTTTTCAAACAAAATGACAGTCGAGATCAATGTGTTTGGCTCGTTTATTGGATTTTGAGCCATGAAGAGAGCACTTTGATTGTCACAAAATAGAATAGGCGAAGCTGGAAGGGAGAAATGAAGTTCTCAAAGCAAGTTAGTCAGCCAAACAAGCTCTGCAGCAGCATTAGCCAGTGACCGATACTCAGATTCGCAACTAGAGCGAGCGATTGTTGGCTGCTTCTTTGTACTCCATGATAGCAAACTATTACCCAAAAGAAAAGCATAACCATACGTGCTCCTACGAGTATCAGTGCACCTCGCCCAATCTGCATCACTATAGCCAAGGAGTGCAGTAGGTGCAACTGATTTTGAAAAAATAAGACCAAAATGAATGGTTCCTTTGACGTAGCGCAATATACGTTTTACTGCTTGGAAATGATCAATGGTCGGAGATTGAAGAAATTGGCTGACTGAATTAACTGCAAAAGACAAATCTGGACGAGTGATTGTCAAGTATTGAAGAGCACCCACTAAAGAACGATATAGTGTTGGATCAGAATAAGTAGAGCCTTCTCGAACCAAGAGAGTGTCAGCGACCAAAGGAGTCGATACCGAATTCGACTGAAGCATTTGAGCTCGAGATAGTAAGTCATAAGCATACTTTGTCTGACTTGAGAAGATACCATCTGAAGTGTAGGTCACCTCTAGCCCAAGAAAATAGCCTAGACGGCCCAAGTACTTTGTTGCAAACTCACGATCAAGGCAACTAATAAATCGTTGAATAAGAGTAGAATCACTTCCAGTAAGAATTATATCGTCGACGTAGACAAGCAAATAAATAAGAATAGATCAACGACAATATATAAACAAAACAAAGAGAGGTCTGCATGACTACAAAGAAAATCAAAGGGAATGGATATTCAATCTTATGTAGAGGAGTCAGAATGTTCAAGTCGATGTGGGACATAATAATGAGCTATAACACGCCCCCTCACGTGTAGGCCGGTATGAACATCGGAATACTACACGTGAAAACAAAATGGTCTATAAGGACCAGTCCAATATAAGGACCAAACAAACCAACATCGCTTGAGCTTTTTCTCACCACACAATTGTGGGAATTGGAGTTGAATATATTTATATAAAATAATTGATTACAACTAACTGCTGAAATTAAGGGATTAAAGATTACATAAAAAATATGGTTAAACTTTCCTAACAAGACCACACGGCTATACCTTAGGCTCACTTTTTAGGGATAAAAAAGTGATTTTGTATAATTTTGCATTTTTATAAATATGATTTATACTTTTGCAATTTGGACGAGAGGTATGTACATTTTTCATATTCCCTACCATACCAATAGTAAATAGTATATTTTATCATTCACGAAATTCTTGTACAATTTCACGATATGTAAAAATAATATTATTGCATTTTGATTAACAGAATAAGTATTCCACTCGTTTCACTAATCAAATCTCATTGCTTCTGGGCACGGAAATTTAAAAAATGGGTGAAAAAGAAAATGTGTAGTGTAAAAGTATAAAGTAGTGGGTCTATTTGTTTAGGTGGTTGTGGTTCACTCATTTCTTTCCATTTATGGAATATGATTTGTTTAGTGAGACACTCCAAAATAAAAAAATTGGAACTTAATTAATTAAGAGATGGAGTATGTTGTTACTAATGCATGCAATGTTCAACCACGATGACTAACCCGTATACACATCATTTATGAAAACCACTTACTTGTAAATATCACTTTCAACAGACTCAATATTATTGAAGATTGATACTAAGGAATAAAATAATACCTGCCCAACATCTACGTATCTTAGAAAACAAATTAATGATCAACAAGATTTTTCTTTTTTTCGTTTCCATCATTTTTTCTGTTTATAATTTAGCTGTGCGAAAAGAAAATTGAGAATTTAATATTTATAAATCCTAATTTAAACTAATAAATTCCTAATGGAGACCGGTTTTATTTTTTTATTTTTTTTTGGGATGAAAATTAAGAGAGACTCCGGGTTTTCTCGTATTAGTGGGCTCTTGGGTTTTTAAATGGGCTTGAGACTGGGCTCTTGGTTTTTAAATAAATGGAATAGCGGTAAACACTTTTTGCAAAATAATTATATAGATTAAATAAATAGTAGTTAATTAACAAACCATAGATTAAATAAATAGTAGTTAATTAACAAACCTACTTTGACACACTACTACCTACTAAATCTTCACACATTTTAATAGTATTTAATAAGAGATCAATTTAACAATTTTTTTAAAAAAAATTAATATACGAATTAATTTCTTTTAAATATTAATTGTCAAATTCACTCCACGTTCTGATGATCTACCGTCCGCTCACTTTTCATGTTTTAAAGCCCCACCAAACACTTGGAAAGAAATTGTTAGTAACTTTTGCAACGAGAAGTAGTCTCACTTTTACTCACTTCTACTTTTATTAGGCAACTGAAATGTATATCGAATTGTAGTAGTCTTGTTGCACAGGACATGGGAATATAGGTCAATACTAGAATTAAGAGTTACACAGGACAAAGTTTATATTTTGAGTGTGAATTTATAACTTCAAGAGCTAACAAAGTAAAATTTCAAAATGTAATTAAATAAATAGAATTAAGAAGTGTATGCAATTTGGGAGTTACAAATTCCCACTTTTTCAAATTGTACATAAATCACGTTAGGTGAATCATGTGTTACAAGTTCGCCCTAGATATATTGGTGTGATTCGAATATGTGACATTTGACCACAAGACAACACATTTACATCTATGTCGTGACCATCACATATAATTAGCCTATTATAACTATACTGCAATTTGCAGATTAATACGGAAAGATCATCAATTTGCACCTTGATAGCAATAAAATAATTACCTCGTATGGAAAAAAAATTGTAGCAGCCTTTTTCTTTGCACTAGTCAATATTTAATGGTAAATGATATACTTATAGCAACTAATTGACCAGTAATCTAATTCATACCTTTGTTATTCATGTTTAGTGCCTCGTTTTCAACCGCCGGCCTCGGGTAAATTGGTACTCCCTCCGTCCCAATATTTGTGGCTCACTTTTGAAAAAAGTAATAATTATGTGGACCAATATTTACTATTAAAAAGTTCAACAATCTACACCACATAACGCCACTTCTTAAATTTCCGAGCCAAACCAATTGAGCTCACAAATGTTAACTGTGAATTTCATAAGCATTTGATAAATTCCTAAGAACTTGAGATTAATTAGCTGAAAAGACTTGGAGAAACTGGTAAGAAGAGCAGCAGCAGCGGCTAACCGATTCTCCTACAAAATTGGACAAATCTGATAGCAACTAAAGAAACAAATTCAATGAATAAATCAATGTAATATATTATGGCTGCACACAGTTTTAAGGTACCATGAAGAAACATGTAATAATTTGAGATAATTATACAAAAAATCGGGCCTTCAGATTTTCAGAAGGGTGAACACATTCATACTAGCAGTAAATTCCACAAATGTAATAACTTGAGATAATTATAAAAAAAGTTGTAGATTTTATCATCTCTCTGCAGGGACTTCACATTCTCAGAAGGATGAACATATTCGTCCTAGC
Organism: Lavandula angustifolia; assembly: GCA_028984105.1. Taxonomy (NCBI): domain Eukaryota; kingdom Viridiplantae; phylum Streptophyta; class Magnoliopsida; order Lamiales; family Lamiaceae; genus Lavandula; species Lavandula angustifolia. Next base: position 4,103,600 of record CM054826.1, read on the forward strand.
AGTTAATTCCACACTCTTCAATCTTCGGGCCAGTGACTCTAGTGGTGAACGGATCGACTCTCACCCACAGTAAAGAGAAGATGGAAGCAAGAAGAATGGACCAGACTACAACAATGGTGGGTGTTCGGTTCTGCCGCCCCATAAGACCTTTGAGGAAGGGGTAGAGATGAACGATCACCCAGAAGGCGAAGAAGAGCTTTCCGAACAATGGACCCCACGATTGATAACCGCTGTTGATAGCATAGGAGATTCCGGCAACAACACCAACCAGGTTTATGATGAGAAGAGTGGTTGGAGGAATCAGAAGAGTTGTCCATTTGAACAAGTAAAGCTCAGCAAAGTCTCCATCTTCGTCTGAGGCTTTAGACGTGACAGTAAAATTGGTATCTATTCCGGCAAGAACTTTGAGCAACCCTTGGAATACAGCAAAGAAGTGAGCTGAGACACCTCCAATGACCCAGAACTGCTCGTTCCTCCACCATTCATCGATTCCGACACCACTCCACCTCATCTCCAGTATACCAGTGGCAAAGATGGAGAGAAAGAGGGACAAAAACCAAATACTCGCAAGGTTACTAATCTGCAATAAACAATATAGAGTTTAACTGTATTTTTTTTTTTTTTTTTTGGAAAAAAACAGAAAACATGTCGAATTTGAGGAATAAGTTTACCTGTGGGATAATGAACTTCCCGGTAAGCAAGCAGACAGCTGGCAATGTGCAATAAAACAGTAGAGGAATGGAGGTGATTGGATAAATCGTGGTGTTGACATATGCGAATCTCTCGAGCCATTTTAGCCTTCCATTATATCCATACCATATTGGACAATGCCGGCTGAATAGAATCTCCACAGATCCCAAGGCCCATCGAAGCACTTGATTCAATCGATCAGAAAGATTAATTGGAGCTGATCCCTTGAAGGCCGCCCTAGGAGGCATACAGTAAATTGATCGCCAGCCACGTGCATGCATTTTGAATCCTGTAAGAATATCCTCTGTAACAGAACCGTAGATCCATCCAATCTGCACACAAGCATGAAAATGAGTCTCATAAATTTAACACATGGGACAGAATTGAAGTTCAGATGTGAGTGAGATGCCACATAAGTAGAATAGTAAAGGCACTAGTTTGCTTTAACAGTGTTTGTGCATAGGCATCTTGCTGTAGTAAGGCTTGAGTGCCACATAAAAATCCACATGGAGTACAGGCCACCCACCTCACTTCCCCATTCTGACTTGTCTTCGTAGCCACAACTGATGACATGAATAGCCTCTTTTAGAAGAGTCTCTGGTGTGGCAGACTGAGGCACACCACCATTCTCCATCAAGGTAGATGCTACAAAAACAGCCGACTGCCCAAATCTTTTCTCCAGGCTCATCTGGGACATGAGTAATGACTTTTCATCATCAAATCCAGCACCTGATTCAATCGGTGAAGGGGAATGAGCAACATAATATGGGGATGAACAAAACAGAGGGACACCCCAAAATTATGAAATCTTTTTCCTGTCAGCAATTTGTTTCTCCTTATTATGCAAAGGTGACTATCTAAAGCAGAACCACAAAATTTGGCATGTAACAACGAATATTTGAAGCATAAATGAAAAGGAGAACCACTTGCATAAACAGTGAAACTGTAAAATCCTCTACATAACAATTATTCCATACAACTTAGACAGTTCATGGATTGTTTTGAGTTGTTGATTTCAAAGTAAGTGTACCTTCAACACCTTCCTCTATATCATCCAAGCTGAAGATAGGAACAGTAGGATCAACATGCTTGCTAGAATTCTTTTTATCTGAACCCTTCTTACTTGATTTAGAACTTTTCTTTCTTGATCCACCAAAGCAGGAAGATAACATCCCAGTTTTCTTGTTCTTAGGTTTGTGAGGGGGCTCATAACCATACAAAGCTGTTCTATTGAAGACACATCCAGTGCCCACATAAACAGGGCCTTGAATGCCATCCAAACCTCTCAAGTTAATCTGGTGAGACAAGAAGGAACAGCTCAAATGAGTTGTAGGTAACCAAAAAAAGAACTTATATAAGATTGACTAAACAACTTCTAAAACTGCTAATTAAAGAAACAATCTATTAATTACCATTCACAGGATCAAATTCATAAAGACCTGCTATAAGTTAAAAATAATAGTGATGAACTCACATCAAAGAAGACAGTATTGCGGTTGGCATATCGATCGTTCCGATCTATACCGTCAAACCTCTGTGGAAATTGCACGTAGCAGACATATTTCCCAAGATTTGGATCCATAAGAAAGCACATTGATTCACGCAAGGCCTTGCTGTTGTTGATGTAATGATCACAATCAAGATTCAACATGAAAGGTCCATTGGTAAGAACAGCTGACACACGAACCTGCAAGGCAGTACATAAGAACGCCAAACTAGCAGCAGGATAAAGCACAAGTGCAATATCACATCATTTGATTACTTACAAGTGCATTCATAGCACCGGCTTTCTTGTGATGCTGGAAACCAGGACGCTTCTCACGAGAAACATATACTAATCGTGGCAGCTCATTACCGTCACTATCAAGACCTCCACTTTGGCCCAGGAAAACCTGCATTCAAGAAATACTGTGCATTCAAGAAATACTGATGATTCATGTTTTGCAGAGGAACTCCATGCAACTAACTACATGTTTGTTGAAGCAGAGTATAACATATAACATACATGGCTCATGCTAAAAAACAAAATAAATATGGAAAGAAAGGGAAACACATCTATCCCAGGGAATGTTGGCACTTAACAAGTTAGAAGCTTCACTATCTGCTCACCTGTATCATTCCTGGGTGATCCCTTGTATTATTTCCAGGCCATGGCGTACCATCTTGCATGACCCAACCTTCTTCAGGAACTTTCTGAGCCTTGGCCACTAGGGCGTTGATACGTATTTTGAATTCTTCATATTCTCTCTAATAGTTCAAACCAGGAGAACTAAAATAAGACGTCTGACCAAATGTGAAGTGTAAATCTGATAAGAGTAAAAACTCTCACCTTCATAGCCCTACGGTCCTTTACAAAAGATGGTTGGACTTTATCTTTCAAGTAGTCAATCTTCTGAGAAAAGTACCATTCAGGAGCCCTTGGTTCAATATTGTACTTTTTGCAGAAAGGAACCCATTTCCTTGAAAACTCAGATGTTTCTGATAGAGCTTCAAATGTCAACATAGCTGCCCCATCATCAGAAACATAGCATGAGACCTTGTCTACTGGATAGTCTACCGCAAGAATTGACAAAACAGTATTAGCTGTAACAAGGGGAGGCTCCTTCAGAGGATCAACAGTACTGACAAATATGTCGACTGCAGCTAACTGTGAACGGCTCTCCTTCACGGTCATATCTGTTACACATTATTCATGATCACAAAATCAGGTCAAAAAAGAACTTCCATGTCTATTTGAACCTAGAGGAGCAACATCGAAAATAATATACACGGCAAATTTCTCACCTGATAGCAAGCCTGTCGAGATATGTTTCGCGATTTACAGGAAGCCATTTTGGGAACTGATCCAAAATCCAGGATATGGCAAACCAAATCTCACAAATCACAGAAATCAGCCACAGAGCATATGCATTGGGTACAGGGTTCGTTAGTCGGTAGTGTAAGAAAATGCAAAGAATCACCAGCCGCAACACAATAACCATTCTGTAAGGGTTTATCCTTGATGATGGGATAGAAACCTTCCTTGACAGGGGCTGCCGGGCTTCATCATTCCTATACCAAGAAGAAATTAGCAGAAGGGAAAATGGCCAGCATCCAACAAAATAAATAGTATTTCATTTTTTGTAATGCCACATGAGAACAAGGCATGGTGTTCTGTGGACTTACGGTAGTATCAAAAAATTTGCTCAAAAATACCTTGCATGCATAAAAATAATAATAATAATAATAATAATAAAGCTTCTGAATATAAAATTATGAACTCACAATAGAGAGTCATCAACAAGAATATCAGTGCTCGCATCTATATCCCCTCCTCTTTCTGAAGGAGGATGGCTAGTAGTCATTGGAATAACAGGTTTTTCCTGCTTCATCTTCCAGCCATCGACTCTTTCTTTCCAGGCAACATTGCCTAAGCCTGGGGAACCAAATTCCCGTGCTGGATCCACAATCCTAGCTGCAAATGGGAGAAGGGATGTATTAGGTATAAAATATGTAGACTTGGGGATAGAGGAGAAATATAATGATTGATCAAAATGAATTGTATATAACTAAGAGTTTACGTTTTCCACCGCCTCCAGGTGGTGGAGATGCCATAGAAAGGCGCCCAGGTGACGCGGCAGATAGTTCCCCAGAAACCTGCAAAACATAGAAAAAAAAAGGGAGTCTTAGTTAGCTATTCATGACAAAATACTTGACTCCATTACAGGAGAATAGACTGAATTAAAAACTTCGAAACTCACATCGGTTCCATTTGTAAGCAAAGGAATATGGTTTTGAGGAACCTCCTTGTCATACTTTGGTGCAGTAAGACTTTCTCGCCCATGATTCACGCGCCAGCTCAACATGCGCTCTGAAATTTTCTGCTTGTCACTTTGAGTTTCAGAAGAATGGGCATCATCAGCACTATTATTAGCAACATCATCCTCCTCACTGTCACCACGAATTGCAGGACTCCCTGTTTACAAGTGAAAAACTCATTTTCCAGATTTTGGTTGCGAATCACAACTAGAATTTCACTGTTTAGAAGTTCAATAACCACGTCTTTTGCTGAAAATTATGCATAAAAGTTCGAAAACCACGTATTTTGTTGTTTTTATTCCCTGAAAAGGTGTTTCCTTTTCCCGAAAGTATTTTTTAAAAGTCCACATGGTCGATCTTACAGCTGTAGCACCACCAACCACTGATCGATCTTCTAGCTCTGATAGATCTTCTAGCTCTAGCAGCTACCTCTTCCCCCATTATACCCAACTAATACTTTGTTGTTAATTTTATTTTACTTTACTGATTTCAGGAGTAACAGAATTGTTATAAAATAAACTTTGGATAACCTTGAGGACATACTCAATTTCTGCAACTCTATTATTTTCCGACTTGCATTGCGATTACTTAGCAATATACCATGAAATTCCAATTACTTTATCCACATGATCTATTCTACATTTGAAGAGAATAGGAATGGAAAAAAGGAAGGGCCACATGGTATTTGCAAATTATACCTTTATGCCTCTTGTATCTGGTTTTGCACTGAGGGCAAGATTGATTCCCATCCTTCCTCTCATATTCATAGCAAGGCCTGCAAACCGGAAATGCACAGACATTGCAAGCAGCAAATGGCTCACCATCAGTAGTCAACCCCACGTCATCACTACAGATCTGACAGACCTGGCTCCCCGTGGTCTTCAATGTCTTTCCCTAGCAACCGAATGCAGTAACCAAGTCAAACAATGGAACTTAATCTTCCCAGACAGAACACTTCACGTGAAAAATAGATGCATAAATAAATATAAGCCAAGAAACAAAATTCAGAGAAAAGAATACAACCAAATTACCCCATGAGATGAGATAAAATGATGTAGAAGTGTCATAAAATCTGAATACGAATCTTTGGATTGAATCGTCGAGTTATTCATAAGAATCAGCGGTAACCGTCTATAAGTTGAATACAATAGTGATCGACAACCTTTATACTAACCTTGATTTCTGCTTCAGATTCCATTGTTACTTCGCCTCACTGTATCAGAATCAGCCAGATGCGCTTCACTCTGAATTTAGCATCCCCCAGCAACGCGCTCCTACAAAAAGTGCAAACTGTTCTGTCTCAATCCCTCCGAATTCGTCACTTCACAGGTCAGATCTATTAATTGCATCTAAAACTAATATGTAATCCAACACCGCATCTGTAACTGATATAAATCTACTCGAACATCATTTTGCATTCCTCTAACGGAATGATTATAAGCACACTGAATGAAAACATACCGCACAATCCGATCGACGCCGCAGTACCGGCCAACTGATGCACGGAATATCCGTCGCCAATCAACTTAGATCGTCAAAAAACAGATCAATTCCACAATCGATCTGAACAAAATGCTAAAAAGCACAGAAAACACCAATAGAATGATGAAAATGAACAAACAGATGGAAATGCGGAAGAAAAGCGATCGGGAGAAATGAGAGTGAGTGGAACCACTAGGTGCCGGCTCAGCTTCTCTGTTCTGGTCCTCACTCTAGAAAGACATAAAAAAACGCGTATGTATAGCCGTTAATGAGTGGATCGTTCAGAAATCTCAATTGGTATCACTGTCTAGTAAAATAGGATGAATTATTAAAAAAAAATTGGCGTGTGGGAGAAGAACACGACAGTGGAGCTGCCGCAACTGAGCTCGTGGATTTCTAGAGAGAGGATGGGAGAGAGAGCGAGAGAGTCCACCGACACAGCCGACACTGCAGTAAGCTGGTAGTACTTTGGTAACGTTCGTTATTGCAATGCTTCATATGCTTGTACAATTTGGACCGGCCTACCCTCGCCTAGTTGTTGAATATAAAAATTGCGACAATGACTTCTGAACAAAACACTTCCGCCAAATTTTCCATTTAGGGACGTAATCATGTAATCTTTAGAGATGTATCATTTCTTTTCATTATTTTCCAACAAGTTAAATTTGTAGTCGAAAATCGAAATGCATATTGAATAGAGATGAAAACTATACAAAAAAAATATATATTGAGAGACTGATACATTATGTGGGGATAACGATGAATTACAAGTCCAAATTCCTTTATTTCTAAAAAAATACCGATAAATAATAAGACATAATGAAAAACTCTTAAATTTTCACACAAATACTGAGAACTGGCCAATATAATTAAATGTTTGTTGATTTCCACGATACAGAGGAATTATTGAGGAAACTATTTTTTGTTTCAATCAACTGATCAAAAGAGTTATTTAACGATTCACATAACAAATAATAACAACAATCTTATACTAAACCTAGTATGAGTTCTAAAGTGTCTCATAAGTTAATACTCGTTAAATTAATAATTTATTAATATAATATTTTTCCTCGGTCTTAATTCAAGTGTATAAAAAATTATTAATTTTGTATAAAATAATAAGATAATATTTTTTTAAAAAGACACATGCAAATATGTTATCATATCATCATAATATAATAACTTTTAAAATTATAAAAATAAATAAAAAAATTTGTGAAATTTCACTTTCACGTTGTTATTTATTGTATCAAAACTTAAATATAGTTGAATTTCATATTTAACTTTTTTTACTGCATTCAAAATATTATAATGTATTCTCTGCACCAAAAGGCCGGATTAGTTATTAATCCTCATTCCCAAAAGATCCGATATCATTTTCTTTAGAAACAATGAAGTTTACATATTATTTCTTAGTAATTACATACAGCATTGCACTTTTACTAATATTCATTGTTATATGAATGTTTATTTTTCTAATTAATATCCATTGTATCAATTTTTAAATAAAAATCATTATTATTTTTTAATAGTTTAAAAATCATTATTTCTTAATACAAATAGTAGAAGGGCAATAAATATGATACATGAATAACACATGCAATTATTCAGATTCATCTAATCAAATTATCAAAAATTAATTTCCTAAAATTCCCAAAAAACTCCTACGCCCCGTTTGGTTGGGATTTGGTTGGGAAGTGTTATGTCTAAGAAAAGTAATCTGATTTTAAATTGTTAAAATTCTAGTAGTATAAGGAAAATAATTTGGGGGGGGGGGGGGGGGGGGGGGGGGGGGGGGGGGGGGGGGGGGGGGGGGGGGGGGGGGGGGGGGGGGGGGGGGGGGGGGGGGGGGGGGGGGGGGGGGGGGGGGGGGGGGGGGGGGGGGGGGGGGGGGGGGGGGGGGGGGGGGGGGGGGGGGGGGGGGGGGGGGGGGGGGGGGGGGGGGGGGGGGGGGGGGGGGGGGGGGGGGGGGGGGGGGGGGGGGGGGGGGGGGGGGGGGGGGGGGGGGGGGGGGGGGGGGGGGGGGGGGGGGGGGGGGGGGGGGGGGGGGGGGGGGGGGGGGGGGGGGGGGGGGGGGGGGGGGGGGGGGGGGGGGGGGGGGGGGGGGGGGGGGGGGGGGGGGGGGGGGGGGGGGGGGGGGGGGGGGGGGGGGGGGGGGGGGGGGGGGGGGGGGGGGGGGGGGGGGGGGGGGGGGGGGGGGGGGGGGGGGGGGGGGGGGGGGGGGGGGGGGGGGGGGGGGGGGGGGGGGGGGGGGGGGGGGGGGGGGGGGGGGGGGGGGGGGGGGGGGGGGGGGGGGGGGGGGGGGGGGGGGGGGGGGGGGGGGGGGGGGGGGGGGGGGGGGGGGGGGGGGGGGGGGGGGGGGGGGGGGGGGGGGGGGGGGGGGGGGGGGGGGGGGGGGGGGGGGGGGGGGGGGGGGGGGGGGGGGGGGGGGGGGGGGGGGCCCCCCCCCCCCCCCCCCCCCCCCAATTTCAAAATTTTAAAATTATTTCAGTTTTAGCAAAATATAGAGAAAGTAATCAAAATCATATAAAAAAGGAAAATAGTGTAATAATTATTAATTATTTTTCCTTGGTGAGGATATGTATTTTTTTCTTTGATACAAGAGAAGTAATATATTATTATTATTATTATTATTATTATTATTATTATTATTATTAAAAATATTGTTCTAACAATAAAAACAAAATAATAATTAGTTATTATTGAATAGTGTTATTATTATTTTGTAGTTAATATATTTTATAAAACAATTATTATTATTATTTTATTAAAATAATTTTCTAACAATAAAAACAAAATAATAAATATGTTATTATTGAATAGTGTTATTATTATTTTTTAGTTAAAGTATATTTTATAAAACAATCCAGTTTTTTTATTTATTTATGTTTTTATTATTCATTATTTATGAAAAATAACAACAATATAATATTAATTAATTTTTAATAATTTTATTATTATTCTGAAAAATGTATTATTATTAAAATAAGTGAGTACTATAATAAATGATTTCTTTTTTTATTATTTGTAATATTTATCATTATATTATTCTAGTAATAAAAACATTATAATATGTAATTTTTTAAATAATTTTAATATTATTATTATTAAAGATATTATTATTAAAAAAATTATTTTTAACTATAAATTCATTTAGTTCAATATTTTGAATATTTTATTATAAAAATTATATAATAACAAAAAAATTATCGATAATAATATTTTGGATGATTTTATATATTTATGAATTGATAATATAATTATTATTTATACTACTGAATAACTGATGATAAAAATGATTTATTCATATTGTTAATACTTGATAATATAATTTTACATTTTCTGCTATCATCCAAAATAATCTACTTTTCTTAGAATCATATTCCACGGAATTAATTTCCTCAGTATTTTTACTTTTTTTAATCATTAACCTAACTATCACATTCCACAAAATCATCTTACGTGATAATTTTACTTTTCTAGCAACCAAACAGGCCTTATGTAAATTAATTTATTGAGATTTATTGTAAATGCTAAAATATACAATACTCACAACTTGTGTAAATTATCTGGTGCTCAAATTTTAATGTATAAATATATATATGATACGGATTTAATAGGAAAATAAAGTTATATAAAAAATAAGAAGTATGTTTATATACATAGCGGATATTATAAAGCATATTAAATCTAAATCATTCTATCAAATTGTTTTTTTTATTTCTTATTTTAAAAAACCTTGTTACATGATTCATTTTCAATAACTTGGACTCCATTTTCATCACATCAAGAACCACCCCCCTTCTTATGTAAATTTTATTATTTTTTTATACTAATAAATTTAAAATCTTCAAATTTAAACAATATTATTATTTTACACCTCCAACCATTTTTATAATACTAGAGATAAATAAGAAAAAAAAAGCAAACAAAAATTAACTATAAATCCCTTCCTATTTTAACACCTCTTTCCTGTAATAATTGTCTACCAACATTACTAAATGCTTTTAATTTATTAAGCATTTCGGTTATCCCAACCAAAAACCTTGTTCATGTTATTTTGAAATCGAACCGTTTGCAACCCTATTTTTAATTTTTTTTACATTTTTTTTTCTCCACCTCCATTTTTTTTTTTTTTTTTTTTTTTTTTTTTTTTTTTTTTTTTTTTTTTTCAAAAATGTATGAATCCCACCCATTTTTTGGGTATTATTAAAATTGAGAATTTGTGGTAAGTGTGGATACCCTTCCGTCCACTTTGAAGTTTTAACTTGGAATGAAATTGTTAGTCACTTTTGCTTTTGCAGCGAGAAGTAACCTCACATCTCTCCAACTTTTGTCCGCGTGGTACGACCTCTTTCGCCTATTTTTGGACATTATCAACTTCCCACGTTAAGTCTAAATGAGTGCATAACAAACTTTAAACAATTGCGTTACCAACAATGAAATCATATCGCTTTTACTCACTTTTACTTTTATTATTAGGTAACTATTCTAGGACACCTATACAATAAACACACATGTAAATGGAGGTTAGTCTAGAATAAAGAATTATGAGATAAAATTGAACCTTAAAAAGCAAAAAATTTAAAATATAATTAAATAAATAAAGTTTGGATTGCACACAATTTGGGAAAGTAATTTATAAATTGGCTCACATTCTCATTAAAAGGTCTTGTAAGAATAAGGGATATTTAATGTTATATAGATGAGTTACAATCTTTCTAAAATCGGCGTGGATATAATAATGAACTTTAACACGTCTGCTCATGAGTAGGTTAGTATGAACATCAGACTAGTACACGTCGAAAAAAATGGTCCACAAAAACCAGTTCAACATAAGGACCAAACAAGCCATCATCATAAGTATTTTCAGAGGAATATGACACAATTTATCAGCAACTCATAGATCCGCCACTGCATGCAAATCATACACTAGATGCAAATTACACTAGACAAATTATGTGTGACAAACTCATGCTAGAGATATTAATATAATTCGATTATGTGACATTTAAATACACACATTTATGTGCACCTTAACAACAATAACAAATTAACCTCGTCCTATAAAAAAGATTCTACCAGCCTTTTTCCTCTGCATTAGTCAATATTGGTTGATGAAACTCAGCCCAACTAATTGCCCATTAATCTAATTCATACATTTGTTGTTCATCTTTAGAGCTATTGATTATGCTCGCAATCTCCTTTTCAACCGCCGGCCTCAAGTAAAGTGAGAAAAATTAACCGTTAATTTCATAAGCATTATCTACTAATAATTTATTTAGTAGTATTTTTTTTTAAATATTGTGCATTTACTTATTTTATTAAATAATGAGCAAAATTCGCAACTGTTAATCAATTAATAACATTCATATCAATACATTTTCACAATTAATCAACCACTAGATTTGCCGGGAAGAAAGGAGAAAAAGAAAAGAAAGGGCATTTCTGTCCTCTTAGGTGCCAGTAGGCCACCACAAGGCCCACACATGTTCTAGCCATTAGCTAATTAAATCTTTTATTTATTTTTCATTTATTTTTTCCTTATTATTTTCTCCCTCCTTAACAGAGAAAAGGAGAAAGACTTTGGCGTAGAAATAAAAATATTGCGACAGTATTTAATTAATGTGAAAGTCCACAGAAAAATATTACTTCCTCTCTCTCTTTCTCTCTCTAAATTTTGGTGTTTTTGTGTTGTTTTGTCAGACATAGAGTACTGTAAGCTCCGGACAGAGTGGTAAAATGTATCGGAAATAGCTCTGGGTTTCAATTGCGGGCCTCTTTTTACCTGATCGCGCACGGAATTTCAGGGTAACTGTTTTGGATTTTTTTACTTATTTGATGGGTAATTCGGTGCTCCGACATAGGGTTTATGTGACTTTCAGTTGGGTGTTTGCTTTTTTAGTTTTCAAGATTTAGTCTTTATTTGGAAATAAGAAGGTTATTGGTTGGAGTTGAAATAATAACTTTCCCCTTTTAGATTTATGGGATATATGTTTGATTTTAGCCTCTCTGGCACGATTATTTTGTGTTCCATGTGCGTGTTATTTTTGGTTTCCTTTATGTTTAATAGAGTTTGTTCTCTAACTGTTTATTTGTGAAGATTGAGAGCAGAATTTTGGTGGAATTTAAGTTTGGAAGGAGTGGTCTAGTTTGGTTTTGATTAGTGAGTTTTTGCTTAAATCTCGATCAGGTGGATAACTTTGGTCCAGCTAAATCAAATTTATCAATTGTGACTGTGTTGAAAATTTCACCATTAAATGTTCGTAGTTGTAGTTTGGATCATGTATGGAAGTTTACAATGTTAATCCTTATGCCATATACATGCCGGCATAGGTAAATCAGGTCTTACTTACATTTGTACATAACTTCTAAAGTCTTGCTTCTAGATCTACTTACTGGTGAAGTCCGATACGTCTGGTCGAAGTTTAAACTTGGCGTAATTTCCCAGCCGTTCAGTACCTACTGCATAGCTATGTCTTATTCTAATCTTTGTGTTTGTGGTTAAAAAAGATTAAAAAAACTTCAAAAATTTTGGACACCTCATGATTAAATTTGCCTTCTTCACATAATGGAAAGAGTTTTGAGAAGCTTTTAATTAGAATGGGCCTCCTGTCGTATATAACTTTTTTCTGATTAGTTGTAGAATTACGTTCTCTATGGTTACTGCTTTGCTTTTGCATAAGCATTTTAGTTCCGGATATTACAGTTCCAATACTCGATTCTCTGCTCTTCAAATATTTGGTTGGGGTTGTAAATTCTCTTTTTTTTAAAAACTTTTTAGGGAGCCTCTCTATAAGTCTGTTTATATACTTCAATCATCGTATGGTTCAGTATGATTAGTCCATTAATTCATTGGGATAGGTTCGACAGAAAATGCCCACACTTACAAATAGTAATAATAAACAAGTAGAGAAAGGACTACGGAGCATCCAAACCACAACATCCTATGCTCAGCCTTGGTGGCAGGGTCTTGGGAGCAATGACATGTCTTCTTCAGTTCAACAACAAGATAGTTCGATAACTCATGCAACTGTGCAACCACAAGGATCTGTTGAACATGAACCGATCCCCAAGGATACAGAAACTAATGCAGCTCTTCAATCTGGTAACCTTCCTGTAGAACCACATATTTTACTTTTTTGTTATGTTTAAATGTCCTAATATGTTCACTATTCAACATCTGTTTTTAATTTCAAGTTGTAATATTTGATGCTCCTTCTGTGCATGAGGTTTCAAGAAGTCATCAACGGGACTGCAGGGTGATGATTTCTTTACATTATACTAATTGTTAATGAAGTCAGATCTATGAGATTAAGTTATTTGGAACTTGGAAGTGATAAGCATCAGGGTAGGATTAAAATGAAAAAAAGACTCCATCTTGTATGATGTTTCTGTACTTGTTTGATTGTTGTCTAGCTTATGTCATACTCTTTGTAATAGTAATTTTGTTCTTTCTTTTATAATTTCTGATCTATAGGATTCTAGTGGTGAAAAATAAGCAACAATTAATTGATTGTGCTCTGATTATACGGATATGATTCCACGAAACCTATATGATGACATATCTTACCTAGAAGACCTAAAGAAAATATTCATGCTGCATTGAAATTGGCTCATGTATTTGATATGCTTCTCACATAAAAAAATCAAGTGGTAGTATCCGTTGATACTTTCTTCACATGTTGCATACTTAGGTTCCACTGGATGACTGTCTTTTGTGGAGTTAGTTCCATTCAAGTCTGAATGATTTTGTGTTTATTATGGTTAGTTTAAAGAATTTGTATTCATGTGTGTGGTTGGCTCCCGGATAAATCAAACTCTTGGAATATAATTTTTGACTCTCTGGTCTTTTACTGCATCATATATTTATGATTGGATTCTTAATCTTCTACTTTTCTCTCCCGCACAAAGACTTGGATTTGTACTACTAGCTGTCCTACATCAGCATGCATTTATGTTTCAGCTAATTGTGGCTATACATCCTCTTTCAGGCTTGAATAGAAGCAATAGCGAGCAAGAGCAACAGCATCTTGATGCGAATTCACAAATGGAGCTCGTTGGCCATTCCATTGTAAGCACTCTCCCCATCCATATCATTCATGAAAGATGTGGTATATGCAGAGTATATGAATGCTACATCATGGCAGTTTCCAGTAATTGGACTATCATTTTATTGTATCGCTTAATACATTACTGATAATGGTCTATTTCTTTTCTATTTATAAATTTACAGATGTTGACGTCATATCCTTATTCAGACCCACAATATGGGGGGATTTTGACATATGGAGCGCCGGTAAAGACGAATCTCACTTTTACCCTCCCCAATGAATCTCTAAAACTAAGAGTGATTTAAAGTCGATGTAATATGACGCAATAGAGAAAAGAGAGATATGCTGGTGTTTACTTGTAAATCACCTGCCTTTCTGGGTTTCTATCTTCTATGCTATGTAAAAGTCGGTCAACGCACATACATGATGAACATGCTGCTTATTATCTTAATGCAGGATGTTTTCCTCAAAAAAGGCTGTTATTGTGATGCATGGTTTTCATACATCTGAAAAAAAAACTTCTTTTGAAGTGGTTTATTTTGACTTCTGAAAACCTTGTTGACTTCGTGCATGTACTGGGTATTTTGTTGTTTTTTATTTGGTCTATTGGGAAGTTGTTCTCTTCTGTCGTTGGACTTAACGTCTAAAAGTGTACTGGATTGGTTCCAGGTGCATCCTCACATGCTCGGATATCATCCTGGAAGAATGCCTCTACCTCTTGAGATGGAAGAAGAACCTGTTTATGTGAATGCAAAACAGTACCATGGAATTCTCAGGCGGCGACAAATAAGAGCAAAAGCTGAACTGGAAAAGAAATTGGTCAAGAATAGAAAGGTAATTGGATTTTTCATGCTCAAGTTTCGCATGCATTCCGTAAATCTTATAACAAGTGGTAGGTCAAGTAATCGGATCTAACACAGGAAACACATAATTGTACTTGTTACACTTGTGCCAAAGTACCTTTTGCACAACATGTTCCATCTACTTAATTTGAAAAAATTGAAGTACTTGGATGCAATAAACTAATAATTCTAGTTATAGAAGTTGTTGGACTCTACTATATGGCTATATACCTGAAGTCTTAACTCTTAATTAAGTCCTTATCTGTTTTTTGACCGTGTAACCATTTTCTAATGTTTAGAAACTTGCTTTCTGCGGTAGCTTCTTTTATTTAGCAGCTAAACTGCATGTATGAGATACTTTTGGTGCTTAAAGCCACCATAAATTCTGGATAATACCAAATATATCCGCTTTTTATATTAATCCCAAACCCTCCCGCTTTTGCTTTTGGTTTAGTCTGGTGGTTATTACTTGTGAACAGCTTCCTGATCGGTCGCTTGCCATCACTTGTTCTTGAACGGGTCTGATCGTAGTCCTTCATCTTGTACAAGTCTTGCTTATATTTTTGTGCACTGATAAATGCAGCCTTATCTTCATGAATCTCGACACAAACATGCTATGAGAAGGTTAAGAGGCTCCGGAGGGCGTTTCCTGAACACCAAACAGTTGGATGGTAAAGAAAACTCCGGCTCTGGAGAAACCGCTTCCAGCAACGCATCCAATGGAAACAACTGTACGGTTCAAGAAATGCATAAAGAGCATACTCTCCCCAATGGATTTAGTAACCATCAATCGTACTACGGTAGGGGTGACATGGGAACCGGACACTTCAGCGAGAACAACTGGTACTCGCTCGCGAACCGGGCCCCTTCTTCCAGCAAATGAGAAGCTGGAGCTTTCACTGACATGGCTCGTCTGTCAGGCAATTCATTCTTGGCTTGGTTACTTTGTATGGTGCGGAAAATGAGACAACGTAGGGAGATGCAAAGTCTGAGGTTGGACTCTGTTGACCACCGACCGTTGTCCGATGCTCCTCCGTATGTGTTATCACTACTTTGTGTAAATATGGAGTCTCGCGTGAATACTCTCTCCACTGCCTCGTCTGCTGTATCTTTATTGTGTTTTGCGTGGACTTGATGTACGGAATGTTAAATTGTGGAATAAATAATTTTAATATAATATTGCATAAGTTAAATAATGAAAATTACTTCTGATGTTAAAATGAACATAGAAAATTTGATGCTATGAGAGGATGCGATATTTCTCAATATTAATTCTCAAAATGCAAAGCTATTCTACTTTTGGCATGCGGGTTACCCTCGTCATTCAAAAAAAAAAAAAAAGATTATTTCTATTTTTCATTTAAAAAATAAAAACAATTTTTTTCCACATGGCAATCTTATATCGAACATGTGATCTTCAACGACATAAATAATTATGGAGACAAATTTTGAAATTTAGACAGTTGTCAAACATACACATGGAGTTTTGGGGGATTTTTCTAAGGTTAAATTAGGTTTTGGGGGAATTTTTCTCCCACAAAAATAATTATGGAAACAAATTTAGAACGTTACAAGTGTTTCTTATACAAAAACCCTAGACGCCGTCCCGCACCGCTGGCCGCCCTCCGCCACTCTGAGAAAACAGATATCGATTTGCAGACTTACATTTTCCGCCATTACTTGCTTTCGCCTCTCCGTTTCCTACACTTTGATGGTTTGAAATACTGGAAATCTTGGTAGATTTCATTCTAATTATTAGATGTTTTATTATTTATATTTGTTGTTAATAATGTGTCCCGTTGATGAAACATTTAGTAATCTTGAGCTGTGCAATTTTGGTGCTCCCTCCTGCTGGAGGTTGAGGAACCATCGTTTTATTGCTATGCTAGGTAGAAAAGAGGCTTTTCTGAGGGACATAACTTGCTTTTTCTTTACCTTTCATTTTTCCAAAAATTGTTAATGTTGTCTCTCTTGTTTTTTAATGAATTAGTTATTGGATTATGTTCTTTTATTGATTTTTATCGAAAGATTTAATCTTTTTTATTGGCTATTCATAGCTTTTACAATTCTTTTTCATTCTCACATGGTAAGATTAATCTTCTGCTGAAAAGCAAGCTGGAGTGAGGTAAGTTGAAGTTTATGTAGGTCATTAGTGAGACAGTTCATAGATATGAATCAGCTCTATGCTTGATCTATTTACATAGCATGCTGAATGATTTATTTGGGGAATTCTTATCTGATTTTAGTTTGAAGATACTGTGCACACTCACATTCTTTTTAATGTTGTCTGCTGCCATTAACATTTGTAAAGCTTGAACCTTTGACATAAAAGACAGATTTTATTGAACGGTTGGTTTCTTCGCTGCTATAATTTCTATTTCATTGGTTTATCTGAGCTATGAACTTTGAAGGTGAGGATGAGCTGAACTTGGAGGTGTCTCTTGAAGGTGTAAATACAAATATATAATACACTTGATGTGTGAGCCTATCACATATGATTAACCTAGGGTGATTGAACCTTCTGTGTTGTTTGCAAGTTAGAGTACATGAGCGTGATTTACCCAGTGCGTACTTCGGTAGCAGCTATGAGTTATCATCGTCATCAAAAAAAAATATATAATGCCCTCGGTGTAATTGTTTGGAACTTGAAAGAAATGAAGTTTTTCAAGGTGCCCTTGATGTTTTATTATTTATGTTTGTTGGTGCAGTACATATTGGGATACTTGGTATCCAGTCTGAATCATCAAGGGCCACGTTGTTGCAAGGCTAAATACTTTCGGATGATCGATAGCTGAGCTGAGACCCACATGATCTTCTATCTTAGAATCTCATGTCCTACTACTATTCAACGGTAAACACATAGGTGTAGCAAGAGATATTTATAGTTGAAATGTTAGTGAAATACTAGTGGGATATAGGATCTGAAATAGGATTGAGGGGTAAAGTCTAATGGGACACGAGATTGTGGAACAGAGAATTCGAACTAGTATTGAGAGGTAAGGTGAAAGAATTCCTATTTGGAGTGAAATAGAACATGAAATCTTATACTTCCTCATTCCCATTATAAGAAATGTGTGTAAAAATGATTTAGCCAAAAGTAAAAAGTCAAAAAACTGTATCACAAAATGCAATTTTATTTTTTTTTCCAAAAAAAAAGTGTACTAATGTTTTTAAGTGCGAA
This sequence comes from Lavandula angustifolia, assembly GCA_028984105.1. Taxonomy (NCBI): domain Eukaryota; kingdom Viridiplantae; phylum Streptophyta; class Magnoliopsida; order Lamiales; family Lamiaceae; genus Lavandula; species Lavandula angustifolia. The sequence goes on from CM054826.1 coordinate 4,121,647, forward strand.
CTAATATGTAATGTATATTTTTTTTGAAAGTCAGTTTTTCCATGTTAAAACTTGAAAGAGATGAATTTCTTGGCAAGTTTGAGCTTTGTAAAACTTAAACTTACCGGTCGTCATAATATGGAAACTCTTCATGCTGAATAAATTAACTTTGAGATAATAGTAAAATATTAATCCCATTTAAGTGCTTTTTGGCCAAATAATGAAGCAGTTGCATGGTGGTCATTACACGAACAATTAACTAAACCAGTTTCATAATCGTGGGTTGTTTGACCGTTGACGCTAAATCCATTCTCGTACCGGGAACTAATCACCCACGATGTCACGAATTTTATTGCCAATTCTCCCAACTCACCCTGCCAAACACTCCCTTGTAGTTGACATATAAAGTTATTCAAGTTTTCTTATTACTCCAAGTCAAATAGAGGAATGTTCTCTCAATTTAAGTTACACTTCCATAATCCTTAGTGCTAATTGGATCCGTATACAATTATAATTCCCAAAAATAAATTTTATAATCATTTTTAAAAATATTAAATTATCGTAGCAGGTCCATTGAAGTCTCTTATGCACTATGCAACCACTTAAAATACATTTGACCTAATATCAACTTACCTTACAAATTTTCTTCTAAAATGTTTGTTTGTTCCTAAATCTTATAATTTAATTTCACAAAAACAATGGCTTTTTTATGAAAAATGGCAAGTATTTCCAAGAATAAGTCCTTCAGTAACCAACTTTGTTCATAGTTGAAATATACCTGACTTCTCTTCATTGTCAATATTTCTTGGTCTAATTTCAGACACCATTTTTCCTCCAGTTAGATTTTCATCCATTTCTCTGCATTTGCATATATATATGCTGATCATGATCCTATTCAAATAGAGTAATTCTTCATCCATAGCATTGCAACTTCCCCTACTTAGTTCAAGAGCTACACACATTTCAAATCTTAATTCCCTTCATTTTCAAGAACTATTGAAGAAGAGATAATGATGAAGCCAACAACTTACTATTTCATTACATTTTTCGTCATTTTGTTGTGTTTCTCATCATGTTTTGGCAGAAAACATTCTCATCATAAGACTGCAAAGGAACCTGCAGTTCCAACTTCATATAATGTCGAACTTTTCGGAGCCAAAGCTGATGGAAAATCAGATAATTCCCAGGTATTCTTTATGTTTAAGCTCATTAGGTAGTCTTGTATGAATAATTTCTTGATATCTTCGTGCATTTGAGTTGGGTGGATTTTAGTTGAGATAGTTTACCTTAAAGCATCTTAATTTCTTAATAACACTAATCATGCATGTGATATGGACTTGTTGCTTGTGCAGGCATTCAAGAAAGCTTGGGACAGAGCTTGTAATTCTTCTGAATCAGCAAAGATTCTGGTGCCTAAAGGCAAAACATACTATGTTAATCACATTAATTTCTCAGGTCCTTGTTTCTCTGCTATTTCATTGGAGGTATGTTTTTCTACATGCATTTTTTGCAATAAAAGTAATAATAACAATCAAGGCTTTGTTGACATGATCAAGTTTGATTTTGTAGGTCCAAGGAACAGTCAAGTCTTTTGCTAAGATGTATGAAACTCCTAGGAGGCTTTGGATAAAGTTTGAAGATGTAAGAAACTTGGATGTTTCTGGTGGTGGAACTATTGATGGTAATGGTGAAGTATGGTGGAAAAATTCTTGCAAAATCAAGAAAACTAAGGTATATTTGTTTGCTTTTTTTTGCTACCTAATAATTGTTACGAGTAACGCCTCATTTCAAGTTTCATTTCATCGATACATGTCACGTGTACTATTATTGACATTTGTGTTGTTTGTCTTTTTTGAAGCCATGCCAAAGCCAAAGTGCCCCAACAGTAAGTTTCTTACCAATATCTTCCTACTCCAATGTGCCTAAAATTTGCTATTTTGGACAAGATTTGTATATCATTAACACAATCTGTGTTTTCTCATGCAGGCTCTAACCTTCAAGAACTGCACAAATCTAACACTAACCAACTTAAAGCTGCTGAATGCACAGCAGATGCATGTGAATTTCCAAGACTGCAACCGCGTCGTAGCTTTCAAACTCTTAGTCTTAGCACCAGAAAAGAGCCCCAACACAGATGGGATTCATGTTACAAGAACTTCCAACATTAACATTCTTGAATCCCAGATCAGGACAGGTAAACAACACCAGCAAACAAATAAACTCTTCCTTAAATTAATAATGTAATAATAAATTAAATAGTGTTCCATTTTTTGGTTTGGATTAGGTGATGACTGCATTTCCATAGTAAATGGATCAAGAAATGTTGAAGTGAGAAACATAGTCTGTGGACCAGGCCATGGCATCAGGTATATATAAATCAACCTTCATTCATTTCAAATATTTACATAAAATAGGCAAGAATGTAATAATCCTTGAAAATCTTGATTTGCAGCATTGGAAGTTTAGGTGAAGACAAAACAGAAAACTATGTTTCAAATATTCATGTCAAAGGAGCAGTGCTGTCTGGAACAACCAATGGAGTAAGAATAAAGACTTGGCAGGCAAGTGTAATAAAAAACTAAAATATAATAGTAAAAAAAAGTAATTATGGCATATAAAAAAATAAATTTAATGTGCAGGGAGGCAGTGGAATTGCAAGGAATATAGTGTTTGAAGATATTACAATGAAGAATGTTTACAATCCCATACTCATAAATCAGTACTACTGTGACAAGAACAAAAAATGTGATAAAGAGGTACTCATTTTATTACCACCATTTTCTTTAATATTACTAATATTTTTATATTTGAGTATTTAACCCTTATTTTAAATTTTTCACAAAAATGATTTGCAGAAATCAGCAGTCCAAGTAGAAAATGTGGTATATAGAAACATAAGAGGCACAAGTGCTTCAAAGGTGGCTATAAATTTCAACTGCAGTGACTCATTCCCTTGCAAGAATCTTGAACTGCAGAATGTGATGTTAACTGCACACAAAGAAGGAGAAAAAGTTGAAGCTTCTTGCAGCCATCTTGCTATGCGGACTACCAAGTTGAGTTCTTTCCCAAGTTGCTCTGTGAAGAAGTAAATTCGGCATTCGGATCCTCTATCTCATCTCGTGTTTGTTGGCTGCACGAGTGACGTGCATGATAAAATGAAATACGAGATGTCCGAAAGATCCATCAGTTGACACAAGCAATCTTAGTATAGTAAGAGAAGCAGCTGATATTTGCTTCCTACTTGCAAAGATTTGAGTCTTTGTTAGATTAGGATTAGTATTGGTGTGTTTTTTTTGTTCTTGTATTCAACCAAAAATTAATATTTTTTACGGTGGTAAAGAATTTTATTTACAAAATTCTAAGGCCACCTTATGTTTAAGAGGAAGTGAATTTTAATTTAATCTACTTGGATTAATAGAGTTAATTAATAACAATTAAAACCAAAATTATTTTAAATTTATTTGCAAGATAAAATATTGTGGTGGATAAGTAATTTAACAGCCTTTCAAAATTCCCCACCATTTCTCTCTCTCATCACCTCACAAAAAATCCATCATCAATGGCTAGTCTGAGCTTCAATTCCACAAGAATCAAACACCCCATTACGAATTTCACCTCCCCTACCAAAACCCTCCTCTCCAAAAAGCAAAATTACCCACACCGCATCAAGAATTCTAGGAAAAATCTCAAGTTTCCAACGTGTTTTTCAGTATCCGAAAGTTCAGTTTCTTCGACGCCATTACAGCCTGAAACTGGGAGTCCCACTAATGGCGGTTTCGACGAGGAAGAAGATGACGACCCCACCTCGGAACTGAGTTATCTCGACGCGGAAACGGACCCAGAAAGCATTACGGAGTGGGAGGTGGATTTCTGCTCAAGGCCAATTCTTGATATTAGGGGGAAAAAGACTTGGGAGCTTGTAGTTTGTGATGTATCTCTTTCGCTGCAGTATACCAAGTATTTTCCTAATAACGTTATCAATAGTGTGACTCTTAAGGATGCTATAGTTTCCATTTGTGATGAACTGGGCCTGCCTTTGCCAGAGAAAATTCGGTTCTTTAGGTGAATTTTAATCTTTTTCACATGGAAATTGGAATAAATTTGTTGTTTTAATGGTTCTGTTCTTTTTTTTTTTTTTTTGGGTATGTGGGAAGTTGAGCTTTTATGATTTTTTGCAGGTCACAGATGCAGACAATTATTACTAGAGCTTGCAACGAACTTGGTATAAAACCTATTCCAAGTAAAAGGGTGAGTGACAAGGTTTGGTGTGTATTTTCTTCAAGTCATCTGCATTTTTAGCCCTTTGCACTTCACTTAAGGATGAAAATAATGGCTGGGATTTCAAGGTCTATTTAGTTTTGTGTAGTATGAAACAATCAGAAATAAACTAGTTCTACTACTCCATACTAGGACTTAGGAGAAGGAGGAGGTTGTCATTTTTAATCTACCTAATGGGAATTGGTGAAGGGGGAAATTATTGAACCCTAGATTTATCACTCTCACAATGTAAGAAATGCCAACTAATTAAGCTAGATGTTGTTGGTAAAGTGAGGAGGTTATTTCTCATCATGCTCTTCATTCTATCGTATGATTCTATCGTATTTCGTGTTGCGCATCTTGGTGGATATTGATTGAATTGCTGCAGTAGTGAAGGTCAACGTTCATATAGCATGCATATATGGCAAAAACTACTTAATAGTAGCAATGTGCTTGCATTGATTCCAAAATTTATGCATTTTGTGTGAGAAATAACTCAATGATGATGAGCCCAAGTGTTATGAACTACATTGCATTGATGGGTGTGATGGTCCCTATATGGTTACAAATTTACTGATACTGAACTCCAATTTTTGTATCTACGTGCTTGAAGATCTAACTGCAAACGCATCCTCTTTCTTTCAGTGTTTATCCCTGGTTCTGTGGCTAGAAGAACGTTACGAAACTGTATACACTCGACATCCTGGTTTCCAGAAGGGGTCTAAGCCACTTCTTGCACTTGATAATCCTTTCCCTATGGAACTTCCAGAAAACTTGTATGGAGAAAAATGGGCCTTTGTGCAGTTGCCCTTTTCAGGTACTAACATGTCTAAACGACATGAATTCATGAGAAAACACTTCTCTTCCATCTAAGCACTCAGATTGACATGCTAAATTTGGTCTATCAATAGTCACAGTCATGTTCTCTGTATAAAATTATGAGCTGGTTGAATTTTATCTTTATTTTCAAGAACTTCTTGACACTGATTGTTACAGTGTAGAAAGGTGAAATTAGATGTTATAGTATGCTGAGTTTGATTACTTTTCTCTGTTCAGCTGTCCGAGAAGAGGTATCGTCCTTGGAGACAAGGTTTGCTTTTGGTGCAAGCTTAGATTTGGATCTTCTGGGCATTGAAGTTGACGAAAAGACCCTAATTCCCGGACTTGCAGTTTCTTCTTCTAGAGCTAAACCATTAGCAGGTTTCTATTCCACTGTACACTTCTATGAGCAATTCTATTCATATATAGCTTCATATTTGATCTTGTAACTGCACTATTTGCAGCATGGATGAATGGCTTAGAAGTCTGTTCAGTTGAAACTGACACGAGTAAGGCTAATATAATCCTGTCCGTTGGAATCTCAACGCGCTACATATATGCCACGTACAAGAAGACACCGGTTACTACAAGTGAAGCTGAAGCTTGGGAAGCAGCCAAGAAGGCTTGTGGAGGCTTGCACTTTCTTGCTATTCAAAATGACTTGGATTCTGATGATTGTGTTGGGTTTTGGCTCCTGCTTGACTTACCACCGCCTCCTGTATGATTCTTGCAAATCTTGTACCCGGTTGGAATATATTTTCTTCCTCGGAGGTCTGTATTGTACCAGTGAGATGCTGGTTTTAGGCTTGGGAAATACAAACATTTGATTTGATTGGCATTTAATTCAATAGCCTTTCTCTGTTTTGGTGTGTTTCTCTACTGTCAAAATGATGTTTTCTCTCTCTCCTATCTTGATCAGAAAATCAGTTCATGTCACATGTAATAATATGTACTAACCTTCCTATTTCCATCAATCTACACTCTAACCCAGAAGAATTTGGACAGAAAAACTGCAAAAACTTGGAAAAGATTTCAAGAACTTTTAACTTTATCAATTAAACAGAGCATGAGATAAAAGGTATGTTATGCAGTCATCTCTGTTCTATTGATACAAGAACAATTTCTAAGCATTTACAGGAAATAAAAACATTACAGACAAGGGGTACCAGAGCAACCAGATCATGACAAACAACTTGCACAACTAATTCAGAAAGGCCTAACATGAATTCAAAGATAATTATAGTAGATTCACAATGGTTGAGGGAGGGTTGATAACTGAGGTGAAAGAGAGAACATTTTCAGACTAACAAAACAGCAACCGCGTTTCTCAGCAGCTTCAAGGACAGATCATGGTGCAGTTGCCTTATCGAAGCCAAATGGCAAACGAAATTGGACAAGTGCCCATGTTAAGGTTAATCTTTTTACCATTTCCATGGAGAAGATGTAGCTCAATGCTTTTGTTTCTGAGAAATGAAGCGAATCCCTTGCTTCCCAAGTTCATAACTCTTTGATTTTCCATCATCAAGAGCAATGGATACAATTGATGTTCCCTCGAAGACTTCTATAACCGTACCCTTATGCCTGCAAAAAAAAGAAACAAAGGAACTTGGCATTCAAAAACCAAATGCATATTTGCAGTAGAAAAGATTAATGAGCATTTGGAATGATTACAATTAGTTAAGTGATCATTGATTTAAGGATTTTTTTTCTTCGTTCTTCTGTAGATGAAACTTACCAGGAGTTGCTGGACGGTTGATGAATTTCTACTCTTTTCCCAGCAGCATCTTTCCCCAATTTCTGCAGTATCCAGTTGGCATCAGTAAAGTCCTTCATGGTGCTATCTTCGCGCTTCTGGGAGGGTTCTTCATCACCCGGTCCTGGTCTCCTCCGCTTCGACCTCTGACCTCTGGTATAAATTATCTCCTCCTTTCTAGCAGGAGGTAATGAATCCTGATTTCCAGTATTTGAATTAGTGGATACATTTTGGTTTCCATTAGTAGAACTCTTGGGAATTTTAAACTTCAGATAAGGCTTTCTTTCCTTCACCGAAGCCTGTGAAACAGAAGGCAAGCTACTACTTTCATCAACCGGGTCACCAGAAACAGACACATCCTCCATTGATAAGTGTTTGCTCCTCCTTGCAGATGCACTATCTTCAACACTTCCTTTACTTCGTACCGAGTATGTATTCTTAGGAGAAACTGATTCATAGCCCTCACTGAATCCTCCTTCAGAATGTTTTGAGCTCAAGTTAGAGAATTCTGAGTTGGAAACCTTCCTGAGCTTTGCCAAGGGACCTTCTTTTAATTGCAATTTGGAATCTTTCATTTGATCAGCGCGGTCTCTTTTGTGCCCTGCAAGAAACGAACAAATTCTTTTACTACACAATGAGGCATATACATCAGATGAGAGGGATGTAACATCTAGATGCATTACCTTTATGCTCCCCTAATTTATACTCTTGATGTTTCAGTTGGTCTGTATCTTCAATTCCTACGTAGTACATGCAGAATTCATTACTTTACAACTATGAAGTTAAACAACATACGTCTGTTACAAAGATGCCAGTGGAAACAAAAGCAACACAAATCACACCTTTTGATGGAGTCTTCTCTTGCCCCCTCTTAAAGCTTGAGGGGTCGGATCTTGGAGGACTAGCGTTTTTACTTCGACTACCCAAATGTATAACAAGCTTTGGTCCTTGGGCAGGCTTGAGCACACCGCTATTACTTCCAGTTTCCTCCTTATTAGTCAAGCCATAAGATTTATTACTCTTTATTTTGATAGTCCTAGAAGCCTTTCTTATATTGGTTGGTGAAACCACATCAATAAATTTGTGTTTCGAGTCTGTTGCATCTTCTACTGCATGTGCATCTTCCATCATGCTTCCAGCAACAGGAGAGAAAGCAGTAGCAGGTTCATTATTATTGACAGTATTCTTTCCGGATGGACCATCGACATAACCATCTAAACTCTGGAATGTATCAGCTCCACCAATCAAAGATGTTTCATTCCCCTTTTTCTTGCCATACTTCTTATTTGAAGACTTTTTTCCATGCTCTTTGATCTTTCTTGGAGATTTATTACCACCTAACCCTTTGAGAGAAAACTTCAGAGAACGGCCAAATTCGTTCTTTACTGATACAGGCCCATTCTCTTCATCGTCGGAAAAAGGTGAAATGTCAAATATTTCTTCTTGAGTTGGCAAACCTGCAGCTGCCCTCAAGCTTGCTATCAAATCCTTATCAGTCTCGTCTCTTCGCTTCCAGAGCACCTGAACAGCCTCCTCAAGATTTCTAATCTGGCAAGTAGAAAACATATAAGCCCAGTAATAAAGTAGTAGTTAATAAAGGCCAGCATTCAAATGGTATGCATCTTTATGTAAAATCACCTGGGGGCATTCTCCACGGCATGTCGGGCAAACATATTGGAGATTTCCATCAACTTGAAATTGATTGTACTTGGCATCACTAGAAAAAAGTTTTGATGTCAGTCGAAAGAAGTGTCTACGAAGATTAAAAGTGGTAAGAGTGTTGCGTGCATTACAAGACTATTGAAGTAACTCAATGAAATAGCAGTTTTAATGTCATACAGGTTGTAACATTAAGATGTAACTATAAGTAAATTAGTAATTGCTGGTTTACAAAGAAACTTAGATAAACTCAGAGCCGCGACTAAAACCTAGATTTGCTGCTATAGTTTAAAGCTAAACTACTTACCTCATCTAGAGCTAAAACCTTGATTGAATCTATCATTAAAGCTTCTTCACAATTTACTAACTTTAAAAACTATGGAAGGAAAAAAAATCCTAGATTCCATGTCATTCACACACCATACACTTCCAAGAAACTATGACTATCATTAAATCTTTCAATTTGCCATCCAAACATATTATTGAAAATGTACAACACAAAAGAGAACATATCAATACAGAAAAGTTAAGGAACAGAGCAAGAGAGACCTGATCCCATCACAGGGACAATGAACCCAACGTTGACAGATATCACAGCACACCATTGGAGTTGATTCAGAGTCTCTATAGACCTGCAGTTACAAGGCAAATACTAAGCAATCAACTTTTGCTTCTTATGACAGTATTTTTCTAGGTTTCTGTCATGAATGGAGGTGGATTAGATGTATAAATAAATCAAATTAGAAAAGGTGCTAAGTAATACCTTCAGACAGACCGGACAGTAATTTCCCTTGCCAAACAATCTTCCACAAGCATCGCAACAAGTATAACCCAAAAGCCACCTAATAGAGTTTCAATTTCAAAGTCAGGGACAGATCCAATTTACCAACCACCAGAACTTTCTTTTTTAGTTTATAGCATTATATATCATTCAAGAAGTCCTCATCAGACTCATGCCATAAGTAAATTCATTAGGATTGACCAGACAAGCACTGAATAATACGGCAATCAATTTAGAAATGGCTTAACTTCCAAAACAGATGCAGCATTCAGTAAGAAAAGATAAGTCATAATATAAAAACATAAGAGCACATAATATATCATAAACACAAATATATAGAGTTAGGATCCATCCAAAGAAACAAAACATCGTATAAACTAGAACACAGAAGCTGAATGAATTTGATGGAAAAGAAGACACGTAAAGAAGACCACAAGCAAAGGTGAAGACTCCACATTGAGGTGAAAATACTAACCTTACACTTAAGCCATTTCCAGGGACAGTAGAACCACAGCTATGGCATTTGGTGTGCTTTGGACACAAATAAGGCCCATGGCTAACATTCTGCATGTTTCAAAGTGAAATGCATAAGCTAAGTGATAACTGATCGTCTTTTTGGGAATAAGAATGTTCTATCACACCTTGTGAGGAGGTTGCTGACAGTAACAGTGATATGCACAATCACACCTTTTACAGAACATGAACTTATTTGGGTCTCCAGTTCTCCGACAGACCTAAGAAACAACAAAAACATATGAATACAGATCAAGGTGAAGTTTAGAGAGTCAAACTTCCAAGCTCCCAAGACAATCATAAGCTAGATAATTATCCAGAGAATCTATGACAATGTAAATGCAGAAGACGAACACCAAGTCACCAACCAAACAAATACTAAAAATTTGAACCAAACAATTGTTTTCTTCAAAAAGAAAGGGCTTCAACATCTCACATATCAGCCTCCCTGTCCACGCCTTTATTAGCTAATTCACAAGCACCTGTCACTAAATAACCCAGCTCCCCATCTTTTTGGAATTGGAAATTAACAACACTAATTTTAGGCAGAGAGACAATCTTCAAAAATCGAACTTATCAATTGGCGATTAGTTTCTCAAATAAAATAACAACCTCCCATGATAGTAACTAATCATACTCTATGTCAACCATCATTCTTGACATTCTTACTAAAATAATAGAATGCTCCCCCAAAGTAATGCTGAATAACCGTGCACTATAAATAATTCACCATAAGCATAAGGAATGGAATGTCAACCTCACATATACGGCAAGAGGGGCAAGTCCAAGAACTCCAGTGAAAAAGATCTGTAACCAAGCATTTCATCACAAAACGCACAAGCCACTGATAACTACTTTAATGTAGCTCTAGAAACTACCTCTGTTCTGGGACCAAGATTTAAGACAGCTCCGATGATACTTCTTGCCACAAGTTTTGCAAGATAACATCTTCGTTGCCCTTTCACTCCCTTCTTTTTCACCAGAAAAGCATAGCCGGCACATCACTTTGGCAGTTGATAGACCTTGCTCTTCTCCAGCAGCATCGCTAGCAGAAACCTGCTAGATATTATCAATGTAAAGATGTTCTTTAAATATTCAATGTAACGTAAATATTATCAAGAAAGATGTAATGTTGCTTGTCCTGTAAATGATCACTGCAGAACCTAAATATCAAACTCGATGTAATATGCCATTAAAAAGAAAATGGAAAGTCAGAAGCTATTAATTAGAAACCAAAAGGGCATGAAACCACAAACAAGTAACTGCACATCATCTAAAATAGTTGTGATAACCAATGCTATGTTAGGTGGATATAGTGTGATGAAAGAATGTTGCAACACAGACAGGTTCTAAAAAGTGTATCTTTTAGCAATACACCATTGTACATAATCAATAGAAGTCTTTAAGTGTTAACAATTCACTTCTCAAAGAACATGAAACCAGTAAATGACATCACTGAAAAAGTTCTAACATGCTTGACATTTGGAATTCAAATTCAGTGAGCAAAATAGGGTAGCACAAGAAGAATAAGTCTAGATATCATGGAAAACTAAGAAAACAATTTCAGCCTTTTGCATCCCTCTACATGGAGAGAGGGATATCTTGCATTTGGTGTTTAATAAATTCAGTGAGCAAAATAGGGTAGCACAAGAAGAATAAGTCTAGATATCATGGAAAACTAAGAAAACAATTTCAGCCTTTTGCATCCCTCTACATGGAGAGAGGGATATCTTGCATTTGGTGTTTAATTACTAACAAATATAGCATTGTCCCTTTTTAGTCTGACCAACTAAGTATGCTGCTCATCTTCTTTTCAAAACATCATGACATTTAAGCCACTTGTAGTTTGAAAATAATTCAAAAACTACCAATAAAAGGTAATGGTTCAGTAAGTCATAGCCATTGCCAAAGTATGACGTGTTAACCAACGGAAAAAAGGGGCTTTAAATCTGTAAAGTTTCAAAATTAATTTCCAGGAAAGTTCATAAAAAAATGTTAGACCCAAAGAAAATATTTGGAGATGAGAGATAAACAAACTATAACCATTGGAACTCAACGAAAAATCAGCATTTACAGTCTTGTCGACAATGCATATAAGATCTCTGCAGTAAAAAATCTAACACATGTGATGAGTCAAAAATTACATATTATGTCACTGTTACCCAAACTTTTTTCGACGTATTTATGGCATATGAAATTTAATGCAACACGTGGAACACATTTTGGGCGACAAAGTAACTGATAAAGATGGGAAAGCAAGTTTGTAGTTCCTGAATATAACAGAAACAGCTGTCTTAAACAAGAAAACAATATAGTCATAAATGAAATACTTCTTATTCAACACTTACTGTTTCTAATAAAACCGCAATTTTACAATTAGGAAGGCAATCAACACGTGAAAACCAAACCAAACCAAACCAAGCAAGATTACCGAATAGAAAAGCTCAAACCTTCACGCATCCCACACTCCACAAATAAAAGACTAAAAAAGTAAAGAACAGAAAACTCATGTACAATATAAACATGAACCAAACTATTCAATAATCCAGTGCATTATAAAATAATTCACCTCCAAATCACCAGATTCAAACCTCCTAGCATAATCCTCAGCCGCCAATGAGGCAGCAGCAGCTTGTTTCTGCAGCGCAGCTCTCTTCACCAGCGCCGACGCCTCCTCGGCTCCTCCTCCAGCCCCCGCCGATTCATCCGGCGCAAATTGGGGCGGCGGAGGCAGCGGGGTCGGAGCAACAACAGCAATTTTCGGAACTTTGACCTGAATAGTCGCATTCTCCCTGGCTTTGATTAGCCACGGGTCCTTCAAGAATTGCTCAACCCTAGCAACCTCTTGCAGAAAGTCTTCCTTGCCCTTCTCGCTCCGGATCGACCCAGCAAACCCCAACGCGCAGAAACATATCTTCCGGCTGCAAGAACACAAAAGATTCAAGATTTCGTTCAAAACTCAAAACCCACACCATTATTTTCTCACACACACACTCGAGTGCGTCTCTTCAGATAAGAATTGAAAGCGGAGGAAGAGATGCAGAAATAGGTCGATACAAGTGTTTGTCTACAAATAATTGGAGTCAGTGACGAGATTAGAGCAGGGGTTACCAGGTAATTGGGCAAGCAACATGAAAGGCCATAACTATATGAGGAAAAATGGGGGGAAATTTTATTTATTTAGAGTGTTTAAGCGAACGATGTTATGGAGACAAATTAAGTTTAATTCTTTCGGTTGATGACGAAAAAAAAAAAAGAGAAATTGGAAAACAAATTCTGAGGAGGAGAGAGTGAGTTTAGACGGGAGAGAGAAACAAGGTTGGTGAAATTTAGGGTAGATGGGTTTGGGCTCGCTTGCTCTGCGTTTTGGGAATTTCAAAATTTAGGGTTTGGATAATGAATTAGGCCCATTTGAATATAAATATTAAAATTAAAAAATATTAATCAGATTCTAGATTTCTGGTAATTAAAAATCGCCAGAAAAGTGACGGTATTAAAATAGTCAATACAGTTAAACCTCGATAAAATAATAATTTTGGGATCGAAAAAAATATTTATTTAACGAGATTATTACTTTATCGAATATTATTTTAGTGTATTTATCTATATTCGAATCAGAAAAAATTATTATCTAAGTGAGATTATCACTCTATCGAATATTACTTTATCGAGATTTAACTGTATTAAAAATAAATGGTTAAAGTTACAGAATAAAAGTTAGGGCGGAATTAAAATTGTTGGTATTAAAAAAAAATTAAAAAAAATATGTTGCCTTAATTGAGGGTAATAAAATGATACGTATAAAAATCGACATTAACTCATATAATAAAAGATTAAACTAATGAAATTCCAACGCCAAACTCTGCTTTTCAAGTTTAGAACACTAAAAACCCTAAGATAAATAAACCTCATTTCATCGATAAATTTTTGTTTGTTGATCTCCGTTCGAAGATAAAACTTTATCTTCTTTATCTGCAAGGTACGGTTTTCGCAATTTAGCACGGTAGAACGTGATTCTACTAGTCTTACTTGTATTTTTTTTGTTGATGTATTTAAGGATTCCTGTAATAATGGGGAGAAAGAAAGAGAGGAAGATGAAGGACAGTGATAGTGATTTGGGTTTGGACGAAGAAACGAAGGACGAAATTATGCACGTTAGTCCACCCCTAGTTTGTCTATCAGTTTTATTGTAGAAGGAGTTCTTTTCCTCTACTAGTTCTGAGTTTGTTTTCTATGTTCCACTCCTCATATACAGATGGATAATGGTGAAGACGATTTTCATGATGAGTATCGAGATGACCAGATTGATGATGATGGTGAGGATGTGGACACGGACAGCGAGGAGAGCGAAGGCTCGGAAGAGGACATTGAAGGAGCAGGTGGTGATGAAGATATTAAAAAAGGTGAAGAGATGGATGAGCTGGAGAAAGAATATAAACAACTTAAAAATCAGGAGCAGTAAGTATTCATCTTCTGTGTCCTGTCTATTTTATGACCATTTTAGAGATATTTCCATCTGCATTTGTATGACATTCTAATTTACTCATATCATGAATCCAGAGATATTTGGAGGAATCTAAAGCAACATAATGATGAGGATATTCAAAAAGGTCAAGCTGTAAAAAATCAAAGGGTATGATATCTATCATGTTACTAACCACCATTCCATTTTCATTACATTGAGTCTGCTCTGCTCTCTTACTCAAACTCTAGTTCAGAACTTCAATTTGTTATTTAGTTGTTTATGATGAATCTAACAAAGTCACGGTGTTAAAAGATGTTTTAACAAGGCTGTTTTTATAATTTTTTCTGTATCTGTTCAATTTTTTCGTAGTCTTCTGCCCTCTTCTGTGTTTAGTCTCTTAAACTAGTCAGATGGGTAGAAACTTGTGTTTGTATGTTTGTATTTCTATTACTCTTCAGTTAGTGGTCAGTATGCTGTTTACTGAGATCTTATGGTGACATAATCCATTCCTCCCAATGATTAGGCTCTCTGGGATAAGACACTTGAGTTCAGATTCTTGCTGCAGAAACCATTCTCCAGTTGTAATAGACTTCCAGAGGTTATTATCCCTTTCCTACGAATCACTTAACATAAAAAGCACTGAACATCATTCTGATGGAGGAATTGTTACCTGCAGGAGCGTATTAAGTCTTTATATTGTGATTCTGATTGTGAAGTCAGTGAAGCATATTCAGATCTAGTTGCTTCATCAAAGAATGTCTTGGATTCTATGCTGGAATTGCAGCAGGTGTACTTTTTGTGAAAGTATTCATCTCCATTTAGCTTCATTTTTTTAGTGCCCTTTACATTCAAGTTAGTAAATTATTTTGTGTTAGAAAGGTGCCTAGCCCTAAAAATTTCTTTATTTGAGCCTGACTAAATTGACTTTCTCAGGCTCTGGTGGCAAACAATCCATCAGTTACTCAATCTGGAGAAGGTATGTATTTTACTGGTCCCTTCTTTGTTGGAGTGGCAAAAGGGCTGCTGGAAGTTCCAAAATCTAGGTTTTGTCTGCTTGTGTATTTTCTTTAATGTATTTAGTATTTTGTTCTTAGTACCATTCTTTTGTCCAACTTACATTATATAAGCTCCATGATCTGCAATATGAAACACATCTTACCACTCAGTTTATTAAAAACATTGAGTTTTTCATGCTGTAAGTTATGCCTTGATTTGGTCTTCTAGTCCAGAATAAGGTGAAAACCCTTTGAATAATGTTATAGCGTAAGAAATCAAGTTGGTGGAATTATCAGTGACATATTTTCAAAGAGGAGAAAAATCTACAAATCAAATGACAGATAGGTAAAGGTTTTAATTTGCAAATTTTATTAATGATCCAGAAAACATTGAATCTCTATAGTTCACTTAATTTATTTAAATGCTTGAAATTCTGTTTACACACTCTAATTGAATGCTGACAGTAAACAACGGTTGAATGTTTTTCTTATTAAGCTAATTCCATGACAGATATGAAGCAATTAGACGCTCCAGGCAGCTCAGATGGGGATCTTGATGAAGAATGGTTGCAGATTTCGCAAATGCAGTCGGGGTACATATATTTTCTGACAGATATTTTAGTTCCTCTTATTTCAGTGTTGTCTTTAGTGAACTAGTGCCCAACCCACATCTATGGAGAAGGCTTCTAATCTAGTATAATCCAAACTAATCTATCTTCTTATGATGCCTGCTTGACATTTTTGTAGTGTATGGCATTTGTTTGTTTCTTTTATTTTTGTGGTTGTGGTGATGTAGAGTTCCAATTGCTTCGCTTGTTGTATGGGTCTGCATCAATGAACCTAGAAATGGTTATGACTCTTAATATGTTCCAGTGTTCCACTTCTTTCTGGTTCCTTTAGGTCTTGTAGCTGCCTGCACTTCTATAGATATTTCTGGAATCTGTTCATTTTTGCTTAAAGATTTGCTTCTAGGTTTAAGAATCCTGAGATTTCTTGGGATATATTGGTTTTTGTGCTGACACTCAGTTATTATATGTTGCAGAATGATCTCTTTTAGAAACAAGTCAATTGACAAATGGCATCGGAAGACCCAGGTGACAACCGGTGCAGCTGCTATAAAGGACAAATTGCACGCCTTCAATCAGGTTTCCTTAAGAAGACCGTTAAGATTTTCTCACCGTAGAGATGTGCAAACTATCTGCTACTGACTGTTTATTCTCCTTCAGAATATAAGTGACCAAGTGGCTGTTTACATGAGGGACCCAAGTAAAATGATCAAGGGGATGCAGCAGAACAGATCAGCTGTTGCTGTATTTGGAAGTGTAGGTTTGAAGTTATGTCTAACATTGATCGTATATATGTTATCTAGAGTTTGCCCGTGTATCTGAATTATGATTCGTCCTGGCTCTCTGCAGGCTCCATGCTACACGGAGAATGCCAAGCCAGAGGTATTTTTCTAGTTATGTCTGTCACGAGCATTTGTTGATAATACATATATTACCATGCTTGATTTCTGAAATTATTTTAAAATGAATAACCAGGAGACTTACACAAATGGTGATCCTGAACTTCTCGATGACTCGGAATTTTACCAGCAACTATTGAGGGAGTTCTTCGAGACAGTTGACCCATCATCATCTGGTAACCGTATACTTACTTGCATTTCATACATTCACACATTTAAGATTTCATTCCTCTGGTCACTTCAGTGGAAAGTTTTTTTAGGCTGAATATGTTTTTTATTGTTGACAGAAATGGCTTTTTATGCTCTCAAAAGACTGCAAACTAAGAAAAGAAAAATTGTTGACCGTCGTGCTTCAAAGAGTCGTAAGATCAGGTAAGTCTAGCTTTATTATTAGATTGGCAATATCAATGTTTCATTACCACTCTCTTCATCTTTCTCCCTTTATCTTTTCTTGACTCTTGTAATGATTCCAGGTACAATGTTCACGAGAAGATAGTGAATTTCATGGCTCCTCGACGTTCAGAGATCCCTCCTACTGCCTCGAAATTATTCGAAGACTTGTTCGGCCTTAAAACTCAGAAGTCTGCCTCAGGTGCATAACCTAAAGCTTCAACTTCCTTGTGGTATTTTATTTTTGTATCATGAGTCTTCTGTATGTTCCCATTTTACCTCTACAGCGCTTTAGTGCTTCGATTTTCTTTCAAGGCAAAATTTAAATTTTCCAACTTCAGTTTATCAAGTTGTCATTATATTTGTTTTCATTCAGCTATCAACCTGCTATCTTTATGTCTGCAAAAGATTCCATATTTCCAAATCACATGTTTAAGGTTTTACACATAAATGTTCAGAGATTTCTAAAACTTGAAATATCTAGAAACAAATAATTAGTTCCACCATGAGCTGCTTTGCAGTTACATCTAAAGAAGAAGATTGTAAAAGAAGTGACAAGAATAGGTTTAAGCAATCACCATATATCTCACAATCAATCTGTAATTCTGATGTTAACATGCTTCTACTTCATTTCAAATCATATAAGCCAGATTCAGAAAACAGAGTATAATAATAATGAATATGGAGATTTCTCTGATTTAGTACCAGTTTCTCAGCTTCAAAGATTTCCATCAATAAGTGTAATACTCAAGACACATTAACCTTTCATAATGTTTCACAAATGCCACCAATTTTATGTGGAAGTGCAAAGAAATCTGAATTAGCAAGCTGCAAACTCTTGACAGTTGGTATGAAGAACAATGCCTGGTTTAACTGCCTACAAACTTTAAACATTAATAAAAAGACTTTTCAAGAACTGAGCCTTTACTATTGAAAGTAGAGTCTGAAATAGCCAAAATAGAAATTCATCATACAGTGAGAATAATATGCCCATCCTTTTTTCCCAGCAAAGAGTCAAATTATAGATGCATCATTATCCTCGGCTAAATTTCTAAACTCAAATTATTACACTACGCCATCATATCCATGAACAATTTCAGAACCCAATCAATCAAGAAACTCAAACTCATCATCCCTCAAGTGGGCCAACAACTTCACCGGCTGCGCCCACTAATCTCTTCCGCCACGAACTCAACCTTGTACGGAAGGTTGGCCGAGATCTTCTTCCCCTTACGAACCCCAACGTACTGCTTCAACAAACCAACCCTGCCCGTCAACTCGATTTCGGGCACCCTGGGCACGTGGTACACCTTCAGTGGCACCTTCACCCGGACTTTCGACCCAATTCGAGACTGCACCTTCTCGTCATTGATGCTGTCGTGATCGAGAGTTAATGAGTTGTGGATTGCAGTCGAGTTGCAAGAACCCGTAGAGGACGGGAAGCTTTCGCCGATTGAAATGGGATTTGTCGAACCAAAATGAGTGGAAGATCGATTCTTTTGGACCGAAATTCGGATCCTTTTTGAACCCAAATCGGAATTTGAGATCTTGGAATTGGGGACGTTGAGAATTGAAGAGAAGAAGAAGGCCGAAGAGGCGGCCATTGTTTTCTTTCTTCTTGGTTGAGAACTTGGAAGAATTTGCGTAAAAGATTATTTACAGCGTGGCTGTGGCTCGACGATTTATCTGACAACTAAATCGGGAAAAATTGATATGGTTGATGGGGAGCCGAAAGGGATTTGGGCAAAGATTTTTGCGTTAAAACTAGGACTACAAAATTAGGGTTTACAAAAATCGGGTTTTTATTTCCTTTTCTTGCGATTCAACCTTTTTCTAGTCTAGTACTACTACTAGTATATAATACTAGGATGAATGCAAAACTAGTTAATTTAGGTGAATATAGATAGGTTTATAGTCATGTAATCATATTAAATAAGTACAATTTTGGTCTTAAAATATAATGTGTGTTTCATAATTAATCATATACTCCATCCTCCGTCCGTTCCACTAGAAATGTGTATCTCTTAGCCCCATTAAAAATGATACGTTTCTTTTGAATGTGTGAATCAAAAAAAATAGTTTTATATTGATTGTTGACCTTTTAATAGTTACTCCCTCTATTCCACAAGAAATATCATGCATTCTATTTTACATTGTCACACACAAATATCATCTTTCTTTTTAAAAAAAAATTATCTCACAAAAAGTCATTTTTTTAAGGAACCCCATTTACATCAATTTATCTCCTTACATAAAAATCCACCGCATAAATTACTATGCCGAAAAGAAACATGACATTTCATCCGGGACAGAGAGAATACAATATAAACCACACAATCTTTTTCATTTTTGAAAACGTATCATATGTAATGAAAGTCCCGATAAAGAAAACATATAACACTTTTTAATGGAATGAAAGTAGTATTATAATTCATTTTACGTTTAGTTTCATAACATGAAAAATCATAATGTAAGTATTAAAACTGAACCACATCAAAATCAAAATTTACTAAATAATATTAACAAAATTTCTTAAGAATATACTTATAAGTAACTATTAAAATTTCTCAATTAAACAAATTAGCTAGTTTTATATACGTCCACGAAAACTTATCCCTTTTACTTGAAAATATCAATTTTCAACCATCCCACACTTCACAAACTAGACGATTAACAAAACGAAACCACTTTGGAAGAGGAAATAAAATAAAAAGAAACTATCTTGAAGGGAATAAACTATCTAAACCAACTATAATTTACACCTTCCAATCTTGCTTATCTAGCTTTCTTTTTAAGATCTAAAAGTAGGCCACGTATACAAGAACGGAGTATACTCCCAACAACTTTAAAAACATAAAAATGAAAATAAAATTGACAAGAAATAAAGACAAGATAAAGGATCTTCAAGATTGAAAAGAAGAAAAAAGAAAAACAAGGGCATAACCCCTAAAAAACCCAAACCCCCAAAGGCCAAGAAACCTGCTGTAAACTAAACAAACCCATCATGAGGAAAAATGGGCCACCCCTCCCATGGTATACAATATGGCTTTTCCCATTCTATTCTGCATCTGCCCAAGAAGCTAGCAACCATTAGCAGCAACATCTATGGATTTTATGATACTACTTTCCAATGTCTTGCTATCCCCATTGGCATGAACTGATGCAGTTTCCTTACTTATCTCGGACGCTGCATCAGACGTCTTCTGAGGCTTGATATCGCCATTCGTGATTTCGTAGGCCTTCTCTTCAGCAGGTTTTCCTTCCCATACTTGAGCCTGCAAGGAAAAGCCAAGAAACTGCATCAGGAAATGGAAAGAATTTTCATAGAAAAGAACAATTAAAAATGTACAAAAAAATTACCTGTTTTTGGAATTGCTGCTGCTTAGCTTTCTTGTCCTGAATTCTCTTTTGGCGATCCTCATAGAATTCAAAGTCGTCAAGGATGCATTGTTTGTTTGTATGCTCTTTGAATATTTTGAGCAACTGAAGGCCCTGCTCCAGTTTAACCTACAAAAGCCAACACATAGTATAAGCATTCCACCCAAATTGACAAGAAACTAAACAATCACAAACATCATATATGATTGAGTGCATAAGCAGTTTGAATGGCATACCTCTTGGGTGTCCCTGCTGTTAGTTACAGGTTTATTCTCATTGTTTTCAAGGGTGATATGCTTCAACAAACTGTTGGGAACATCTTTTACAATATGCCACTTAACTGGGAAACAACCAATCCACTTATCCTGCTGCCAGTATTCGACGTTCTTGTTAAAATCAACAGAACCAGCCATCTCTGCAACTCCAACAAACTGGCCACTGGTATTCACCTGCAAAAAGTATATTAGTAGGTATAGATGGGGGTATTACCACCAACACAAGTAAAAGACATTATTGTTGAGTTCAAGACTCTTACAGAGAAGAAGAGGAACACAGGGCAGTCACCGGATTTCTGTTGAGCATCAACATAGGCAGCATCAAGCTTCTTGTTACCATTCGATGTGCTAGCCCAGACATTGTACTTGATACTCTTGTGGACATCATCCTCACTGTATGACTTAATAATAAAAAATTTAGCATCCGAATATGTCTCCGGAAAATCTGGTCGGTTATACTGTTCCCGATCAGGGGTGGCACTTGAAACCTTCTCATTATCAACCGTTTGAGTCAAGGGGATGTTTTGTCCTTTGACTGCCAGAGCCACAGGCGTGAAGCCCTTCACATTCTTAGAAGTTTTGGATCTTGGCCCCCTGTTCAGTTCATTGAGACCATCCATGCTTTCATTCCCATAATTGTAGAAGCCATTTCCTCTCCCCCTAGGCTTGTACTTACTGTCGACAGCCATCCACCCACGTCCATTCGATCGCGTATCATAACTACTAGCTCCATAGCCAAGACCAGATCTGTAAGCATTACCATACTGCCCATACAACTTGTTTGGATACATCCTATTCATGTAACCATTGGCTGTGTTCATTCCAGACATTGGCCGTGCGTGGTGCAAATCCTGAGGGAAAAACAAAATACAACCCGCATTAAACGTCTAAGTTCGCAATACTTCAATTGATTAAATATTCCTATAGAACATTCAACAAGTTTTGAATAGGGCAGAGTATCTAACTCTTACCATCAGCTGAGGCCGGAAGTTTTGATTCTTTGATGACGGAAGACTGTTTCCATTTGCAATAGATGAATTTATTGAAGAACTAGTCACAGGCCTAGGCTGCACATCTGAATAGTAAGCATTCTCATACCACGGAAACGGAGACTGCAATCCATCATACCCATATCTAGGGTCCTGATAACCAGAAGCAGGAACTCCCCCAGGCAATGAGCCCCTCCCATACGATCCATTAGCATTGTAAGATGAGTTTTGATATGCGGCTCTTGTTTGTGCTGTACCAGTGTTCCCTTTTGCACCCCCACTATTGGTAATGCCATTAGATTTTGAATTAGTAGAATCCAGGGACAACGGAGCTTGGTCAGCAGCAGCAGAGGTGACGGTCTCACCTTTTACAGGCGCAGCCGAAGTAGGAAATGGACCACTAGTCGGGGTCAATGACTGGAAATAAGCAGCAGGGTATTGATACTGCTGAGCACCATATAGCTGGCCATCATGTCCAACGGTTGGGATGGGGGTAGTAGCAGGTGAGTACGGACCATAAGGACCATAAGGATAACCGTGGTGATACATTACTGACCCATTTTCCCCATAAACTCCCTGAAATTCCAAATGAAAGAAAAGGACGATAACATTAATGACTGAAACTGAACTTTGTTGATAAGCTTCAACATCATAAGAACTTACTGGAGTCACGTCTACTCCATCCTGACTGATATATCTGTTGTACTCCTCCCATTCATTTGCACTACCATCATATCCTACGAACCGAAAACAAGTTGCAAGAAGCGATATCGAAAATCAGATGTCATGTCACTAAAGGGAGAGTTAGCATGAACACATAAATTCTTCGGTATTGAAATAAGATTATTACCACTATAATAGTATGCAGCAGGTGGGTAGCTACTGGGAACGTAGCACAGTGTTGGATCCATAAAATCTGTTATAATAGGTGTTATAGATCGATCAGGCTGAAATCCATTTGCCACGTTAGTGGAATCAATTGAAGGCTGCATCATAAACCACAACACGATTATATAACATGTGAAATTGAAAAGAGGTAAAAACTAAAGTGAGTATCTATCGAATTCAACATTAATACTATGAATAGAAATTAAAACCTTTTTGGTGGCTTCAGCTATTTCAATATTCTTCGCCTGAGAATCCAATGATAACTTCTGCATTAACTCTACAGCTTCTATAGCAAGAACGGTGAAGGAATACACTTAAATCTAGCTCAATATGCTACTCCTACACGTTAAAAAGCTTAACATAAAAACAATCCCCATTCAAAAAGTTCAGTTTTTTTAAGTTTCCAAAACAATTCAATACAGTACAAACCATGAGCTAAAACAAACTGGAGCGCCAAAAAATATTAACAGACAATTTCAAATTTCAGAAAAAAAAAGCTTAAAGCACATCCCAAGTCTTTGGGTTAAACTTTAATAACAAGACACAACCCAAATCAATCCACCCATCATTAAAAAAAAATAATAATAATTTTGCACGTTAAAAGATTGAAGCAAGTCCCCCTCTGATTTAAGCTCCAGTAAAACGAGGAAATACTCGCTGTAGGTTAATAAAACAAACACATATCAGCAGTTGACTCAGATCTATACAATCATAAAAACATTCAATTCAAGCATAATCCAAGCCCCTGAAAAACCCTAGCTGCGAGATTCCAAGCTACGGAATACAGAAAAAGGTAGTAAAGGATACGATCTGCGGGCGGAGCAACGGCGGCCATGACCTCTGAGCAGTCCAACGGATCTCTGGATTTGTAGAGATAGAAAGAGAGGAGCAACTGGATGCAGATGGATTTTTAAGTATCAGCCGCCACAAACGAGCGAACGAAGCAAAAGAAAAAACGACCTCCAAGGGTTTGGGTTTGGAGGAAGAGAGAGAAAAAAAGACTGCGTCGAGGGTTTTGATTCATCTTAAATTGGTGATTCAAATCCCCACCACCTGTTTCTTTCATTTCGGTCCCTATATTCCCTCGTATTTTCGGATCTCCCCCACTTGATAGCATCACCAGCTTGTGATACAATTACTCCTATTCGGCGCTCTCATTGGATGGGTGTGCTACGCGTCGTAGTATTATTTGTCTGGCTGTGTCATCTGTGATTCGTTTAAAGACGACAGTGCGTCGCGCGGATGAGGCGTGAGTTTTCAATTGTTGAACATCAAATGACAAAAAAGTCCCTATCGGGGAATTATTTTCCAGTGGACGGACTTCTATGGTCTTGAGGAGAGAAAAAATATCTCGCAACTGCCTCTCTCCGTCCCACTCATTTTGTCATGTTGAAGTTCGGCACGGAATTTAAGAAAGTGGGTATTGTGTTGTTAATGCTTGTGGCCCACAATATAATTAATTTTCTTAATTCTAATGACTCCAACTAATTGTAAAATGCCAAACTGTATTACTTTTTTTTTTTTTCATTGCATTTGATTTGATCGCATTTTTTTTTCTTAACTCTATTTGATCGCCTTTTTTTTTTGGCTGGGAATATTATATTTATGGTGTGTCAATAGCAGTTAAATTTTTATGACCCACTGCTGATGTGTAAAAAATGAGAAGAATCACATTTGGTTTTGGGGGAACAACGGCAAATCACGAACTCCCTCCAAAAAAGGAAGCTTCATCCAAATTCAAGTGAAATGAAAATAAGTTTCAAATTTCCCACCTATTCTTATCTATATATAGAGGCAGTAGAAACGAGAATTTCAGTACAAATATTCATTATAAAAAGATGAGAGTTATGCGAAGCAAAAAATTGTCAACCGACGAGAGGAATGGCATTGTCCAATTTCTTCTACGAAACTGCAATGCGGGTAAAGTGTTGAAAGGGAAGATCACCGAAGTAGCTGCCATCTACGCCGTCTCGCCACGAACAGTCAGCCGTCTTTGGGCTACAGCAAAAAAACAACAAGAAGACGGGCTAGTTATTCGGCTTAAAAGCGGTAAAGTTGATAGAGTAAGCAAAACCCGAATTCACGTCGACTTGGAGCTCATTCAAAGTTTGGAATTGCATAAAAGAAATACAATACGAAATCTTGCAGACGGTATTAAGGTAAGCAAAAGCACAGTAGGAAGGTGGGCAACTCGAGGCTTGATCAAAGCTCATACTAGTGTCATTCGTCCTAATCTAACTGCTCCAAATAAACTTCTTAGACTTAGATTTTCTATAGAGGCTCTAGAGTTTGATAGAGTACTTAACATATTGAAGTTTAAGAGCATGCACAATACCATCCACATAGACGAGAAATGGTTTTACATTACACGTGCATCGCATCGATTCTACCTTACTCCCGGCGAGGCCGAACCACACCGCACATGTAAAAGCAATAAATTCATCACAAAGGTGATGTTTATGTGCGCGGTATGCCGACCTATTTTTGATGCAAATGGATGTGTTGTGTTTGATGGCAAAATTGGTATTTTTCCATTCACACAACAAATCCCAGCAATTAGAGGCAGCAAAAATAGACCTAAAGGCACTTTGGAGACTAAGCCGATTCAGTCTATAACAAAAGAAGTCGTGAAAACATGCTTGATCAACCAAGTATGGAGATGGAACAAGTTATGTACTAAGTGCAATTTACCCTTATATGTCATTCAACTATGTACATTACATGAGTGACTTAAAACTGTAACTATGATTTGTATGCAGTTTTTACTATGATTAAGGCAGATTTTTATTCAGAATGCAGTTTTTTAGCATGCAGTTTATACATAATGCAGCAAACCATAAAATAGCCCTCAACATGTTTATACATAATGCAGCAAACTATATCAAATCATAATGTTTATTTATATGATACATAATGCAGATTGTACCAGTCATCAAGGCAAAATGGCCCTCAACAGAAAGCAAAATGATATTTATTCAGCAAGACAATGTTAGGCCTCATATTAAAGACTGTGATGTGGATTTTAGGAGTGTTGCTAGTGCAGATGGCTTTGACATCAGATTGATTAATTAACCCCCAAATTCCTCAGACTCAAATGTGAACGATTTGGGATGGTTTAGGGTTATTCAAAGCATCCAAGTAACCAATAAATGCCTAAATGTGGAGCAGCTAGTGAATGCAGTTATTTCTTCTTATGAAGAGTTATCTCCTATGACTCTAAATAAGGTGTTCATAAACCTACAAGCTTGCATGATGGAGATCATGAGGGTGAAGGGCCAAAACTGTTACAAACTCCCTCATATGAGGAAGGATGCCCTAATTAGAGAATCAAGACTTCCAACAGACTTGGAAGTACCAACTGAACTTGTTCAAGAGTGCATTCATTATATGCTTGAGAATGACACTGGTCTAGAACTTGAACAACTACAAAACAGACTAAGTTTAGTTGTTGAAGACTGGACTGTTATTTAAAACCCCCTAATTAGACTTAAATAGTAATAGCATAACTAGTCTTTTGTAGATTTATATACCAGTGGATGGCTAAATCTTTTGTAGATTTGTATATGAGTAGTGGCCAAGTATTTTGTAAAGATGTTTATGTAAAGAATGCAGGGCACCTAATATGACCCTAATTTCAACAGATTGCAGGGCAACAAATATGAGCAAAATATGCATCAACAAACAAGGAGCACCAATATTATCATAATGCGAAACAGACGGCAGGGCAACAAACAAGGAGCATAATTAGCACAATTTCTATATGAATGGCACCAATATGAGCAGAATTTCATCATCTCAAACCCCATACCTCAACCACTCATACACATTATTGGCATAAATCAGACGGCAGGGCACCAAATCCGCAAACATGTTATAAATTAAACAAGTTCATTCGGAAAAGATCTCACCAAATTAAAGTAGGCAGGGCACTAAATCCGCATCAAGTTCTCCATGAACTCCTTCTCTGTCATCCTTTCCAAATCGCGACCAAGCTCGATCTGTTGGGACGCCAAAGCGCTCAGACGGAATCGCTCTGCCATTTCACCGCCATTCTCATCCCGATCGCCCACAAGAGACCCATCGGTCGGACGAGTTTCTTCCACCCTCTCAGACCCGTCGTCCAGCGTTTCAGAGGAATAGGTGGTTTCAGAAAGCCCATCGGCGACACAAGACTGGTCACCAAGAAGAGTTTCTTCCACCCTTTCACACTCTTTGTCCATCGTCTCAGAGTCAGAAAGATCATCGGCGACTCCCAAACTTTCGGAGAAGGTAGATTCGAGAGGTGGGCTAGCATCATCGAAGGGGAGGCGGAGGGCAACAGTATTTTTTTCATCATTGCGCAAGGATGGAGCGAGGCGGAGTTCGATTTGAGAGAGGAGCGGCGGATCTAGGGTTTGGGGGGGGTAGAGAGAGATAATGATAGGGTTTCGAAATAAAAAAAGAAGACGATAAATTATGCACCATTAGTCACTTAATGGTGTAATTAGTTAATATTAATAAGTAATTTGTTTCCCTTATTATTTCACAAAATGGAAATAAGACAATATGAGTGGGACGCCCCGATATTGTATACAAGACAGTATGAGTGGGACGGAGGGAGTATTTTTTAATTTAATACTCCATCCATCTCATAAAAAGTGTCATGCTTTTCTTTTTAAGTCGTTTCATAAAAAGTGTTTTATTTATAAAAAAATAAAAAATATACACCAAGAATTAACAAGTTAAAAGTCAAATAATATACATTCTACAATATAAATTCTTAATCTCCGTGTCCCATATTAATGAAACACTTTCTATGGGAATGAGATAATATGATATTGTTAAAAAATAGTCCCCTAAAGATATCCAAAAAGAACGTCAATTTTATAATACATCACAAAATAAATAATGTGACAATAAAAAAAAACTATTTTTCACTTTTACATGATAAAGTTCGATTTTGAATCATTTTTTACGTTCAGTAACAATGATTTAATTAATTAAATATAATAAAATATCCCCTCTATCTCACTAAATTTTACTTTTCATTTTAAATTGTCCCACTAAACAAGTCTTATTTCAAAAATGGAAAGTAATAAATAGAACATAATTACTTTAAATAAATGAACTCCACCACTTTATACATATTACATTATATCTTTTTTTTCACCCACTTTACAAATTATTATATAAAAAAATGAGACTTATTTAGTGGGACGGAGTTTATCTTCTAAAAAACATGATGATTTGATCTTTACAGATCGTACTAGTTGGCTTTGTACATAACACGAAATCCAGTAACCACAATAAGTTTAGTATTTTTGGCTATATTATGATGTTTGTACGAGAGTGATTACTTTTGTATTTGTGTGTGGAAATGTTTTGCAATTTTTTACATTTATTTCTTCTCACTTCAATTTCATAATTTCTTTTCAATACTTAGATTAAAAAAAGTTATTGTCAAGTTATGTAGTCTAATAAGGGTTTCTTATTATAAATATTTTGTCTTTGCAAGTTTGAAAAATAATTTTTTTAAAGTAAAATCAGGTTGTTATTTGAATAAATATAAAAAATTAGATTTTTTGGTAGACACAAAAATCATGTTACTTTAGACACCAAAAACATCTTTTAGGTGTTTATAGATTTTAAGCAATTTAATTACTTAATTTTAGAGAAATTAACACAAAAAAAAAAAAATATTGCAAATAATGAAATTTGTTTTTGATCAAAAAGTATATAACTACTTAAAAAAGTGTTTGCAAACACATCATAGATTATATTTGAATATTATTTTAAATTAAAAAGTAAAGTAGCTAACTGAAATTAGGCGACCCAAAAAGCAAAAGTGAACAACAAGAATTGGTGATTTATCAATTTTATATTGTTTGTGGTTTATCTATCGGTAAAAATTACAATTAATTGTTTCAAGTTTTGTTTAACTTTGTATATAGATTTTCATAAATCAATTATAGTGTTTTTTATAATTCTTGTCACAAATTTAGTAACGGTTAAAAAAAGTTAATACAACCTTCACTAGTAATCTAGCCGACAAAGTTTTGCGGATTGGGCCTGAACATGTCATGGATTTGGGCTTTTGAAAATCGAATACAGTTGATAATTTTAATATATATTCACATACATTTCAAAAGTATCGTCTAATTTTCTTTCACATGTATTAAGAAAAAAAGCATGATTTCGATCCAAATAAACAAAATACGAAATCCCAAATGAAGTCATGGTTGATAATAAATACCCGAATTTTTTAACACGAGGCTAAAAT
This sequence comes from Lavandula angustifolia, assembly GCA_028984105.1. Taxonomy (NCBI): domain Eukaryota; kingdom Viridiplantae; phylum Streptophyta; class Magnoliopsida; order Lamiales; family Lamiaceae; genus Lavandula; species Lavandula angustifolia. The sequence continues at coordinate 4,150,512 of CM054826.1, forward strand.
AGCTCAAAGTTTTATAGAAAAACTTCGGATTATAAAATTTATATAGTTGATTTGGATGCAATCTTCTATTCCATTTTTAGAGTTTCAAGGTATGGTCCACCCATCAAGTGATGTATTATTATTCAAGTATAAATCTAACACCAATTAATATTAATATCAAATTTAATAATAAAACAAATCTAGAAAATACATATAACACAACTTGATTTATGAGTCATGTAATAGGACTCAAAAAAATGAGATAGATGGTCCTTAGACTTCCAGTCTAGAGTGGTATGCTCGTAGCCTAGTAGTGCATAATATAAACTTTTTACGTATATTATTTGAAAGGGAATGACATGCAGGAATGTTGTTTAAAATAGAAATCACCAAACCATTAGATATCTAATGGTTTGAAATGAATATGATATGAGATATTTATTATGGATAATCTTTATATGTTTTGTAAGCACATACAAAAGTATAAAAGTTACGTGGTTTATGCATAAAAACATAGGAATTATGCATAAAAAATTATATGGATTATGCATATTTCATATTTCATATTTCCTAGGGCCAATACCATTAAACAGCCCGACTATCTATTTTTTTCTCTACACTCCTGAACTATCAAAAGTTGTACTTTTCGCCCACAACTATAAAGTTCGTTGCACATAATGCACTCAAAATTATACTCTCTTTGCGCTCGTTCCCCCCCCCACACCGCATTTGAAGAGTGAAGATGATATATTTGTTGTATATAAGTTGAGGGGTTGCTCGTGAATTTCACCATTCCAGGTCTTCCCCTTTCTATTTTTACGATTATTGTTAGGTTCCAACTTCTTACGAATTCTATGTATTTGGTGTATCTGAGTAGAGAGTGCAGAACTACCATTCATGATAGTGGAATTAACAAGTGGATTGATATAATTTCCTTAATAAGAATTGGATTAAGATAGACTTGTATTCGCTTAACACGAATTGAATAGACTTGTTGTGTAGCTCGTCTAGATAGTTGGTTATGTATGCTTTGGAGAATTGTAAAGAAGATAACAATTTTGAAATGAAAAATGGTTCTTAATTTTCTCTTTGTTCAGCGTTTCCTTCCTTGCTTTCTTCTTCATCTCTTCTATTATGTGATGCATCTTATCTTTGTTAAAATTAGTTTTAAATCTTGGGACTGTGTATATCTATTATTGTTAAATAATTACTCTTTTTTTAGATTAATGATAACTAGTTAGGATTTTGGTAAAGAGTTTTATTTATAGAGAATTAAAAAACTTAGATTTATTTTTCCCTTTTTTAGAGTTAACTAGTTATCCCTTTTTCCTCCTGTTTTAAAAATATGTTTTACATGCAGTTATTTACATGTAGTTCATCACCTTCCATTTTCTATTTATAGTATAGAAAATTTGTGTGCTTGGAGTTCCTTATGATTAAATAAACCCCAAGATTTTACTATGACTACAATTTTAGAGAGACGCAAAGGTGAAAGCCTATGGGGTAGCTTCTATAATTGGATAACCAGCACCAAAACCCGTCTTTATATAAGATGGTTTGGTGTTTTGATGATCCCAACCTTATTGACCACAAGTTCTGTATTTGGTATTGCCTTCATTGCTACTGCTCATGCGAGAAATAGAGGTGGTTGGTAAATATGATATTGATGAAACATGACTTGATGAAAATTTACTTAATGAATCATGGCTTGATGATGCAGAGCTTGATAAGAAAATAAACTAGGTGATTCCAATCACTTAAATAGTTATAGTGTTGGACGTGGAGGATATGGTAGGTGATGGGGGTGAAATAGATATCAGAGCAGAGCGTTTACAAGAAATAATATTTATTTCATTCGCGGAACTCCTAATGAGGCAAAAGAGAGTGACCCTATTCAATTTTATCAAGGAAATCCGTTTTTTTATGACAAGAGTAATCCGCAGCCGCTCCCGAAGTCCGCACTGGGTAAACCTTGCTCATGTGCTCTAGTCGGCAAACAACACGGGAAGAGCTAATCACTCTATATTAACCATAGGTGACAGACTCACACATAACGGTCTTGATAGGTTTTGAGCTCATGATCTTCCCGCCACATGCAATAATCCGATTTTTAATCCTAAGGTTGATATGTGCCAATAGCAGTAAAAACTTGATTGCTATTTATCTTGGATGAAAATACCCTCCACATTGGGATGTGTGGCCCGAATGTTGGTTGGAAAATTGCTCTCTATGACGAATTCTATAATTGGGAGAGGGGTGCAACTTTTGTAAAGTAAAAAAATCTGTTATCGGAGAGTTAATGTAATTAACCCTATTTCCTATATAACTTTGTATTCCTACCAAAATTATACACTATTTGAAAATATACTATTTCATCTTTCTCTTTTCTCTTATGAAATTGTATAGTTGCATATAGAGATGGATAGGTTAACATAACCTATTTCTTGCCTACAACCAAGCCATGAAATAACTTTAAACAAAATCAAAACACATGAAAATTAGGTTTTGTTGTGAAATGACAAGGAGGTCCAATAGCAAAAGATGTGCTGGAAATATAGTGGCACGTGGTGGCCCACATTTTTCCCTGGACAACCTGTCCGTTACTCTGGCAGCTCAATTATTATCACTTCCAATCATTTCTCTTCTTATTTTGTTTTTGTTAGTGGAAGAAAAGCATCATTAATTTAACATGTAATCCCGCCCAGCACCCCATATATTAGCTCCACACTCTACACCACCCTCACTACTCTCTGTCTCTCCCTCTCTCTCTCTCTCCCAATACTCTCTCTCTCTCTGTTGTGTGTGATAATAATAAATGGAGGCCAAGAACATGAAGATGGTGGCTGTTGCATTGTTGATCGTAATGCTCATTGCACTCTCCGCCGTAAAAGGCGTCTCCGCCGCCGACGCTCCGGCACCGGCTCCCACTTCCGACGCAACTGTCTTTATTCCCACTTTCTTCGCCGCCTCGGCCGCCGTGGCTTTTGTTTTTCTCGTCTGAAATTATCATCATAATCTTTTTTGTTTCCTATTAACCTACGCGGTTACAGCATCTTTCCTTTATTAACAAATTATCGTGTTGATCACGTGGGATTTAATTCGAGTACTGATTTAATTTGGTGTTGCATTCACCTCTATATCTATGTTGCACGGACACTCCAAAAAAATCCGTCGTACTGTGTCGGACACGAACACTTTCGGACACGCGCCCGACACGTGTCGGACACGGGAAAAACGTGTCCACAAAATAAAAATAAATAAAAAATTTTGGACACTTCCCGGACACGGACACAGCAAAAAAAAAATTAAACTCTTAACAGATCAATAAACTAACAGTTTTGAGTTGAATGATGATGTTGGGATTTTAGAGATTGCAAATCTCACCCTTGATGAGCGAAGTGGAAAAGAATTTGTTGGATGAAGCACCCTACACCGATTCATAAAACTTGAAATATTATACTTTTTATTTAGATTATTATGACTTATTATGACTTTTAAGACTAATGTTTATTGTGACTTATGAGTTATGTGTTATGACTTATGTGCTTTGAGTTGATCATTTAAACAATGAGTTTGATATGAAAAAGTTTGACTTAATCATTTTTAAATTTATATATATATATTATATCAGCGTTTGTGTCGTGTCCAAAATTTTTAAAAAAATATCGTATGCCGTGTCTCGTGTCCGTGCAACCTAGCTTTATATGTAGCATTTCTTAATTATTAATATATTACTATAATAATAATAAGGCATGATCTCAAACCCCAGGTATTATTTCTCATAGCTTTTTGGCTTTCTTGATGTACAAAAATGTTTAACCAAATATGAGAGAAAGAGAGAGAGGAAACTGATCAAGGGTAATTCAAGAATCAAGAGATGATCTAAAGAATAAGATTGTCAAAGAAGTGACAAGAACATGCCTAATTAAGAACAAAACAACTCCACACACCTCCATTCCTAATCCTAACATATGCTTCTACTTCAGTTAAGAGTACGAAAGTCGATTTAGAAAACAAAGGATAACAATGCATATAAACTTATGAATTTCTTAGCTATCTCCCCACATACATCATCATCATTATCTCAAGGTAGGCACAAGGGAATCTGTTTCTCTGACCCTCAGTTCCTCGAATTAGTAAACAAGAGCAGTAAACTTCCACCCAAAGCTACATATTCAGTACTGTACTTCACATACTAAGGGGGAATAAAGCTATTATCTTCATCACAACTCCAGATCTTAACACAGTAACCAGTTTTTTCATTATATATGCAGATCTGGAAGCTTGCAAGCACACAAAAGTTGCTAATAAAGATGATGAAGAAATTGCAAGAGTGATCAGAAACCTATCTCTGATTGTTTTGTCTAGGTGTATTATTTGCAAAGAAGCAGATAATATTTAGCTTTTTACAATCTCAATCCAATGTCTAAAGCATTCACATAAACATGGATATACCAACATACCAAACATTTCCGCTGTCAAAATAAGTCAAGGAAAACTGTCACAAGGGAGAGACATAATCTCAATTTATTTTTTATCATAATTTGAAACCTACTGCAGTGGAAATGGGATCAACAAATTATGAAACGTCTAGAAGCCAACTACTAATCTTTATGTACTATCATTTCTAACAACACCATCCTATTAGATTGTGCAAGATCCCATCTATCATCATTATAGGCAAAAATAAACAATTCCATAACACAAATGGAAAGTGCTGAAATTGAAGAACAGTTGAAACAATATACATTTCCAGCAAGATTTTCTAGGTCTTATTCTTAGCCTTAGGAAGCTACTATCTTAATCCAATGCCTAAAGCATTCAAATGAGCATGACTACCAAACATTTCTGCTGTCAAATAAATGTTAAGGAAAAATGTCACAGAGAAAAAGATACAATCAAGCAAATCTAGGAAATAGGATCAACAAATTATGAAATAGCTAGAAGCAAACAACTACTTATCTTTATGTAGGAAGTTTCTAACACTTAGGACCAGCCACCATCAGAGAATTCTTTCATTGAAGTCCGGTACAGAAGATTCCATATATCATCATCATAGGCAAACATAACCAACAGGAAGCAATACCACCATAAGGCAAAGCAGCAAAATTTTCTTGGAAGTAAATTTATTTAAGCAAAAGCAAATTTTAGGAGTGAATATCTACATTGGTACACAAGTAAGAACTCGATTTTTATTACAATACGGCGACTCCAACCATCACATGATTCACATCCGGAATAATATCAAAACCCAATCAATCAAGAAACTCAAACTCATCATCCCTCAAGTGAGCCAAGAACTTCACCGGCTTACCGTCGCGCCCACTAATCTCTTCCGCCACGAACTCCACCTTGTACGGAAGGTTGGCCGAGATCCTCTTCCCCTTATGAACCCCAACGTACTGCTTCAACAAACCAACCCTGCCCGTCAATTCAATTTCGGGCACCCTAGGCACGTGGTACACCTTCAGTGGCACCTTCACCCGGACTTTTGACCCGATTATCGACTCGGCCTTCTGCACCTCCTCGTCATTGATGCTGTCTTGATCGAGAGTTAACGAATTTCGGATAGCAGTCGAATTGCAGGAACCCGAGGACGACGGGCAACTTTCGCCGACGGAAATGGGATTTATGGGACGAAAATGAGTGAAAGATCGCTTCTTTTGGAATGAAAACCGGATCTTGTTGAAACCCACATCGGAATTTGAGATCTTTGAATTGGGGACGTTGAGAATTGAAGAGAAGGCCGACGAGGCAGCCATTGTTTTCTTGGTTGAGAACTTGGAATGAGAAATTCAGCTGGTGTGTGGTGAGATTAAAGTTTATCCAAAAATCAGATGGAGCAATTTATCCAATTCATATGGCTGAGAAGAAGGGATTTGGGCAAAGATTTTTTTCGTGCTGATTTGGGGTTTGACACGTAACTTTATTTGTGCAGTGAAACAAGATTGGGAGGGACCATTTCGGAAACTTTTATGCTAGGAGCACCCCAGATTTTAACATGTGTAAATTGAGAAAAAAATTTAAGATGGGAGAGAGTTGATTTGCTTGTGTCTTTACACTTGTCAAAATTCGGGGTGGGAGGTGCACTACTCCCACCCCTAGCATAAAAGGAACCGACCATTTCTTTTCGTTTCCATGCGAAACAGTATTAACCTTTTTTTTTTTTTTACTTTATAACTTTTGGTTTAAAGAAGTTATCTATCAATTATTTAAGCTATTTTTCGAAAGAAAAAAACATTATTGTTGAAACTGCATGCCATATTACAAAAACATAAAAGAAATGATTATAATTAAACCTCGATAAAGTAATAACCTTGGAATCAAAAAAAAATATTTATTTAACGAGGTTATTACTTTATCGAACATTATTTTAGTGCATCAACCCATATCGGGACCAGAAGAAATTATTATATTTGCGAGATTAATAATTTATCGAATATTACTTTATCGAGGTTTAACTGTATGTATTGAAAAAAAAAACTCATGTATGACATTAGTAAATAATTGTGTTAAAAACTTCTTATTAATTTTTTACTTTAGAATTAAAAGTAGAGCTTTATAGTACCTATAAAACCATATATTTTTTGGCATGTACCTGAAAACTACCAAATTAAGTGTAGGTTTCGTAAATACGAACAAAAAACTGATAATTCCTAATAAAAACACAATTGCAAACAATAGAAAAATAACACAAAAATACCCGGTGTTAAAATGAAATGCGTGAAATTATCTTATGTTTTTTTTTATTACAAAAAATAGTTATGTGTTATGTGAAATGTTGCGCAAAAATACATCCTTCAAAATTAATGACACATTTAAAATCTAAAACACTAATTGACAAAAAACGTAAACTTTGAAAAACTTAGAACGAATAGATGCAAATTACAATACTGACACGTATGATTGTAAATTTATCAAAATTAAACATTAAACATAGATTGTAAGAGTATTTCCGATAATGTATATTAGCAAAAATGTAAAAAAAAAAATCTTGTACTCAGAGCAATTAAAATCTTGTGATTTTAGAGATTTTCATGCAACAACTTTAAGAACACACTGATGTTTTTACCAATAAAACCAACACGAAATAATTTTAGCGCATTTTCACCTGAACCCTTTGTTTTTTTTTTTTTTGTCATTTTTCCTACAAGCACCCTTACAACTTAACTATTCTTAGCTGATCAACTCTAGATAATACGGTGCTCATACCATAGTAACCAAGCATCATGCATATTTTAGTCTTCCATGGGTTGCATGCAGAAACATAAACTATAGAAACATCCAAACCGACTACATTTAATACCTTCCCACCCTTGCTTCTAGCTCTCTTCATTAAGATGTATAAATAGGCCAGTTGTACAAGAATGGAATACTCACACAGCTTTCAAAACTAAAAATGGAAAATAAAACTGACAACCAAGAAAGGACAATAAGTGATAGAAAAGAAGAAAAAAAAAGGGTACATTCCCTAATAACCCAAAGCCCAAAGGACAAGAAAAAACCTGTTAGAAACTAAACAAAACCCCACCATGAGGGAACTTCACAAAATTCCTCCCACGGTCTCCATATGGCTCCTCATCAAAGAGCTAGGACTTACCCATTCTAATCTTCATCTTCCCCAAGATAGCTCTTCAGCATTTGCTGAAGCTAGCAACCATTAGCAACCCCATTAGCCAGGAGCTTCTTCTCTATCTTGTTCTCCCCATTAGGAAGAACTGGTGCAACTTCCTTGCTTAAATCAGATGCTGCATCTAACGTCTGTTGAGGCTTCGTGTCGCCATTTGTGACTTCTTTAGTCTTCTCTTCAGCAGGTTTTCCTTCCCATACTTGAGCCTGTAAAGAGAAGACAGTAAACTGTATAAAGAAAATGGAACACAGCAGAGCATATGTAGACTAGTACCATTAGAAATACAAGCCAAAGTATACCTGTTTTTGGAATTGCTGCTGCTTAGCTTTCTTCTCCTGAATTCTCTTTTGGCGATCTTCATAGAATTCAAAATCATCTAGGATGCATTGTTTACTTGTATGCTCTTTGAATATTTTGAGCACCTGAAGGCCCTGCTCGAGTTTAACCTTCAAAAACCAACTCACTGTATAAGCACTTACTCCAAATTGACAAGAAACTAAACAATCACAAACATCATATATGATTGAATGCATACGCAGTTTGAATGGCATACCTCTTGGGTGTCCCTGCTGTTAGTTACAGGTTTATTCTCATTGTTTTCAAGGGTGATATGCTTCAACAAACTGTTAGGAACGTCTTTTACGAAGTGCCACTTAACGGGGAAACAACCAGTCCACTTATCCTGCTGCCAGTATCCAACGTTCTTGTCAAAATCAACAGGTCCAACCATCTCTGCCACTCCCACAAACTGGCCACTGGTATTCACCTGCCCAAAGTAGATTAGTTAGTATGGACGGGGTGATACCGCAAACACATGAAAGCCATCATTTTTAAGTTCAAGACCCTTACAGAGAAGAAGAGGAACACGGGACAGTCTCCAGATTTCTGTTGAGCATCAAGATATGCAGCATCCAGCTTTTTGTTACCATTCGGTGTGCTGGCCCAAACATTGTACTTGATACTCTTATGGACGTCATCCTCACTGTACGACTTGATAATGAAGAATTTAGCATCAGAATACACATCTGGAAAATCTGGTCGATTATACTGATCCTGATCAGGGGTTGCACTTGAAGCCTTCTCCTCATTATCAACTGTTCCAGTCAAAGGGATGTTCTGTCCTGTGACAGCCAGAGCCACAGGCGTTAAGCCCTTCAAATTCTTAGAACTTTTGGATCTCGGCCCCCTGTTTAGTTCATTCAAACCATCAATGCTTTCATTCCCATAATTGTAGAAGCCATTTCCTCTACCCCTAGGCTTGTACTTACTATCAACAGCCATCCAGCCACGACCATTTGCTCGCATATCATAACTATTAGCCCCATATCCAAGACCAGATCTGTAAGCATTTCCATACTGGCCATATAATTTATTTGGATACATTCTATTCATGTAGCCACTAGTTTTGGTTATTCCATTCAGCGGCTGTGCGTGGTGCAAACCCTGAGGGAAAGACAAAATACAACCCTAATTAGACATCTTAGGTCACTAATTGAAGCTTTCACCAAGAATATAGATAAATATGCAGAAATTCCTACAGAAGCATCAACAAGTTTTCCAAGAACAATATCTCACAAGTAGGAGAGTATATTCATTGCTTACCATCATCTGAGGTCGGAAGGTCTGGTTCCTTGATGAAGGAACACTGTTACCATTTCCAGCAGATGAATTCATTGAGTAACTATTGACAGGCCTAGACTGCACGTCTGAAAAATAAGGATTCTCAAACCATGGAAATGGAGACTGCAATCCATCATAACCATATCTAGGGTCCTGATATCCAGAAGCAGGAACTCCCCCAGGCAATGAGCCCCTTCCGTACGATCCATTAGTGTTGAAAGATGAGTTCTGATACCCGCCTCTTGCTGGTGTTGACCAGTTGTTCCCCTTTGCGCCCGCGCTATTGGCAAGGCCATTAGATTTCGATTTAGTAGAATCTAGGGACAGAGGGGCTTGGTCAGCAGCAGCAGAGGTGGCGTTCTCACCTTTTGCAGGAGCAGCCGGGGTAGGGAATGAACCACTAGTCGGGGTCATTGACTGGAAATAAGGAGTAGGGTACTGATACTGAGCACCATACAACTGGCCATCATGCCCAACGGTTGGAACAGGGGAAGTAGCAGGTGAATACGGACCATAAGGAGCATAACCATAACCATGATACATGACTGATCCATTTTCCCCATAAACTCCCTGAAATTTCGTCATGAAAGGAACGGAAGATAAGATTAGCGACTCAAACTAAACTTTTCTCCATAAATCTTCAACATATCAAAAACATCATAAGAACTTACTGGAGTCACGTCAACTCCTTCCTGATTGATGTATCTGCTATACTCCTCCCAATCATTTGCACTGCCATCATATCCTGCATACAAAGAAGTCATGAGAAGAACCGACATTGAAAATCAGATATGTCGTTGCACAAATAGGAAAGTACATATACATAATATATAAAATTGCTGAATTCAAATTAAAGTATTACCACTATAATAGTATGCAGAAGGGTAGCTACTGGGAAGGTAGCAAATTGGCGGATCATTAGGATCTGTTAGTAGAGGTGTTATAGATCGATCAGACTTTATCCCATTTGACACCTTACTCGAGTCAATTGAAGGCTGCATGACAATCCACAAACCGATTATGGTAAAGTGATTTTCTAACCAAGTTCATATAAATATTATTGAATAGTAATTAAAACCTTTTTGGTGGCTTCTGGAACCTCAATAGTCTTTGCCTGAGAGTCCAACGATAACTTCTGCAACATCTCTGCAGCTTCTATAGCACAAATAGTCAAGGAATTCACATTCTCGCAAACTGATTCATATACGTCAATAAATTAATCTTTAAAAAAAAACTAGTTTAAGTATCAAAAGCAATTCAAGCCATAAAATGTTTGGCAAAATAATGACACCGAGCCATTTAAAGGATTCCATATAACAGAAATTAATAAAAGAACTGGAACGCAAGAGAAATAAATAATTTCAAAAGCAACCCAAATCAATTCACCCATAATTAAAAAACAAATTTTGTACTTAAAAAATGAAGTAAATGACCCCGAGGACACAAGCTACACGATGAGGTTTAACAAAAGTAACACTTCTCAGCTGTTGAATCAGATCTATACAACTATGGAAGCTTTGAAATCATACACAATCCAAATCCCGGGAAAACACTAGCTAGGAACAAGATTCATAGCTCCAGAATACAGAAAAAATTATGAAAGGATACGATCTACCGGCGGAGCAACGGCGGCCATGACCTCTAAACAGGCCTACGGATCTCTGGATTAGTATAGATAGAGAGACGAGCAACGGAGATGCAGATGGACGGAGATAGAGGGTTTTGGGGAGTATGAGTATCAGCCGCCAAGCGAAGCTTTAAAAATGACCTCCAAGGGGGTTTGGGCTCGGAGGAAGAGAGAGAGAGGGACTGCGTCAAGGGTTTTGATTCATCTTAAATTGGTGTTTCAAATCCCACCACCTGTTTCTTTCACTTCGTCCCTCTATTTCCTCGTATTTTCGGACCTCCCCCGCTTGATAGATTTACCTTCCTGTGATGCTATTGCTTCTAGTCTTCGCTCTCATTGGACGGGCGTGCCACGTGTCGTGGTGCTATTGTACGATAGTGTCATCGATGATGCGTGTGATGGCGTAACGTGAGTCGCGTGGGTGAGTACATTGGTAGAAAGGGTTGGTTTGATGCTGGGGTGAGGACAGTGCACCTCTCACCCCAGCATATGATATCTGTCATTTTAACATAAAAAAATAAGTTTTTTAAATAAAAAAGGAATACTTGTCAAATTATGGGGTGGGAGGTGCATTTCCTCACCCCTAGCATCAAATGACAAAATGGTCCCTTTCGGTGAATGAATTTTCATTTTTCCAGGAGTTGACGCCCGTCGACTTCTATGTTGTTATTAACCTTTTGGGAAAAATATCTAAAAACCGCCTCGGTTGCGCTGCGCCTATTAAAATCAATTAGTTTAGTATAATCATGTACTCCTGGAAAAATTGGAATTTTCACCTAATTAGAATAGCACCCGTGCTACGCACGAAAAATAATATTATAATTTCGTTATAAAGTAAATTTTCTTAAATATATATATATATATATATATATATATATATACTAGAAGTTTCCCACCGCACTAGCGCGGTGCCTGGCCAAATAACATTGTCGTATGTTTTGCTTTTATGAAAAAATGTAGATTTTGTAGCTCCAACTCAAAATACCGTATTTGCTTGTGGCTATAAGTATAGGTCAAGACATTATTTATTAACGTAGGATAATAAAAAACAAGATAAGTAGAAAATCATACATCAAACTGAGGCTTAAGCCATGCTTATAAATAATTAAAACAAAGTTGAACGTATACCAAAAACTTAGATGTATCATCAGAAGCACGGACACATTTATCCTAGATACATATATATGCATATCACTTGCTTTGATAGCTCACGGCCAAAAAAAATGATGGGAGCCAAAAGGTGTAATATGGTAATCCATTTCTAATGATAGTAATAATTGTTCAGAAATGAAATGAATTGAAACATGAATCATCGTAATCAAACTAATAGTAGCAATCATTCTATTCAGGATATGTCCTCCTTTCTCTTAATACAAAAGATGTAACTAAAAAGACAAATTGGAGTACAACTCTAAAATTGGATAAGTTAAGTATTTAAATAATAATACATTTATAAAATAAATCGTATATGTTTTAGTGCCAATAATCAGATTTGATGAAATTATGCATGGATACTGGGCTTCCACGGGTAAGATATGAGAAGTTGTTAAAGTTTCGAGGCTTACAGTTAAATGATAAGGACATTTTTCATATTCTTGAACATATTGTTGGTGTAGAAAGAAAATACCTGCCGTCTTATCTTAGAAGCTTCATCTATGACATCTGGTTGTTTTTGATCTTTTCCATCTTCTACAGTAAATAAAATCTATTAGGAGGCAGATACACAAAGTATTTACTGAGCTATTGCCCATGTACAAACCTTCTCCATGTTGCCTTTTGATGGATAATTTTTCTTGCGTGCTTCACCCCACTGTTCAATTTCTTTTACTGTATAATTTAATGGGACAGACCTTGAATGGAAAGGAAAATAAAATAAGAAATCAAACGAACAACACTGGTTCATGCTAAAGAAAATAATAGTAAAGATATTAAGTCAAAGATAATCACGAAAAAAGGCCAAATAGAAGAAAGACATCCAAGTCCCAAGAAGTTGATAGATTTTAGGCAGCACATAATATTATGCATCGCTTTTAACACACTTCCCATTTGTGGTCCTACAACTAACTTAAAATAGAAAATTAATCGGTACTTTTCTACTCAATATCAATTGGTCTTACCTCTTCTTTCCCTCTTGAATTTTCTCAGAAGGGTCGGATGGGTTAAAGTTCTTCTGTCTAAAATTTGTATTTCCTGTTTAAATACAGGGGAAAAAAATCATCTTAGGAAAGCAAATCGCCTTAATACTTTTTAGAAGGAAACATTTCCTGAATGCATGAGTAGCTAAAAGAAGAACGAAAAATATAAGGGCAATATAAATCAAACTTGTTCGGTTGTTTCCAACAGAAAATAATATGCTGTCAAATAAAGAAACTATTAGGATTATGCAGCAGGCAAAATCACAATTGAATTCTACCGACACAAGCTCCAGGTGTGGTTTTAGATAGAATTAGACTTATTTACCTATTATGGGCTCAATGACAATTACATGAGTGAAAAGGGGAAAATTAGTTTGTTAAATTGGTAGAGGAGAATATAGATTCAATAGGGGACTTTGGTTAGTCCATAACAAGAAAAAGAAAATTCTCTAACTTTAGTCGATCGTAGAAGTTATGCATATTACTGAACCTAGAAAAATGCTATTGCAAAGCATTATATACTTGTAGTAGTTGGTGCATTTTGTGAACTTTCTTTAGCAACGCATTACCGTATATGCAATTTTTGTGCATTTTGCAAATAATTTGTACAAAAAACTCAACGTACTGCTACATAGCAAAAGAATGAGAACATAATGTTACTTGATTGGCTAATGATGCGACACTACATTGAGAACAAAGAACAATCTAGGTAATATATGCATAAACAAGTTGAGAATGCTCCCACCTGTTCCTCGATTATCATTGAATTTGAAGTTTCCCTGCGCATTCTGGCCACGATGGAATTGCCTATTGTCAAATCTGCAAAAATATCTTAAGAATTGGGGCAAGAGCCTCTCATTCACAATTTCCACCAATAAATAGTTAAGAGAAAATTTTCAAACCCACTTCTTGATTCATCTTGTTTATAGTTCCCAGTGAAGTTCTTGTTCTGAGATCTTCTCCAATTATTTTCCCATCTTTCACCTCATTACCTACTCCAACATTTATTTGCAACGATAATGGCCCTTAAAATCGCTTCTAAATAAAAAGAGAGTGGTTTTAGCAGTAAGTGACTTCACCAAATAAACATAGAAGATAATCTTATAGCTCAGAGTTTCAGTCACTAAAACCTATGAACTAAGTAGCACAAAACCAGTAAAAACCAGTACCAGAAACAATCACATTTTAACCAAATGTAAATGCTTTTATCGTACCAGTCCCAACACAAAGAACCCCCTCTACCCCACCCTACCCCGCCGGTATACAAATATATTTTACAATGGATAAAACAATCACATTTTAACCAAAAAAAAAGAACCAACCGCATCTAGATCAAGAGTAAAACCCTCCATTAATGTCCATTAAAACGTCCATAAAATCAAAATCTAGTCCATCCCAATTACTCTCCCCGTCCCATTATTCTTGTATGTTTCTTTTCCACCTATTCTTGACTGTTCCATTTCGGCACGGAGATTAACAAATCAACAATACCAAAGTTCACTAACAATCAAGAAATCAAAGGCCTAGAATCTAGCTCACCTTCTATTTGCACAACAATGATGACATACAAAGGATCAAGAATCCCCATCCGATTCGTCCGAATCAGAATCACTCGCATTGTAACCTGTAAAATCCACAAGTTCCATAACATCTTCCAATCCATTTTAATTAAAAAAAAAAAGCAGGAAGTCATAGGAGCAGAACAAAAGAAGTGAACTGACCAGGGCGCTTATCTCGAACTTTCCACACAGAATACCTCACTCTTGAAGCTCTCGTCATCCAAAATTTTCCCTGAACACATAAATGCAAAAAAATACTCAACAACAAACCGTCTATTAACAAAAGGCAAACCCCGAAATAGAAAAAATATAATCACATCTCAAACACAGCAAAAAAAAAACAAAAAAACAAAAAAACAAAAAAAAACAAATCTTAGAGAGAGAAGCGTTGGGGCAAGACCTTGTCGGCGTCTTTGGAAACACCATAGCCGTTATAATACATCTGAGCAACGAGAACCTGCATATTGACGTCGCCAAAATCAGAGCAGAACCTCTCGTTAAGAGGAGTTACAAGAGGGCCCTTGTTGGCAATAATCTCGTCGTCGCTGACAACGCCGACAACCAATTGGTCGCCGAGAGCTATTGCAGAGATTCAGATGGGAGGGAGGAATCGAGAAGGTTATGGAATTTTTGCTCTTCTTGATTGGTCGCCGACAATGTATAAATTTCAAACAAGAATTGGGAAAAAAATTAGATGGGAACCTGATGAGCTGTTAGGAGGCGTCCTTGGGCGAATCAAGGGCTTGGAATAATGTCTGGTAGAAGCTTCAAATTCGAATACGTGCTATATTTGTGAGAAAATTTCTTTACAACTTGAATGCAAGAGGAAGGGTTGAGAAAGAATGGTGGAATTGGTGTAGCAGGGATTGAGATGGGGGATGTATCGAGAAGGTAGTAGATTCTTTTATTGATTGGGATGTTAACTTAATAGGTAAAACAAGGTGGAAAAAACAGTGAAAAAACAAAAATGTAACTGTGCATGGAAACAGTAAGATTACTGTCGATAGTAACAGTTGCCCCATATCTTCTTATAATATAGGGTAATATATATTATATCATGTATATTATAGTTCATAATACTAAATTAATATGTAAAAATAATTTAATTTGATGGTTTATATTAACTTTGAGAATCATGTTAATATGATTATTCAAAAATTAAGTAGAATATATACACATGATTACATATTATAATATATTTTTAAAATATATTGTTGCTCTGATGAAAAGAATGTCACTCATCTTAACTTATACACCGTTTGAAAAATCGCCTCATTAAATCTTTGACAGTTTTTTTAAATTACTTCAAAGAACTATCTAAGAACAATTTCTACCATGATGTACAAAGAAAAATAATATTTTAGCCAAGAGATTCAACACATGTTTTAGATATAAAAATACACAAATTTTGCAAATATCTTTAAAAAAATATATGCAAGAATATAAAATATTACTTAATAACGAAGTTATAATATTTTCTCAGTTATATATATAGTTATGGGAAGTTCAAACATAGATCTACCTTATATAATAGTTTTTGGAAAACTGATTGCACCAAAAAAGATAAGAATCCATAAACTCTTTATGACAAACATATAAATAGAAAACTCAGTCTAAATTTTTGAAAAACAAAAAAATCTATTTTGAGTCATTTTCTATAGAAACAAACATATAAATAGAAAACTCAGTCTAAATTTTTTAAAAAGAAAAAAATTCATTTTGAGTCATTTTCTATAGAAATCAATTTAGTATATATTCTTTTTTGAGGTAATTTATCTATTTTTGAAATAAACAACTTCATCTAACTCAGCATTCAATAGCAATTTCGTAGCATAGAATACATTGTTAACTTTTCTCTCACCTAGATATTAAAAAATAAATAGCAATAAACAATTAAATAAATTATTTTATAGTATGTGTAATTCCTAAATATTTTTGTTGAGCAAACCTTTGAAAATGGTTGGTTTACAAAATTGGACAATCAAAATGTTTGGATTCAAAGTTTGATTTTTCATTAAGCTGAAAAACTTATCAACATAATCTTCCCAAATAGTGCAAGTTAAAGATGTCCCCTACATATGAATTGCAACATTATTAATTAGAAATATATTGATATATATATTTTTAACAAAATCTAAAATTATTAATATTAAAATTAAAATTGATACTTTGTATCTTCAAGTTGATATTGATTAGCATCTTCTCTTGTCCATTAGGTGTATGACGGATCTCCACATTGCCAACTTGTGCAACCGCTCCTAGAATATTTGCAAGCGTATGGTAGTTATATTTTTCAGCGACCAATTGTATGAAGATGATCATAGATTGAATTTGTAAAACACAAGGTAATTATATACAGTTGATAAATCAATTTTTCCTAGCATGATTGGGCAATATAATCTAGTCTAATTTATTCCTTAAAATTATTAACATATAATTTTAATATATAATTAACCCTTTTTAACATCATTATGCGTAAATTGAGGAGCAGTTATTTAACATAAAACTTTTAAAAATTAATATATTTGAAATTGATTTATCTTATGAAGTTGTGCTTTGAATTTCTTTAATTATATTTTATAAAATATTAGATTTAGCATGATTGAGCATGAATTGAGAGATATTTTTAAAATATTAATATTAACAATTAATGGACGTAATAAATATTAGATTTAACATGATTGTGCATAAATTGAGGGATATTTTTAAAATATTAATATTAACAATAAATGGGCATAATTTGAGAAACATTCTAAAATTATTTCATGATTGAACATAAATTAAGGAACATAATCTTATATATTTTATATATTTACCACTCAATTTAATGAAATTCCAATTGAGTTCAATTGAATTGAAATTGAAATTGATTTAGAATTGAAGTCATTTGGTTTTTATATATATAAGATAGTATTAAAAAAAAGGAAAAAGTGGTACTTTAATATATATAATATTAATAACCGACAAAATAATATGTAGAATTTTATAAGGGTTATTAGTTTATAGACACGCAAATTATATGGAATAGAGGGTTATTAGTTTATAAGGGTTATTAGTTTATAAACACGCAAATAATTGTGTAGATTAAAATTAACAACCTAAAAAGTCAAATAATATATACTATACAATCTCATTTTCTTAATTTTCGTGCTATAGAAAGAACACACTTTCTATGGAATGGAGGCAATATTTGAAATTATGGTGCTTTAGAACATTAAAAAAACATATAAATAAGTGCTTATACTGCTTTTTCAACAATTTGAACTATTTGATTTTATAGAAATTATACTACATAAATTATTTTTAAAAACCGAAGAAAGTTATTTTATACGGTAAAAAAAAGCTACTGTAAATTTTATGAAAAATATTTGCAAACCAACCCTCTCAAGAAAGTTAATACAACCTTCACTACCATCAGATCAAACGACGTAGTTTGCATCTTACTGATTGCGGATTGGGCTGATGATGTGGTCAGGGCTGGAACATGAGACGGATTGGGCTTTTCAAAGTATTTTGTTACAAAGCTTAATGCATTTTTTCGATACAAACATAAAGGTTTTCAAGTCCTACAATTTGGACTTTTATGAGTCATAACTTTTTATATGCCATAATTTATAAAAAGTATGTTACATATAGGTATACATTGTCGCATCCAAGTTTAGTTTGAATATTTTTTACGTATATATATTAATTACACAAGCAGTGGTGGAGCCATGATATTGCCTCAGGGAAGCTCAATTTATTACGCATTTGTAAAAATCTAATGTAAGCAAGCACATGGCACTGGTTAATTGTAATTATGATGACTATTGGATGACTATAGTAACGGAGGCTGAAATTAATGGAATAGTTTAACACTGTTAAGATTAAAGGAAGATCTACTCAATAAAAGTCCGGTAGGGATAAGTGTGTGCACCGCCCCTAAGGCGGCTTCGCTACTGTCCACGAGTATATTCCACTTTAAATTTGTGCGAGTCAATATAATGAGAATTGAGATTGTCTTGGACATTGGAAAAGAATGGATCAAAACCATGTATTTACTATCATGGACTGTTTCTTACCTAACAAAACCAAACCTTGAGATATTTTGAAAAAATCAGAAAAAGAAAATTAGGTTTCTTGTAGAATCACAAGGAGCTCCCATACCAAAAGATAGGCTGGAAATTTAGTGGTGACCCACGTTTTGCTTTGACAAGTGTTTCCTGCCTTGGACAACCTGTTCACTTCTCGGGCAGTTCGGGCATCCCACCCCTACTCAATAATTAGTCCCAAATATTTTTCTTGTTTTCTATTAGAAATACATTGACATAGTACTTACTATCAAGGTTTGTTTGGTTCGCAGCTTGGAATGAAATTTAGATTAAAGATGATTTACTCCAATTTCAAAATAAGCCGATTCATTTTAATATATCTATTTGGATTAGTTGTTCGGATTCAGGATCATTAATATACACGTGCTTTATATAAATTTTTAATTTTACTATTAAATTGCATAAACTAAAGAAATATTAAAAATTAAAACTAAAATATAAATCAAAAAAATGAAAAAAAGGGGAATATAAAAAATTAATAATGAAAAACAAAAAAATACAAATAAAAAAAATAATGGAATAAAAAGAAAAAAAACGAAAGAATGAAAAAAATAATAAAATAAATGTAAAACGAATAATGAGATAATTAAAAAAAAAAGATTTTTTAAAATTTATATGGAATCAAATTTGGGGTTTAAAGTAAAACACCAAATAGTGGGGATTAAGGATTTTTAAATTTTTGGATATCATTCCAAATTTTGAATTCGATACCCTTAATTCAAACACCATATAAGTTTCATACCGATTCCTATTTTCGAACCCCTCTTAATTTCTTTTGATTTCACATGGGCCACTATATTAAATTAAAAACATCGCTAAATGCATTAAGTAATAATAATAAAAAATCTTAAGTACCCAATAAAAATTTAAAGTAATTATTGATTTTAAAAAATATTTATACACCATTATAATAGTATAATAATCATTTGTTATGAAAATATACATTTATAGTTAATTGCTTTTTCTTCCCATCTAAATCAAAATTAACATTATCCTTAACTTCCTATAGAGGATATAACTTATGAAATATTTTTCTTCTGTCATAGCAAGTAAATATTTAATGTGATTATTGTTTGAAATGTCTCGATGAGACAATTAGAACAACTTTACTATCATGTACTTCAGGATCATTTTTTTCATCATCATTATTGTTCAATGCTGATTGAATAATTTCTCCATCCATTGGTAATTCTATAACTGCATCATTCTCGTTAGGATAGTTTGAAAGATCTTCAACATTCATAGTATTTATGTACTCCCTTTGTCATAAATTTTTTCTCCACTACACCATTTTTGAGTCATCCCAAAATTAATATCCACTTTTCATTTTTAGCAAATTATTACTCATAACTTCTTTTGTGGGACCTACAACTTTACATAATTTTACAAACAACAAACAACTCTCCTTAAAAATCAACCGCATTGAAAAGAAAGTGGACAATAATTTTGGAACGGAGGGAATAGTAAGTTAGAGATGACATCACATAATGTTTGATGATCTTTATCTAATTCAACGATCATTTTTTGCCGAGCGAATCCTGCAATGCCGAAAACAATTTGCAATTTTTGTTGCCTTCACATGGCAAACTTGTAGTTTTCTAAGTCCATATCCAATGTAAATTCTTTGAACATGCTTTATTAAAGTAAATACTATTTTTTTAATGATCATTATGTTAAATTATTAAAAAAATTAAATTTAATATGAACGTTTACCTTGTTTTATATCAAAAAAAATCTCTCTCTAAATTAATGATTATCAAAATTTATAATTATTTATTCAATTATCAATTAATTATTTATTTTTTCTTCTGTACTTAATGTTATTACTTTTATTATTGAGAAAAGAATTCAGAAAGAAATTACCTTAATTTCACATTTAGGGGGTGTTTGGGATAGCTTATCTGAAACAGTTTATAGCTGAAAGCTGTCTCGAAAAATGAATTTGGTGTTTGAGAAATCCAGCTTATAGAGCTGCTAAAAGCTATTTGGGTCCAAGATAGAGAATTTTCGTAAGTTGGTATTGGGCAGCTGAAGCTGATAGCTTATAGCTTTTATAATTTTAACATTTTTAATTAATACATTATATTATAATTTTATAACTATTTTTTTAATTAATGATCGATATTGCTTATTTATATGTATAATTTTTATTTGTCATTTAACAAAGAATAAGTAAATATTTGTTTTATTAATATAATTTATAATCTTTTTTATTCTTGATTTTAATTAATAATATTAATTATACTTAATTTTTTTTTCTAATTTTTATTTTAATATTCTTTTATTAAATTACTATTTTATATGAGTGGAAATAAATTTTAAATTTTATTTGTGTAAAAATTCTAAATTTGTTTAATAAGTGAGAAATAAATAACATTTTCATTTTATAAGATACCACTTTATTAATATTTTCAAATATTAATTTTTGACTTCCAGCACTTTTTGCAATAACTTACAAATTATGAAAATCATCAGCTTTCAGCTACTTTCAGCCACTTTCAGCAGCTTCCAACAACTTTCAGCACTTATCGATAAGGTTCAGCTATTCTAAACACCCCCTTAATCCCGGGCAGCTGCCCAAGCTGGCGGAAGCTAATAAGTCATCTTCAGCTCTCCTATATAAACTCCACTATCTCTACACCCCCACCACACACATTCATCCTCTCTCTCTCTCTCTCTCTCTCTCTCTCGTGTAACCGTAATAACACATGGAGGCCAAGAACATGAAGATGCTTTCTGTTGCAATCATGATCGTCATGCTCATTGCACTCTCCGCCGTCAATGGCGTCTCCGCCGCCGACGCTCCCGCACCTGCTCCCACTTCCGCCGCAACTGCCTTTGTTCCCACTTTCTTCGCCGCCTTCGCAGCCATGGCTTTTGCTTTTCTCTTCTAAGTTATCATCTTCATTACCGGTTAATACATATTTCCCTTTTATCACTATTTCACTTCTGATGATGTAGGTTGTAGGATTTAATTCTATTTAATTCTAGTACTTGGTTTGGAGTGAATTTTCCCTTTTCTTTTCCAATTTTATGTATCATTTTATTACTAATATTAATAAGACATTTTAATGTGATCGTTTCTTGTTACTATTTCTTATATTCCGAAACCTTATTACCATACGCCCGGTAAATGTTTAGTAGTCATGTATTATACCTATAAGAATCAAGGAATAAAGGGGCTTTAGCCTCATGTCTGTCCACCAAATAGTAAAGGTAAATAGTGTTTACCTAACACGCGCCTTTAAAACCATCTTTCAAGAAAAAGATTAGGCTAAAAGCAAAAATAAGAGAATCAAACTGCTGTACAATTGCAAAATATATTATTCTGATTCTTACAATCAATCTCCACCTATTTTTCATCCTACAAGAATCTTCATTACCACAACAATTAAGACAGCAGCAGCAATAATGCAATCACCACCACCGGTTGATCAACATAATTAGAGAGACAAAATTAAAACATAATTAGAGAGACAAAATTAAAGCAATAAATGGACATCTTTTCTTAATTCCTCAGAACTTAGTGTTAATTAATCTTTTACCAACCACTCCATGTGCCCTCAACTAAATTGTCTCTTGCTCTCCACTATCTTAATCTCTCTTTATTCATTTTGCTTTTTGTCTCTCCTAAGAATCACCAACTATATAGAAGAGACAAATTCACCGCACTAAGTAAAAACCGTCCAATTTAGACTCACGATCTTTCAACCACAAGTTAACAACATACTTCACCAACTATAACACCTTAATGGACATCTTATTGTCTCTTAGTTCTTGGGAAATACTCCCTCCATCCCACTCCACTCCATTAGTCTATTTTCTTTTTGGCACGAAGATTAAGAAAATTAGTTCTTATATATAAAATAGTGTAAAGTACTGGGGTCCACTGTAGAAAAACTAGACTAATGGAGTGGGACGGAGGAGTAAAATATAATAGATTAGAGATGGTCAATTCTGCAGCAGATTCTTGGCACTCAGCCACAATCATATAGAGAGCACATGCAAGAGAGGTTGAGAGAGAATAAAGGCGAATCAGATGGAAGTTTTGTCCTTGAGCAATCAATGAAGATTGCCCTTCACCTCACTATCCTTGTCCAAATCTCACAGTTGTCTGAGTTTCGGATAGAAAATAATGGAAAATACTATTTATAGAACAAAACTCCCAACACTAAACCTAGTATACGAGAGTATTGTCTATTTTAGCACCATGCTAACGTGGTTAATCTTAATGCGTAAGAAAAACCAAGTGGGCCTTTAGCTAACGTTCTACTTTTCATTTGTCTGTTTTATGCAGGAGAACTAACTGTGTTAACGCAAAATTATACCTAATGTTTGGAAGAAAGGGGTGGTGGAGTGGACCTTTCTAGATTATTCCAACAATTGATCTAAAAGACTACAACCTTAAACAGTACTAAGGTGTGAACATCTTACATGCTTGAAAAAGCCAACTATTATACCTTTTGACAGCTATAACAACTTGGCCACGAAGCTAAGGAATCATCAACTTGGGACTGGGCCATGGTACCTAAAGAAAGCATCTGGTTGGTCAAACTCCATGTGCACTTCTCTAGTGGTCCATCTAACTGTAAAGAGGATGAAACTAACTTAATGGCATAACTGAGTCTCAAGTTCAGGAGCAAAAAGTAAAGGGGAAAAAGCTCGAATTCGCCTCTATAGTCAACAGCAATGCTATCAACTAGATATTATCATGTATGTCGATGTAAGAAAGAAAGTAGAGGCAAGGGACAAAGGTAATAAATAACTATACTTCTACCTCTCGGTGTTTATGAGTGTCAAAATTGCAAATATATAAGGAGCATAATAGAAATAGGAGCAGTAAAGAAAAAGAAAGTAAAGTATGGATAGTGAGCTGATCTGTGTGAAAAAACTAGTTCGTGTCAAAGCCTTAGGGAGGATCCGAAGGCCAATCGTGCTGGAAGAGGCTGTTACATGGTCAGATCAGCAGCTTCTCGATAGCATCCTGCGTTAGGCAACAAAAAGAATTTGCAGAATATACAGAGTTATTATCAATACGATTGAAGGTCTTCAGCAAAACATACCTTCAAGTGCTGTATTTGAGATTTCAATTGGGCTCCCCTTGTTGCTGGTTACAGAACAACAATTTTTTTGCGAACAAATTCTTTTAATACGAAATAGTAAAAAGATACAGTCTTTGAATTTCTGGAAGTACTGTTTTTTTTTTCTTTCTCAAACCTGTATAATTTACATCCGGAGGAACTTCTTGTGAAATTTACATTGTTTCTCCTCACTACCACATAAATTTCAAGTCTTTTTCATAATACACTCAAGGCAGTGCAAAGACTAACAATTGCATCAAGAAGAGAAAAGAAGTAAAAGGGAGGACCCAAATGCCTCCACCATGACCACTTCTTTGAAGAACAAATGGTACGGAAAATAGTTCACAAGTCTCTAGAGGGAAATGCTCGAGACGATGAAGTCTCACCCAACGAGACAGAGGCCAAAGACGAAGCCCAAACCCGTGCATTTCTGGCTCCCATGTGGAAGTTCCTTGTTTTACAGAGCTTTAGCTTGCTCCATATTCTCTTCACATCAATCAGATGCAGTGCTCTGCCTATAAGCTGCCTTGACTCTCCAAAGATTTCCATATTCAGATGAGGGATATATGCCAACCACATTGCCATTATACGAGATGCAATCCCAGGGAAGAAATGGAGAAGAGCCCTTAATGCAACATATACTATAGAAAGTAGAAGATAAGGTTCCCTCAAGAATGTTTCTTTCAGTGATGATCCTTTCCATAGTTGAAACAGTTTTTGGTCATTCTCCAAATTGCAACATGTGTCTTCTACAATATCGACTGCAGAATCTAGCCCTGAGTAAATGAAAACAATCCATCATGAGGCAAGAGCAGTAATTTCCAAACCCAGAAACACATTAGAAATGCATGACACTAATGATGTAATGATATTATTGGGACATAGATATCGCGCAAAGCAATTTTAGATTAAGATACTGTATCCAAAGTCTTACACATAGAGATAGGTCATTTGTCAAGGAAAACATATCCTTTTGCATCTTGCCATCCTACATAACCCTCCTAGTTCTCAGGGGCAACACCCATGTAAGATAAGTCTAGTTACATCTAGTCGCAAAGAAATGCTGACGAAACTAAAGATGAATATTGAATATTGATAAAACAAAACTAAAATAGATATGTGCAAACTCCAAAACAGATCATTTTGCACTCTTTAACTTTGAGGGTAGACATCTTAGCTGAATAAACCATTGGGATTATGAAAATTATTCAGAAGGAGAAAAGCAGAAATATCATATGCCATGATGTTGGATTGTACTCTCGAACCCATGAACATTGATACTTCACCTCACGATCTTAGAAAATATACTTTCGACCATAGGTTCTACCTGTAGTTCTTTTGTAGAAATCTGCAATATTATGGAGATCTTTTTGGCCGTAGTATCTCACTCTTGTTGTCTGATTCACAATCAGTAGCGACGGTAAACTGTGAATCCCATATCTTGAGAAGACACTGCAACCAACAGACAAGTGAATCTCGTGCAAAAAGACCAGAAAAAAGAAGATGAAAATAAATCAGCTTTAAGTGTCCTAACTGTCTGTGGTCTCTTATAAATTACTTAATCAAACTACCATTAAAGCAGATGCTACAGTGACTCAACCTCAAGTTAATTAAGAAATTGGTATTATAGGCTTACAAGCTTGTATCGCGCATGGCTAGAACAGACCGCTTCAAAGAGAAATCTAATACTTTTGAGGAAGCAGGTGGTGACAGGTGGAAATGCACATACATCTGGTTTTTTTACCAGTGTCGGCTAGGAACTGCTACTTCTATACTTGAAGGAGGTTACAATATCGGAAGAGACCACAAACTAAGACACTCACCTTGGCAAGACTGAAGATTGTTCAACCATTATATGTTTGATTTGTGGATACATGTAACTGAGGGTAGAAAACCTTGACTGGAAGATACTTGAGAAAGGACACCAGGAAGCATAGAAGAGAACAGCCGAATGTTCGTTGTTCCTGATGGAGCTGATTGTACTTTCAAAGGATTCTCCATCCATCTTCAGTTACATATCAACGCATAGTCAAATGATTGAACGTATTCCCAAAAGTGTACGTATATTAATGCACCCAGCATGTCAGAACTTACAAAGACAGCTTCCACGAAAAATTCAAATTCACAACATAAAACAGCAAACTAGACTGACTGGAGCACAATAATTGCATCATCATGGAATTAATAATGTTACTATAATTGGACAATAGCAAACCATAGATAGATGCAATTGAACCTAAGGTAAATACTTTGCAGAGAAGTTAAATATCTCCTTCTTTCTAATCATTTTAAGAACACTCTTCATTTATGTCAGAGTTTGTATGTGGGAGCGTACTCAAGCGTGTGTCTGCAATTGAGATTTAAGTAAGGGAAAAACTCTGTTGACCTAATTTTAGCTGGATGCCCGAAGACATTGGCTGTTTAAAGAAAAAGATAATTTTCCAATTATTAAGTGATGGTTTATCATTAAGCTAGTAGGAGATATTGTAGCAATATAAAAAAAGAAAATAAATGACTTGGTATACGAATGCAGAACGGATCAACCAAAAGAGGAAAGGAATTTACTTTATTAGGCACCATAGATACCTTAAGTAAATACAGAGTTTCAGAACCGCAGAAAGAACAACTAGGGAAGTGTCACTGTCACCATTACATATTAACACAAACTGGACCTCTCTAATTATGAGTCCAGCCCTAAATGACCTTGAAAGTTGCCCACTTAAATTAAATGTAACAGGTCAAGAGTATAGCAAGTGGAAAAGGAGTATAGTAGTAATTTTTTAACTCATCCCTCACATGTTTCATCTTTTTGCACCTAAAATAAAATGCAGTTCAAGCAATAAGCTAAAACACAAGCTTGAAGAAAAGAAAAGAAAAAAGAACACAGACAGACAAAACATGGAAATGCGATAACAAAAACGACAACATCCACAGACCCTTCAGTTACCCAACATACAGCAAATGAAATAAACCAGATAAATTCATGATATTGACATAAAAATACAACATTTATCTAAAACAACAGATGCAAACTGACAAAAACAAAATTTGAAATTATTAAGAGAAAAGGAAATAATAAATTACCTTAATTGGGGAAGAAGAGCAAGGGATCGATAAGGGGCTCTGAGAATTCAGATCGTGAAGAAATTTCATGGAATCACGTTTACAAGTGGACGAAGAAGACAACGATCGAGACGAAGTAGCTGATGCCGCCAATATACACATGAATAAACACAAACATTTTCCCATCGGAAACTCCATGGACAGAATCGAAAAATTTACAAATTTCATCTAACTAATAGCACGAAAATACTCGGATTTTTCTAAACCGGGAAAAAACAAGACAAAAACTGTAAAGCAAGATATGAATTTGCACAGTTGTGTTGCAATTTTGAGGATTGACAAATCTTTTCCTAGTTTCTCTCTCTTATGGCCTCTCTCTCTCTCTCTCTTGTAGGCTACTTCGTCCCACCTACGCTATTTCATAATAAATTGGATTTTTTAGTTCTAAATTATTTTTTATTTATTTATTTTAATTAATTGATCCCCAAATTATAGAATTTTGAACGAATTGATCATTCTGTTAATTTTTTTTGTTAGTCAACTGTTAGTCAATGATTTTTAAAAGGGTATTTTCGATATAATATTATTGAGGACCAAATCGTCCAAATATTGAAAGATTGAGGACCAATTTGACCAATTTTTTTTCTTTAATTTTTTTAAGTTTTTCAAAAATCGAAAAATATTTTAATAATTTTGCTTTTTTTAAGGAGCAATTATATCAATTTTAAATAGGTTGAGGATCATTCCCGTTAATTATAATATATTTAGGGATCATATTACTATGAAAATGATGGATTAAAACATAAAATATATTACTCCGTAACTATTTTTTTTTTCGAATATTACTATAAAAATAGGGGATTAAAATATAAAATATACGAAAAATTAATGAATAAATCATGTTAGAATGAAAACATGTTTTGAATGGAAATCTACTATTGTTTTATTCATTGATTATCAAATATTCTACGTTTTTGTCTCTCTTTATCATAATAATATATTCGAAAATTTTGATAACAAAGCTATAAAATTTGACGATTATGGTCCCAAAATATAGGGATTGATCTTCAACTTATTTAAAATTGGTGTAGTTGGTCCTTAAAAAAATTGAAACGACAAAAATACTTTTCGATTTTTGTAAAATTAAAAAAAATTCAGTAAAAAAAATTGGTCAAATTGGTCCTCAATTTTTTAGTATTTGGACGTTTTGGTCCTCAATAATATTATACCGAAAATACCCTTTAAAAATCGTTAACTAACAATTGACTTACCAAAAAATTAACAGAAGGACCAATTCATCCAAAATTCTATAATTTGGGGACCAATTAACTAAAAAAAATAAATAAGAGATCAAATTGGTCAAACAAGCATAGTTTGAGAATTAAAAAATTCAATTTGTATATACCAATTAATTTTTAAATAATACAATAATTAATTTATTTTATTTTTAAATAAAGGTCGAGTATATAAATTAGACTTAAATCAGGTAATTGTATAATAGACGCAGAGAAAATGCGACTCCTCACTAGACGGCTTTCCGCCGCTCTCCGCTCCTACACCGCGGCAGTCCAGCCCTGCCGTCGGAGTTTGTCCACGTCCACCCTCCGAATTAAATCCCAGCCGCTAGGAGGAGGCTTCCTGGACTCTCCGTGGTCCGCGACCCAGTTCCGCGGCGCCGGATACTCCGGGGGAGATGTATGCTTCTATTTTACTCATTACTGACTTCTACATGCTTCCATTGAGATCCATGCGTGGTGGCTGGCTGTTTTCTTCGTGGAATTTGAGACTGTTTCTTCTTTCGTATTATACTCGGTTCTGGTTTGTTGTGGTTCGGTAGTCGACTAGCAAATCAAGTGCCAGCATTTACAAGATATAGAGCACTAGTGAAAGAATAAAAGCTTCGTTTTGGCAAGGAATAATTTAAGAGATCAGAGCTTTGTATGATTTGATTGTTCAATTTGTGCGATAAGTTTACTTCTCCTGCACTTTAAGAACTTAGATACACATGTTTAGGTTAAATGTTCTCCGTTTCATTGGGTGTCTAGGGGGGACATATTGTTAATTCATTGTTGTAATGTTCCTGACTCGGAAAATTGGAAAGATCCATGGTGATTATAAGACATCTGACTAGCACTGTACTTTTTTCATATCGGATTCATCGTCTATGATAATCTGGTAGCAAACTTTTGGCCGAGGTAATAAAACTTTTTGTGCCTCTTAAGTCAAAGTTTTGCCACCATTTAACATGATGGGGTTTGTTGTTGGCTTGAGTTTGTCAAGTTTGAAGTTGTATTCTTTCATGATTATTTTTATTTATGCAGGTAAAACCAGGAAATGTCATTAAAAGAAGAGGTTTGATTTCCAAATTCATGTAATGGTTTTGGTATACAATTTATTAAACATAAGGGATTCTCATGACATTCTTTTGGGTTTTCTGCTGATGCAACGCAGAAAAGATTTATGAGGTAATTGTTCAGTTACTTTAGTACTATAATTTTATAAATTATGCCTTTTATTTATCATGTGCTACTGAATAGGTAGTCATAAAACATAACCATGTAAGTTGTCTCTTAGGTGATAAAAGCGCAACATAGCACCCAAGGAAGAGGAGGAGCAATTATACAGGTTTGGTGCTAATTCTCAAAAGGGTATCTATGCTTGTCAATATGTGCTTGATCTCTTCTTTATTTTTCGGTTAGATGGTTTAAATAGGAATCATATGAGGTAAGCAGGGTCTAAACAAGTTTCCCAATTTTAAATATTGGATGCTTATCAATTTGAAGGCCTTGGATTTAGATGGCTGGAATTTATATCACATTTACGTGCCCGGTGGATTAAGTCCTTTCTAATGAAAATATCTTGAATGAAATCCCTCTTTTGCTCTTTGTTACATGCTAACAG
Organism: Lavandula angustifolia; assembly: GCA_028984105.1. NCBI lineage: Eukaryota > Viridiplantae > Streptophyta > Magnoliopsida > Lamiales > Lamiaceae > Lavandula > Lavandula angustifolia. The sequence continues at coordinate 4,180,198 of CM054826.1, forward strand.
GTGGAGCTCCGTGATGTTGATAGCGGAAATAAAGTGAACGAAAGGTTGCGAACAGATGAGTCAGTTGAAAGTATGCATTCTCTATTCTCATGTACTCGCTAAAATGGCATACAAAATGCCCAACTTTTAAGGTTTTACTTTATTAGTTACTTAATGTCTCCCAAATACTGACCGTCTCATGAACCTAAAGGGTAGATTGATTCATAAAAATGCTATGATATTCGCTTTACATATGTACCGCATTGAGCTTTCTGCCTGTTCCCATGTTGTATACGCTACTGGAAAAGGAACTAGGATTGTTGAGGTAGAGTAAATTACAGTTTGAAAGTTTTTACCATAAGATCACAAATTTTCTAATCTTCGCCTTTTATCAGTTTCTCAATCTCATTTATTTTCTGGTGCATGTCCTCAATTATTATGCATGATCAAGATGTTGATTATGACTTTAAAGTTTAGAACGGCGTGATTAGTGAGTGCTCGGTATACATCATGCTATTGACATGATTTTATTTGTTTAAAATACATGAAAGCTGACAAAGTACATGATTCTGTTAGTGTTTGTACCTATCGTAGGCTGCACTTTCCCAGAGCCACAACTCGTAGAAGCATGCTCAAGAACTTCTAAACTAAGATATTTTTATTCTGTAACTAAATTACTTGGAAGAACTTTTGGCAAATGAAAATCTCTGTATGAGTACGCATCCTGCACTGTATTAGCCACAAGTATATGAAAAAGATAATTCAAGATAAAACTTTATAAAACCCTCCTGCTTGGCCTATATAAATATTTATCGATTTTTCGTTTGTAGTCCCCTGAATTTTGACTGTACTATGCAGAGATTTATGTTCAGGAAAAGTCATACGAGTACCTTTACACTGATGATGGGGATACTGGAAATGTCTTTTTAATGGAGTAAGTACTGTCATTTGCTATTTATTTTTCAACTTACTTGTTTACTAGGATAACATGCTTTAGAGGAGTTCAAAAAATGTGTTTCAATGCAGCCCTAAAACGTACGACCAGCTAGATGTGCCACCTCACTTATTTGGTGAATCCCTTGTGTTCCTTCAAGGTAATGTTGTTTGACCTCTAAACTAAGGTGCACCTTCCTTTATCATGTAACATTGTATATATTGCTAAAGCCCACCATCTTCTGGATGTAACATAAAATGTTTTTGCTTTGGTGAAACAGACGGTATGGAGGTCACTGTCCAGCTTTACGATGATAGACCATTGTCAGCATCAATTCCAACTAAAGTAAACTGTAAAGTTGTTGAAGCAGCGGAAGCGCGTAAGGGAAGCGGAACCCCAGCGTAAGTACACCTGCTCCACTGTCTTTATGACATGTGTGGATATTACTATAAGAAACAATCAATCGGAAAGTACAGAAAATGGAATAGAAATTATCAGATACAAATTCCATCATTTTGTTAGACTACAAAATAGGAACAGCAAACCTAGTTTGGTATCTTGGAACTCAACAATTTTGCTTGATTGATTGTTTTCCGTTCACCTATAGGCTTCTTAGCTACTAGATAACAAGTTCTTTTACTCTTCATTTTCACAGTTATAAGAGGGCTTTGCTGGATAATGGTCTAACTGTCCAGGTAACTCATAAGAAATACTTCTTCATGCCAGTTCCTGCAGTTTGGGTGATGGCCTTCATGCTGTTTACATCAGTTTTAGATAACTTCCTGACAGTTGTTTCTGCTTGAGTTGAATTTCTAGATATTTGATTAATGTATATGAAGGTTGTTATTGGAAGTTAAGTTTTACGCAAAAGTAACTGCAGGTGTTTTGTAATAGTATCAGCCCATTACAAATACTTGTCCTTGACTAAAACCAGCTAGGAATGGAGAACAAGTGAAGCTATTAAATAAACCTGGTTAATTGGCATGACATCGCTACCTACGAGTCTATGATATCCGAGTAAGAATCAGAAGATTTGGAACTTGTTAGTATGAATGAGGATTGCTTTCTTTAGCTCAGTCTCAGGGTATCATGTTTTGTTTTGTTTTGTTTTTTGTATGTTAAGCTTCACGAAGTTCTACTAATCATGTAGCGACTGCTGGTTGCATGCTCCTTTCCACTAAAAGGTGTATACTAACTTCGGCCAACCCTTTTGCGTATGATATAATAGGTCCCAGCTCATATTGCAGCCGGAGATCAGATTATTATCAATACGACAGACAACTCTTATGTTGCCAGGTCTGTCAATTCATTTCAGTATTTTCAGATATTTCATATTCATATATTTCTGTACTAGTATTAACATCATGTATGGATGAAATGTGAAGATTGCACATGTATCAAAAGTGTTTTTAACTTACCCACACAATCTTGACACATTAGCACATTTATTTAATTTGTTAACCATATAACAGAATAATCCCAATGTTTTTACTTTGTAACTGCCTAAGTTTGTATGCGGCAAATATTTCAAATTGGTAACATAATTATTATCAATATTGCTTGCACTTCAAAACTACATCTGTGATGCATCTCTTTATCCAAAATCCAAATACTACCTTTCCTTGATCTTCTTCCCGTTTTATCCCCGTGGTATCGTTATGTGTTTGATCGTGGTTGCTATCTGGTTTCTCAGGGCTTGAACATCACCGGCCATCAGTTTTCGCTCGACTATCCTTCCAAAGAAGAGCTCTCTGGGTTTTCCTTTCAGCTGAAGATTAGTTGCTAGGTTTTGTAAGCTCAAAACAATAATGTTTTAATAAGGTAATGGGAGATAAGACAACTGCATTTCATGTAGATGCTTTTCTACTTAGCCTTCATTTCTTATTATTTATAACAAAATGGTGAAACCTACTGCTCTTTCCTTGTGCTTGATGTGTAATAATGTTTGCTACTTTGTAGGTGTATTAAAAGCTTGTCATGAGTTTAACAAATTAAGCAAATCATCTTCAAAATTGCAGTTGGATACAGAGCAGTATGCCATTGTGCTTAATGCCATTATTCTAAAGCAACAAGTATGAGAAGTTAAAACTCAACACATGATAGCAAGTAGCAAAGCAGGAAAGTAGCAAATGTCAAAACTAAGAAGCAAGGCATCATAGAAGATAGAGCTTAGTGAATGGCCTACTAGTCGTAAGGTTACATACGGTTAGTACACGCGCTAGCTCTAAGAACATTCATATTGCAAAACCCGAAAAAAAAAAAAAGAGAAAAAAAGAAAACAAGGTCAAAGCATTATTCCCATCAAGATCAGTGAATTATAGTCCAACAGTTTTCTGCAGTTTCTGAATCTGGTTAAGGAATATCCATGTCATCTGCATCAGAACACATACATCCATCCAAAGATCAGCAAAACCATCTCAAAGTTGAACGCTAAATTTCTTGATTAGTTCTTACCATGACATGAGGGGCAATTCTAACACAATAGACTGGAAATCCAGTGTAAAACCTGAAGGGTCCACCATTCTTGAGAGTCTTCCTCACACAATCTAGTGAACCAGTGTATGGATACTTCCCTTCACCATCTGGCTGCATCTTCTGTATTTGGGTCTTCACAAAGTCGAATGGCAAACTACACGCTGCAGCACAAAACCCCGATACACCACTAGCTCCTAAAAAGATACACAAAACCTTCAAAGCTTTGCCAACACCCATCAACGGATATGATACTTTCTCAAAGATAATGGAGTTAAAGAGAGCCTTTACCTACTACTGTTGTAGTCTCACCGAGACCAAGAGAGTTCTTGAAGAACTCTTGACATTGTTCATAAGAAGCAAGCATTCCCATGTTGAGTGCCATAGCCCTCACCACGGTTGGACCAGCGCCTTTCCAGAGTGCCAGCACGCCTTCATCAGCAGCAATACGGTAGAGGGCCTGAACTGCGTTTGAGTAGTTCCTGCGCTGGGAGATGGGAAGAGTTGCATCGGCCTGCATGCGTATGAGCGCTAAATCAGCAGGACTGCCAACAGATGCTCCAATTGCTCCAGCAGTCAATCCACAGAGAGCCTTCTGGTAGAGTGGTAAAGGCTTCCCATCATTGGCCTCTGTTGCTTTACTTGTCAAGATCCTATTAGGAAAGGTTTACAAGTAAATTACAATATACTCTCTGTTATAAAGACAATAACCAAACATATTATTCAAGGAAACAAGAAGGATAAGTAAATGTTTATTAGTACATATTAGTCTACTGATATTTGTCTTTACATTCAGATTTCAACATGCTTAAAGGACACTCATATAGCTCCCCATTTTCAGCTGTATCTATACTAACTACTCACTTGAATGATCCCAGCCGCGCAGTTGTATACGTGGCTTGTCTAAGCAGCCCAGCAGACAAACCCTGTAGTAACAAGTGAAGAGAAACACTTAAGAGGCAAGGTAATATGCTTACATACATGTTAAAGATTGCAAGATTACAAGAAACTGATGGTGGGGATAACAGAGTTGCAGCATCAAGGAATATGAATTTTAATTAAAATAGATCAATGCATGTATACTAGCCTATTTCATAAGATTATACCACTTGGCATTCAGCCTAATAGAACACTTTTTTCTCCCAATACGAACTCGTTAACTCAGACAAAAAACAGAACGCAGATTTAGTCTAATCCTTTCTTGATGGTCAGCAATCATAACTATGTCAAAGGTTACGGATTCTACCTTATAGAAGGCGCCAACACCCTCATTTTTAAGCATGTTCCTGGCCACCTCAGCAGCTGATCCTTGGCCAAGTTGTATTCTGACCTAAATCCATCATAAATTAAGATCAAACAAACACATGATTTTAGTTTCAGTCGTTCGTAACAAATCTATGAAATAATTAGGTCTAACAGGCTATAATACTTAAAAGAAACAATTACAGCAGCGAAGATCAATCTTATAGATCAGTAAAAACAGAATCGCATTTGATCCAGGATCGGAAACGAGAACGATGCAACGGAAACTTGATCTTCAACAGCAAATGGTTTTCGTTACGACGCTAGCATGAAATGTATGCAAAAAATTGAATACCTTGATCATGTCGACCGGCTGAATGACGCAGGTTGCAAGCATACCGGATGTACCGCCATTGATAAACGGCTTCACGGTGGCCCAAACTCCGGTTGATTTTGGATTCTCCTGTCCCATTTTTCTCAACCTCACACACTCTCCTTCTCTCTGATGTTTCAAGCAAATGAGGAGAGAGAATGGGTTCTGCGCCAGGGTTTAACGGCAAGCTGACGAAATGGTTTCCTTCTTCACATTCCACGATTTTATATATTCATCATTAGGATTTATGAATCCAAACTACAAAACCAAAGCAAAAAAAAATCGTTTTATTTGAAAATAATTATATCAAAATGTCATTTTTCGTCTATGTGTCGCATTCTTTCAAAAATGACACAAAAAAACCATTTTGATATAAACTAAAGAGTTATATAGAGGGTGTCAATTTGATTAACCCGAACTGAATCAACCAGAATTTTCTATTAACCAAGACTTCAGTTCTTTATGTTGTGAAACCAAATATCGAATTGAAATATTTGGTTCGGCTTGATTTTTTTACCGAAAACTTCCAATTCGGTTTGGTTCGGTTATAACTGAAACTTCAAGAAAAAAAAGTAATAAAATCAATAATTATAAGTAGATTTTTTTAAAATATAAATGTAATAGAAAAAACATTAATATTTTTTAACTAATTAATATATTTTAAAAGTATGTGAACATATATTATGAGATAGATAAACATTTGAATTTGTTTGATTCATGATTTTTAATAAATGTGATAGTTTTATATTTATTATCTCTCTTATTTTTACAAGAAAAACTTACAATTGAAATATGAACATGACATATCTTATTTATAATTCTAATCTGTAAATTAGACCTTATTACTAAAAAAAAAACTTATATAATCACAAGAAATATTATTACATAATAATGTCTAACATAGTTTTTTTAATCAGTTATATGTATATTTTTACATTATTATTTTAAAAAATGATTATTGATAGATTATTCAATGAAATGATCTTCTATCCCATTTTGGTTTGGTTGTCCCATTGTATGTCCCACTAATGTGTTGATGATACGTGTATTTTTGCTATAACTGTATATGTTAAAAATTTTAATTATTTTAATTAATAATTTTCTTAAATTAAAAAAACACATATCACAAAATCATTAGTTGAACATGTATTTGAAACATAAAAAATGAGATAGATGATCTCACGGGCTAGGTTCTCTACTCTATTTATTTGGTGACCATGTCAAAAAATAAATAAATTGGGTTATATCCACCAAAGGTAAAGGCTTTGGGGATTAATCTGCACTAGGGTAGCACCCGTGCTACGCACAGGAAAAAATGCGACCGTAAAAAATAAAATTACTAATTGTTAAATTGAAAATTTTTCCAACTACAAAAATTTCACAAACTTTCAAATATTATCCTTTAAAAACAAAACAATAATAAAAAATAAAAAAATAAATTGCACAATCTCGTAAGTATACAAAATAAGTGTTTGGGAGGCTAAAATCGGAAGCCCTAAAAAGGGAATGAAAAATAAGAGAACTTACCACCGACGCAACAAAGGGGGCGAATGAAAGATCTTGTGCACTAACCTGAAGAACAAATTTATGTCGAGTTGATATTGCATATTAAAAACTTTACAGCCTCATTAGGATTTATAGTCAAGTTTGGAACAAAAATAAGAGTTGTTGTGGAGAACTTACTTGGTCACCATTTTGTCTTTGAATGAGTTTATTAAGTTTTCTATACATCCCCAATTCGACTGTAATATGTACATATAGTAGTTCAATTAGTTTTTCGGTAAATATGTCTATTTTACTTCTTTATTATTTGTTCTAATTTAAAAAAAAATGCTGGAAATGACTTGATTCATGGTAACTATTATTTTACATTTCAAAAATATTTTATTAAAGATGATCAAATAAAATATTGTCAAAAGCAAATAAATTGAATCTAAGAACCACATGTAAAACTTCTTTAACCTTAAAATTAAGATAGATGAAGGTCATCAAAGTCAATACACTTCGGAGGTGTTTGAAATAGCTTCTGTTTCACAGCTGCAACTTCTCTATTTTGTACCAACTTTAGAGCTTTTTGATAAGTTGCTAATTGACAGTTTCAGCAGCTTCTACTTACAGCTTATTAAATTATATAAATACATAGGTATTTTAATAATACTAATAAATATTAAAAATGACTTACAAATATATAAAATAAATATAAGCATATTTACGACTCCTAACCGATGTGGGATGAGTGTAAGTAGTTAGATGGAAAAAAAGTTGATGAAAAAGAAGAAGAAACCATCCCACATCGAATAGAGAAGAAAACCAAACAGAAAATTAACCTATAAATTCCTTCCTCCTTGTTTTAACAACCTGTCAATAGTTGATAATAATAATTAGTCTACCAACATTAACATAAATGCAATTTAAATTTATTAAGCATTTCTCATTTATGAAAATAGTGTTTTGCTTTCGGTTATCATACTAATTGAAACCGAACATGGATCGGTTATCGGCCAATAGAAAAATCGATCGGTTTTGAATTTCTGAAATTGAAACGATTTGCAACCCTATTTTTTTCAATTTTGTTTTTTTTTAAATTCAAACCGAGTTACCGGCTCACATGTAGTGTAGTTGGTATTCCCACTTCTGCGCAAGTGGTTGATCTTGTGTAAGGTCTTGGGTTCGATGGACGATTTCTAATAAAAATTTCCTTAAAAAAAAAAAATTCAAACCGAGTTGACCCGGTTCCCGGGTACCGGTTCAACTTGTCGAACCGGCCGGGTCGCACCAGGTTGATAGCCAAAACGAGCCAGTACGTAACCCGGCCTGGATTTTTGACCGGGTCCGAGTCAAACCTGTTGAACCGGCCGGGCCGGGCCGGATTTCAAAACATAGAATTTGAGTGGCAAATTCATAAATAGTGAAAAATTATAATTGGCAGTAAATTTATAAGTAGTGGGTAAATTGAAATTGGTGGCAAAATAGTAAATAGTGAAAAATTGAGATTGATGGCAAAATCGTAAATAGTAAAAAAATTGAAATTGATGACAAAATTGTAAAGAGTAAAAAAAATTGAAATTGATGACAAAATAATAAATAATAAAAAATTTACAATTGATTTCAAAAAAAGACAACTCGCGTTTTATATATATAATAATAGATATGTTATTAACAAATAAACCCTAAATTATGCGACTTCCCCAAATTATAAGCTGATAAACTCAATTTCATCACTCGCCATCGCAAACGACGTCGTAGCGCCATCCCAAAGCTCGGTTCGGCAAATATTTCAAGCACAAAATTCCCCTCTCCATCTCTCTCTACCTCGACACCATCATGCCGTCGTTCAAGCCATTTGCGACCGCCGCGAACACTCTCAGGGCCCGCCTTAGCCCGTCGCTCCGTACTCGCGGAGGCGGAGGGCACGGGCCGAGCCGCTGGACCAGTCCGGGACACGAGGAGCGGCCCAAGGGTTTCGCCTTCAACCGGACGCCGCCGCCGCCGGGCGTGTCGCGAAAGTGGGAGGACTGGGAGCTGCCGTGCTACCTCACTAGCTTCCTCACTATCGTCATACTCGGAGTAGGTCTCAGCGCCAAGCCCGATCTCACGATCGAGACCTGGGCCCACCAGAAAGCCCTAGAACGGCTCGAATTGGAAGCGGCGCAGGCCGCTGAGTCCGATTGAGGAAGGTATCTTCTATTTGTTTTCTTTGTTTTTCCCCTCTCACTGAGGGATGTGGCGACGGAGGGATCTTCTTCGTGAATCATAAGATATTGTGCAGCGAATCGTTTGAAGAAATAAATTTAATGTTCTGACTGCTTTTTTATTGTTGTAATTTGAACTTTTGTCTCCGAATGCTATCAATATACGTGATTTCCAGGATAATGATATCCCAATGGTTGGATTAAATGCATTATCTGTATTTGGAAATCATGATTTTGATATTCATCTGCATCCCAACTGGATGTTGCAGAGCTCAAATTAATGTTTTCTTCTATGAGTTTGAAGCTTAAGAGTTGCTGTGTATTAATTTGATAATTGATATAAGTGAAGTTTTGCTTGGTTCATCCTAATGCTGATTAGAGAGCGTTTTTAATGCCATATTTCTGGTGTTAAAAAAGTAAGCTAGGTTCTCCTTGTTATAACTTATAAATGAATGCTCCTGTTTAAGTCACTCTAGTTTGATTCTTTCCCTTTGATGATTTTTGTTTCCCTTCAGTTATAACGCCTATAGTTATGATTGTGATCCGTCATGAATTTAGGGGTTTTCAACTTTAGCAGGGTAGAATGTATTGATTGGTTAAGTGAATGATTCCGATTCAATGGTGTCTCTTCTTTGAAGTTGACAGCTTCATATTCGTTCAAGTGATAAATCGGATAAAACCACCACCACCCATAGAGTAGTATTTGGTTGCACTAGCTTTTGAATTGAAATTAGCAAACTGCTGGTAAATTGTTGAACTGTGTGATGGCCGTATTACACTTGGGTATGGCACAGCTAAGGTTTTCTTTTGGCTTCTATTTCCAGTCATTTGAGAAAGTTTTAGCCAACAAGAGGTTTATCGGACTGATAATTAAACTTTGACTTATAAAGTTCTGGGACTAATAGAATCATCTAGTGGAACTTTTATGATCTAAATTTGTACATATTGGCCTTGTTTCTTGAAGTTGGACAGCAGGTAGAAGTTGGAGCATCTTCTCTCATCCTTTTTAGGCCCCGTTTGGTTGCTGAAAGTGAATGGAATCGGTATGAGAAATGATATTTGAAAAATAGTGTTTGGTTGTAATATGAATGAAGTTGATTCATATATGTGTTTGGTTAGATGCAATTAAATTTACTTTTAAAATAATTCTTTAAATAGAAAATGATATTTTTATTACACACAACAATGAAATTAAGTGATGTCAAGATACCAAAAATGGAAAATAAGATCCTAAAATATTTTATTCCAAAATTACTCCATCTGCAAGTCAGCAACCCAAGAATCTGCAATCCAGAAATTTAACGTACATATTTGAGTCTCAAATCTATGTGATATGTGATAGAGATGAATCTATAACTCATAAATTAATTTGCAATCTAGAGACGAATACCAACCCCAAATCGAGTCTTGTTCGAGAACCCACACACAGATAATAGAGAAGAGGCAAAGAGTAAAGAGAGACGACGGTGGCGAGAGGAATTAGTGTGAAATAGAAAAGTGGTGGTGGTGGCAGTGACAGTGGTGGAAGAGGCGTGAAGCTGTGAACTAAGGTGGTGGTGGGGTGGTGGCGGTAATAGTGCAGATGGCGTGGCGGTGGTGGGATGGTGGTGGTGGAGATGGTGGGTGATGCTTTGAAGTTATAGTGGAAGAGAAGAGAAAGAGAAAGTGAGGGAGAAGAAAAACGAGAGAGAAGGAGTTTGATTCCTGAGGAATCCCAGTTTTGTGGGTTTCAGAAAGTGTCGATTGAGGGGATTAGAGAGGGGGATGAGGTTTAATTCCTCTTCGATTTTTTACAAACCAAACACATGGAATGAACTTATACCTTTACTTTCATTCTTTGACACTAACCAAACGGGGCCTTAGTTCTTTCCACTCATCTTCTGTACATTCATTGCGAAATTGTTCGTATCCGTTGCTAACATGGTCATTACAAGAAACCATAAAAACTGGAATTACTCATTTGTGTTATTTTTTGTTCAGCACCGTATAATCTTGGTTCTGTATGAGTATCTTTGTCGGAGTGACTTGGAAGCGGGGCCGAAAAGCCCACTTAAGTTAGGGTAGCTTGATATGTTGAGCCCAATAGCAAACCTTATTGGGCTATGCATTACGAAAACTTCTTTAGTATCTTTTGTTTAGGTTCGTGATGTGCATCTAAATCCTCGCATTAATTGCTTAGGATTTTAAAATTTATTCTATAACAATTTGGATATTTGAGAATTCTGCAACCGGATTTGGTTGGTTGTTGTTAGAATTCAACCCAACGTATTGACAGTTTGGGTGGAGAAATACAATCCGCTTCCTCTGGCCCAAAACCCGTGGCCCCTTCGGTGGCCATCAATCACGCTGTGCCACGCGTGCATTGGTGGACCATGTTAGCAATAAAATAATATTTAAGTTATAAAAAGGTGGCCCACCAATGCACGCGTGGCGGGGTGTGATTGGTGGGCCACCGAAGGGGCCACCGAAGTTGGGCCAGACGATTTGTAGCGGGAGAAATATGAGAGGCAGCAGATCCGAGATTCCAAAGAGTTGTCGGATCTTGATTATAATAAGTATCTGCATTAAATATGCACCAGTGCTGCTGTCCCAGCAACCATGCAGAAGCTTCGCTTCCTCAACTGGCATATATAGAAATAGAAATTATAAAGCGCGAATGAATGAGCTGGATCGCACAATTACACCTACGCGCAAACTCACTAATATTTCAGTCGTCTGGTGGGATTTGTTGTTTTATGAAATCTCAATAATATCTCTACGAGGTCGAGTTTGTCAAATATAATTGAAGATTAAGTTTGTTAAGTATAATTAGAGTTTGTGTTTATTCGTTAATCCAATTAAAATGGAAGAAAAATAAATATCGTTTGATGACAGATTGGATTAATACTATGGATATTAGCGTGTCGTTGTCGGTGAAGGCTCACGTGGAAAACGACGTGTCACAGGTGATGCTTATTACATTGTTGACCACACCCTCTCACTCACAGTATTCTTGTTTCTCTAATTTCGTTTTCACCATTAAGGCCAAGGATTTGATATTTTGACGACCAACCAAACATTTTAGAAATAAATTAGCTATCTTAGCTAAAAAAAGAAGAGAAAATAAACAATAATCCCTTTTTAATATAAGTAATTCATTTTAAAGAAGATGAAAATTATATAGATCAAATTGAATTATCAAAATGTTAAATAATTTACGCCTACAAAGGGAAATAGAAATGGTGGCGTAATGTAACCGGGATATCCGGTCAGTTTCCCCCACCGACAGCCCTTCGCCGGTCGTCCGGATTCTCAATTTCAAAATAGAACGCATAGGAATAAAATTAGAAAAAATGTTAATAAAATGGGGTCCACTCCCTACCACCACTTTCCATAAGTGCCCAGTAATAAGTCATCACCTTACTTCATACACATGTATATATCTTTGTATAATATTCACATGGGAATGCCATTGAAGCTACTTGTTTCCAGTCTTTAGAGAGAGGAAAGCGAGGGTTTTGGTCGACCACAGAGGAGAAAAGCTTCTTCTGCTCGATGCTGCTCCTCGCAAAAGCTCCGGTAAAAACTCTGAATGACAACTTTTTACTGATTTCGTTTGGATAGATTCGGAGAAAAGGAAATGGCTTTTGCTTTTTTCGATGTAGCTTTTAGCTTTTCTGATTTGTTTCGATCCTTAGCTATTGTCGTTTTTTGGAATATGTTCATTTCATTGGATTATTGTTCTCTCTGTTTGTAGATTGTAGAAAACAATGTTATTTTTTCAAATTATAGTGTTCGAGTTTTCATTGCTGTGGCGTTTGAATTTATTTTACGGAAATCTTGCATCTAGCCATGGCGGTTACCGTCACTACTTCCGCGAGAGTGTAACCGTCGGCATTCATCATTTATTGCCGCGCCTCAGTTTGCTGCGCTTTTCTCGTGATTGCTGATTTGTGTTTCCGATTACGTTAAAGAAATGGAAGCCGTGAGTAAAATTCTTGCATTCGTCGAGTATTTCGCGTGGTTTTGCTGAAACGAATTGGGAAGCAAATTTGTTCTGTTCTGTTTCCTCTTTGTGTTTTCCTGTTCACATGTTTACTTTATCCCTGTGGGTTATCATGGTGCTCATTTAGGGTTTAGCACTGGTGATGAGCGTATCGTATATCTATTTCTTTCTAACACTTGATTTGAATGATCTTAAATTGGAGTGTTATGGTTCTCTTTCCTTTTTTCTCCCAATCTGGGTCGGCATATGTGGATCTTACTGAATGTGATTAATTTGCTAAATTCTCATGATCAATCTAAACACTCCGCAAGCATTGGATTTTAGGTTAATTTCCAATTAGTTGCATAAAAGGTCATGCTTTTAGTTGTTGAAACAGAGTCCGGATACAAAGAAGGTTTCCATGAAAAAGTGCAGAGCGAATGGCAGTGTAAAAGATGATCCATTTTTTCAGTTTCATAGAAAATTACCCAAGTGAAATTGAGCAGCATCAAGTTAGTTCGTTGAAATAGTATATATATTTCCTTTTTAATTGTGTAGCCTTGATTTCTTATCCGGTCGATATTCTGGCCTCTCTCCTTCTCTGCTTCAGTGATAAAGCAGAAAAATATACAGCATGAGGGAGACTGATAGGGGAAAGGGACTAAACAACAAAGAAAAAATCCGTCCTGCAAGACCAGAAACAAGGAATCAGAAGCTGCAAGGAAAGAATGGTGGTAAAAACATCAGGGGAAAAGAGATTGATGCCAAGCCTTCCTCTGATAAACTAAACAGTAATACAGTAGCAAATGACTTGAACAGTGGTACAGGAGCATCAGAAGCTTTTGAAAATGTTGTCATAGATTATGTGGATGATGCCTGCAGGCCTGAAAAATTGAGTGAGAATTTTAGTGATATGGAGATTGTTGATGAATCTGATGCTGAGACTACTACTGATTCAGTGTCTTCACATGGGGATCCACAAATAGCTGATGAGGATAAAGCAGAAAAAGTGAACAGGGTTATAAATCATTCCTCTGGCTCTGATGGCTCTTCTAAAGCTCAAAGATCAGAATCTGATAGGAGAACAAATAGCTTACAAAGTCAAGCATCCAAGAAAACACCAAAGAAAGTGCGCGAAAAGGGGCAGTCGAATTTAGCCAAGACTTCATCTGATAACTTGAAAAATATGAAAGTCTACCCCAAACCTCTTTCAGATTCATCCGAAGGGGGTGATGGCCAACCAGTTGACCAAGACAATGGAGTGGATTCCCCGGATGAGGCTTCTAATAGTGCTCATACAATGTGCAGTGACGATGAAACAGTCAATACTGAGGAAAATCACAAGCAGGAGAGGGTTGCTTCAGATCAAAAGATCGAGGAAATGGAAACTAGAATCAAGAATCTTGAGAGCGAACTTAGGGAAGTTGCTGCCCTTGAAATTGCACTCTATTCCGTGGTTCCTGGGCATGGTAGCTCCGCACACAAGGTGCATACACCTGCAAGGCGCCTTTCTAGACTATATAGTTATGCTTGCAAGTACTGGTCTCTAGACAGACAAGCTACTGTGGCTAGAAACACAGTGTCTGGGCTTATTTTAGTTTCTAAATCATGTGGCAATGATGTTTCCAGGTTAGTATAGAAGCATATCTTTCTTGTCCGTAAGCATGTAGTGGTATAGTTGGAAATCCCAACTCTCTTGTATTCTTTTATGTAGGTTGACTTTTTGGCTGTCGAACGCTGTTGTTCTGCGGGAAACTATATCTCAAGCATCTGGAAGTTCCTGTCACTCTAATGCTCTAGCAGAAGTATTTGAGCCCAGTGGAAGTGAAACAGAGTCATCTACATATAAATTGAAGACTAGAAGTGGGAATGGACAATGGGATAAGGCGGGTTTCTTACAGTTCGTGGACGATTGGCAAGACACTAGAGCCTTTGCTGCTGCCTTGGAGAAAGTTGAGTCCTGGATTTTCTCACGGATAGTTGAGTCGATCTGGTGGCAGGTTAGTTGCTTTTTAAACATTCGTGACTAAGCTATTCTAATTTGATTACTTAAGATATTCTGGAAATTGAAGGATTGAACATTAATCATCTCAATGAGGCTCCAAGATTATCTCATTTAAAATATTCAGCCTCGTAATCGGACCTTCATAGATTTTAGGCTAATAAGTTTATTTCCTACAATTTTGTTGTAGTCTACATAATCTTTCATCTAAAGTAGTGCTTTTTTTTTCTTGTTGGTTCAGACTCTAACACCTAACATGCAAAGTGTTGGTGATTCTACTACAAACAAAGGGTCTCAAAGGTTGCTGGGTCCAGCTCTTGGTGACCAGAAACAAGGAAGCTCTTCTATCAACCTATGGAAAAAAGCCTTCCATGATGCTTTCGTAAGACTTTGCCCTGTTCGAGCTGGGGGGCATGAATGTGGTTGCTTGCCAGTTTTAGCTAGGAAGGTGCATAACCTTGCTCTGCTTCTTTCCAGCTTTCTAGGCTTTTATGTTTCCTGCTTGGTGTATGACATATATGATGTGAATCTTTTTCTATTAGCTCAATTTTCAGCTCCATGTCTTATACCACTCGCAATATCTAATCGGATGCATGCATTTTATTAGGTGATGGAACAATGTATTGGCAGGCTTGACGTAGCCATGTTCAATGCTATTCTCCGCGAGTCGGCTCATGAGATCCCTACTGATCCTGTATCCGATCCAATTGTAGACGCTAAGGTTTTGCCTATACCTGCAGGAGATTTGAGCTTCGGTTCTGGCGCTCAACTTAAAAACTCCGTAAGCACTTCACAAAAGAACCAAGATCCTTCATGGGGTCTTCTCTAATCCTTAACCCTTGTGATAGATGATGCTAACTATGCTTCCTCAGGTTGGCAATTGGGAAAGATGGCTATCAAATTTTCTCGGCATAGATGCTGACACTTCCGATTACGAAGATAACGGAACCCCAGATGATGATGATCATAAGAGGAGTACCAAAAAAGCAAAGAGCTTCCCTCTTCTCAATTCCCTGAGTGATCTTCTAATGCTTCCGAAAGATATGCTTATGGACCAGACAATAAGAATAGAGGTCAGTCTAATTGAATTGTCCGTCGTTGTATCTCCTTATCATATACTCTTACTCATCCATTCTCTTTCTACAGATCTGTCCATCAATCAGTCTTCCATTGGTTAAGCGAGTGCTCTGCAACTTCTCCCCTGATGAGTTCTGTCCTGATCCTGTTCCAGGTGCTGTTCTTGAGGCCCTAAACGCTGAGGTATGCTAGTTAGTACTCACTTCTTGTCTCTTTGACTTCTCTCTTCACAAATATAGTGGCTTAGCAAACTCTGCATTGACAGTGCATCATAGAGTGTACACTGTCTGGAGTATCCACCACTAGCTTCCCTTACGCTGCTTCTCCGACCGTGTACACGCCTCCCGCCTCGTCTAGCATGGCGGAGAAAATTGCAGAGGCCGGTGCAAGCAGTCACTTCTCAAGAAGTGCCTCGGATGTGCAGAGGAAAGGCTACGCCAGCGACGAAGAGCTCGACGAACTCCAGTCGTGTCTGTCGTCTGTTATCAACAAACTGCCGCCGTCTCCAACTGCCGTTAATCGAAGAGGTGGTGCCGAAGTAGCCAGGTATGATCTTCTTCGTGAGGTCTGGCAATCCACATAAAAGAGGAGATGCTTGCATGAATTGTGTATGTATTTGCAATGAGGGACAAGTATATATATTTATACAGAAAACACAAGTCCATTTTCATTTTTTATAGAGAACACAAGTCCGCTGATTTTATTTCATTTGTACATTACGTTCGAATTTGTTTGTTGTTAGAAAAAATTTCAGTTAGCATTCTTAGACAAGTACTTGGAGGTTTCAAGTATGAAAAATCTAATAAAACCAAATGTGTGTTTTAATATGTTAGAAGATTCATGGGATCTATTACATTAATGTCGACTTATATAATCCATGTATAATATAGAATAAAAAAATATAAAATCCGATAAAAATCTTCTCCCCTAAGGAAGTTTCTGTAGCAGTCAAATCTGGCCTTCGTCTTCTTTAGATACTACTTGCCAAACTAATCCCTATTTCCTTTCTTCCCACCGACATTATGAAAATACGGTGCTAGGTTTAGTATGGTGAAGTTTCTCTCCATGCATAAAGCAAGATGAGGATGTGCAAAAATGTACATATCAAACATGTGAAAATGCAAAAATGTACATGACATTCCATAAATGCAACAATATACATTTTTACTTTTTAAACCTATAAAGGTGCCTAGGTGAGTAGTCTCCTTCTCTCTCCTCCTACTTTTGCAGTAAAGTGTCTTGTCTTGTACTTGAATAGGTGAGCAAGTTTCCTTCTCTCTCCTCCTACTTTAGTTTCTCATATTTCCTTTACGCGATAGAGCAAGTGGGTGGAATATACGTCGTTACTTCTGACCATGGGAATGCTTCCTTCATGCATGCATTTTCGTCCTCAACATGCAGAATATTTTCGTCCAGCTAATATTGATGTCGTTTTAATATTTTTTTTTAATCAAGCATCATAGTTCACCAGAACGTGAACTATTTAGAGAGAGAAAAAAAATTTCTGGAAAGAGATAGAACGAGAGAGCAAGATAAAGAGAGATGTAGACACAGAGATGTTCACTTACCTTTTTCAGAGAGTCACATGTAACACAGAGATGCAGACAAGAACATAACTCTATATATAGTGGGAGAGAAATTTGATTCTTTTCCTATTGAGGGAGATGTCTTCACATACATCACAATTATATTCTTCCATGAAATAGAATTTAAAGAGAGCAAGAGGGAGCGAGAGAGCAAGACAACGCGAGAGAGAGAACGAGAGGGAGCGAGAGAGCGAGGGTGGAGGACGCTTGTTTAGGGTGAAACAATCTTTAAAGGTAACCCTATTCCATAATTTGTTATATTTTTTGCTTGATTTTAGGGACATAATTAGTATGTAAATCTCCCTGCAAATCTCTAGTTGAGTAAATATCTACGTATTATTATATATAAAATTTGATTGTAGGAAATCATTGAAAATATGTACGTATTATCGCGTCAAAAATTTATATCCAAAAATCATTGAAAATATCTACATATTATCTACACAATATTTAAGTAAATATGTACATATTATTAGGTTTAACATTTGAATTTAATTGCCAATCTTTTTGTAGAAAAATAAAGCGGAAAAATACAATGTATCTTTTTCAATATTGTTTTTAAATTAGATGAAATTGACTCATCTACTTAGTGACAATTGACGCACACAGTCGGGAACGACAACATCTTTTGGAAGAAGGACATAGAGAAGATTGAAGAGGGCATTCTCGGAAACGACAACATCTTTTGGAAGAAGGACGCCCTAATGATAGCCGTTGGTCTCTGACATTTAGAGTGTCGACGATCTTTTAAAGTGAAGAGGGCAAGTCATCGGTATCAGTGGTTTGAATGTCTGTTGGGCGATCTTTGTCCATTCAGAGTACGTGCACGACATAATGGTATGTATTGGACAGTTTACGATTTTGTGCCAGAGCACAGATGTCAGTACGACTTTGATAATGCCGGACCAATAACTGTTACTGCGAAGACTATCGGAGCTTATTTTGGGCAAAGAATGCGTATGGAGGGCACGATGTTGCGACCTTGAGACATGATCAATGAGATGCGTCTGAAATTTGGTGTGAAGGTGGAGTATTATAAGGCCCTACGTGCTAGAAACAATGCGATTCAGTTGATTTATGGGAGTCACGAAGACTCGTACAAGATGCTCCCTCGATACTTGCACATGTTAAAGCAGGCAAACCCCGAAATGGTAACTAATCTTTGTGCCGACAGCGACGGGAGGTTCGAGTACACGTTTGTTGCATGGGGCCAGTGCATCCTCGCATTTATGTGGCATTTGAGAAAGGTGATTGTAGTGGATGGGACCCACCTGAAGGGAAAGAATACCGACATTCTCTTTGCTGCAGTTACTAAAGACTGCAACGAACAGCTTATACCGCTCGCCATTGGCATTGGTCCAATTGTGAACAATGACTCTTGGGCGTGGTTTCTGCAGAATCTTAAGCGAGTGTACGGTTCGAGCGGCGACCTCCTGATTGTGTCTGATCAACACGTTAATATTAAAAATGTTGTCGAAGCAGTGTTTCCCGGAGTTCCTCACTGCCATTGCAACGTCCATCTTCAGAATAAGCTCACTTCTTACAAGAATGGAGTACCCTACATTTTCCATCAGGCAGCCACTGCATACCGTGAGTCGGACTTTAGGAAGTAGATGGCATCAATCCTGGTGGCGAGTGAATGAGCATACAACAAGCTGATAGAGGTTGGTCCCGAACGTTGGGCACGATCGCAATGCCCGCGGCGTCGCTACAGTATTCTATCATCAAATTGTGTCGAGTCTTTCAACGGAAGACTTTTGTGGGCCCGTCGATTGCCGATTTGCTCGATGATAGACACTATACGAGCGATCATGGAGTCATGGTGGGATGAAAGGCGACAATTGCTGAGTGAGAATAGCCATCCGTTGGTGGACGTTGCGAAGAGGAAGTTAAGCGCGCGGATTGACCTTGCACGCTCATATACTGTGACCTTGACCGCCAGAGGAAGATACAAAGTGAACGACGGGAAAAATCACAACTATAAGGTGGACTTGGAGAACCAAACGTGCACGTGTCACGAATTTGATATGGATCTAATGCCATGTTGTCACGCTGCCGCTGTTATTCTGTATGAATTCTTTTACACTTATTAATTTTTTATTATATATCTAATACATTGTTGTTTTACAAACATGTTGTCGCTGGGAGAGCGGAGACCAATTTTACAATTATGTTCACAATATGTACACTACAAGCAACCACAAGGAGATATACGAACACCACTTTAATTCGTTACCTGCATTGGAGCTTTGGATCATTCCTGACCACATTTGAGATGCAGATCCACTATTACCACCCCCAGCGAAGCGTCAGGCCCGTCGCCCAAAGCAGAGACGTTATCGATCGGGGGCGGAGGCCTCCACAAGCTCAAGTCAAGGTCGTAGCAGAAAGTGTGGTGTTTGTCACGAAAGAGGCCACACAAGGAGGACATGTTCAGAGAGGGAGACACAAAAACGAATTCCAATGTATTCTTTTCAGCATGTTTTCTCCCAATGGTTCAGATTTGTTGACTACTTTTAAATGAGTTTGAAAATGTTACACTATTTACGAAACTCAATTATTGGTTAGGTTTCGTAAAATAAAGTATTATATACGAAACTCAATTATTGGTTAGGATAATATTGAATCCTATTTAGTTTCGGAATTGGATAATATATAGGATAATCTTGAATATTTTTCGAATATATATATATCAAGGTTTTACATAAGAATAATTACTAATCTATGATTTTATATGATAATATTTATCAAGGTTTTACCTAATATTCATGAACCACAAACTCTCTGAATTACATATACGAAATTCTGGAGGGCACGAAGCACGATGTACACTCAAAAGCTTAACGAAATTGCTTAAATTTAATTAATGAAATTGCCTAAATTAAATTAACGAAATTGCCTAAATTAAATTATCGAGATTGTCTAAATTCAATTAACGAAATTGCCTGAATTAAAGAAATACCCAAAATTAAATTAACAAATTTACCTAAATTAAATTAACAAAATTCCCTAAATTAAATTTACGACATTCCATAAATTAAATTAACGAAATTCAATATATTAAATTGATGAAATTTTCTAAATTAAATTTACGAAAATATTACAATTAAATTAAATTTCTCGGCTTCATGCATGCATGCATGAGAATTTTTTATTTTTTATTTTTAATATCTTCAGGTTTTGTTTTTATGCATGCATGCTTGTGTTTTTTTTATATATATAATATCTTCAGCTCTCGGCTTCATACATGCATTCATGAAAAGTTTTATTTTTTATATCTTCGGGTTTTGTTTTCATGCATGCATGTTTTTTTTTTTTAATAATATCTTCAGCTCTCGGCTTTATGCATGCATGCATGGGAAGTTTTTTATTTTTTAATATCTTCAGCTTTTATTTTCAAGCATGCATGCATTTATTTTGTAATTATCGAGACAAGTGAGTAAAACAAGGAGAAAGAATCCAACACACACCTGCACACACACCTGTCACCTGCACACACACTGCACACACCTACACACACTGCACACACACTTAATGTGAAATAGGCTTTTTTGTATACATTTTTGCATTTATGGAAAAATATGTACATTTTTGCATTTTCCAACTTTGAAATATACACTTTTGAGAGAGAGAGAGAGAGAGAGAGGCATTAAGCATAAATATAGTCAGTTTGGTTGTTTCAACCATCATTTGCATAAGCATAATTCACAGTTAGTGAGTAATATTGTGTTTTGTTTTCACTTTTCATCATGAATGCTCTCAAAAACCAAACTCCTTCTCCTCGTATTTTAATGTTCCCATGGTTAGGTTATGGCCATGTCACACCCTATCTAGAGTTGGCCAAGAAGCTTACAACAAGAGGCTTCTACATTTACTTGTGCTCTACTGCAGCCACACTCAGTTCTATCAAGAAAAAAATCACTCATAATTTCTCACACTACATAGAATTAATCCCCCTTCTGTTGGAGGCTTCACCAGAACTTCCTGCTAAGTATCACACCACAAATGGCCTTCCATCCCACCTCATGCCAAAGCTGAAGGAAGCTTTCGACAACTCCGTCGAAAACTTCTCAGCCATCATGAACAACTTGAAGCCTGATTTACTCATCTTTGATTTTCTCCAGCCATGGGCTCCCTTTGCTGCTGAGAGTTATCAAATCCCATCAGTTATATTCATCACTAGCAGTTCCATCATGACTAGCTTCATGTTTCACCACTTCAAGAATCCTGAAGCAGAGTTCCCTTACAAGAATATCAAGTTTCATGATTATGAGTCTCGCTTCATGGATATTTTGTTGGCTACTGCTAATGACCCGAGGAAGAGAGATAGGGAGTCTGCAGGATTTGAGAAGTCTTGCAAGATTGTGTTGATTAAAGGGTTTAGAGAGATAGAGGGTAGGTACATAGATTATGTTTCTGGGTTAGTGGCAAGAAGTTTGTCCCAGTTGGCCCTTTAGTTCAAGATCCCACCTTTGATGATAATGATAATGATGGTGATGGAATCTCGGAAATCTTATCGTGGCTCGACAAGAAAGAGGCGAAATCGACAGTTTTCATCTCGTTTGGGAGTGAGTATTTTCTCAGCAAGGCTGATATGGATGGGATTGCTCATGGCTTGCTGCTAAGTAGTGTTAATTTCATATGGGTTGTGAGGTTTCCTGAAGGTGAAAAGGGTTTTCTTGAAAAGAAGTTTCCAGAAGGATTTCTTGACAAGGTTGGAGATAGGGGCAAGATTCTGGAAGGATGGGCTCCACAGACAAAGATCCTAAGACATGCCAACATAGGAGGATTTGTGAGCCACTGCGGTTGGAATTCTGTTATGGAGAGCTTGAAGATTGGGGTTTCTATCATTGCAGTTCCAATGCATCTAGACCAGCCCATCAAGGCTAGGTTAGTCGAAGAGATCGGTGTCGGTAAGGAAGTCTTGAGAGACAGAGATGGGAGGCTTCTTGCAGAGGCAATGGCAGCAGTCATTAATAAGGTGGTGGTGGAAGATGAAGGAGAGGCTTTTAGGCGAAAAGCGGCTGATATGAAGGCGATGCTCGATGCAAAAGGCGATCAAGAGATCAATGAAGTGTCTACAGAACTCATGAGCATTTGCATCAAAGAACTCAATCCATAACAATATGTATTGATTAGTCTATGATAGCTTGTTTGATAGCCTACTCTTTTTCCTTTTTGACATTTCATTCTGTTGTGTTTTCTCTGTCTATTTGATGCAGAGCTAGCACTATATGAACAATATTAAGTTTTAAAGAGGTTCTTGATTTATGATGCAAAGATTATGATTATATTACATAGATAAAGGAGATCAAAGATCATCCCAAATACATAAACAAGGATTGGATCAAGTTCAGACAGCAGCATCAGCAGAAACCTCCATACCTTGAAAACTAGACTCAAGTGACTGAAGTGCTTTAACAACTTCAGCCATTGATGGCCTCTTCTCCGGCACCACATTAGTACAACGTAGCCCGATTTCTAGTGCTTCCAGCATTTGCTGCAAGTGCTGGGAGGAGCTTGATATCTTAGGATCGAGAACTTGCATAGCTCCATTATTGATGTTGATCTTTCTCCTCACCCACTTCACAACATCAAGGGTAGGCTCCCCTGCCTCCCTTTCCTCTGCTTTTCGACCCGCTAGGAGCTCCAACAGTACGACACCAAAGCTGTACGTGTCAATCTGTTCCGTTGCCTTGTTTATGTGACCATATTCTGTATACACAAGAGTATAAGTTAGTATTAGGCAACAAGGTGAAAATAGCATTTGTAATATAAGCCAATATGCATTGTTCCTTCATACCCGGTGCTAAATAGCAAGATGATGCAGATTCTGAAGCAATCACTGACTGAAATGTGTTTTCTCCAACAACTCTATCTAATGCAAAATCTGTGAGCTTTGGTTGGAAATCAGCATCAAGAAGGACGTTATTCGACTTCACGTTCCTATGAAGCAAGTGTGGGAGGTAATCTTTGTGAAGATAGGTTAGGCCTTGACCAACACCAATGGCTATCTTAAGCCTCACACTCCATGGCAAATTCAAGCCTGGTTTGCCAAGAAGATCAGCAAGACTCCCCATTGGTAGATACTCATATATCAAGAATATGGACTGATCAGAGTGACAGAATCCAAGAATCTTCACTATGTTTTTGTGTCTAATCTTTGCTAGAGTTTTAACCTCATTCTTTAAAGCTTTTGTAGACTGGCTGGCAAAGTTGAGTATCTTCTTCACAACAACAAGTTCACCACTTGGTAAGTTTACAACATAAACTCTCCCCAAACCCCCACCACCTCCACGGGCTGCCTTCTCATCCATCGACATGAGCAAGTCGTGCTCGGTGACTCTAAGAGGGTAAAAGAAGACTGATCTCCATATGCCTAACTCTGATTTCTTCTTGTTAGACTTTACAAGATAGAACCCAAACGCAAAGACTAAAAGCGCGAAAGCTAAAGCTATGAAAACTAAAGCACATGTCAGTTTAGCAAAGCTGGAATGATTGTGTATTGGCTTGTCATCTAGACAAGGATGAGGCAAACCCGGACCACATAAGCCCGGGTTTCCTTGTAAGTACGAAGCTGGAAGGCCGGATATAAGAGAGGTTGGAACTCTACCAGAGAGATGGTTGAATGACACATTGAAGAGAGCAAGCTTGAGCTTTTCAAGTTGTTGTGGGATTGAACCAGTGAGGTTATTTTGAGAAAGGTCAAGGTAAGTTAAGACAGGCAGATCAGCTAGAGATTGTGGGATTTCACCAACAAAACTATTGCTTGCTAAAGACAAGGATACTAGCTTCCTACATTTCTTCACTTCTGGAATCCTTCCAGAGAGGGAATTTTGAGAGAGATTGATGATGCTCATGACAGGTGAATCACAGAAGTTTGGAGGAAGATCTCCGTAAAGGCGGTTCAACGAGGCAGAGAACCGGTACAAGCTCTGTACTTTGCCAATGGCATGAGGAAACCTACTGGTGAAACTATTGTTGTCAATCTGAACATGCTCAAGCTGGGCAGCTTCTGATATTGAATCAGGGATTTCACCACTGAACATGTTGTTTTCAGCTCTGATGAGCTTGATTTTGGGCAATGACCACAAATAAGGAGGGAATTTCCCACTAAATCCATTGTTTTGAACTTCAAATCTCTCAAGATTCATGCATTTGCTTATCAACTTATTTGGTATCAATCCATTGAAGTAATTTGTATGCAGACTCAAGCTTACAAGACCTTTAGCATCACAGACCCCATCAGGAAATGGCCCAGAAAGCTTGTTTTGTGAAACATCAAAAGAAACCAAATTTGGAAGAAACAGTTCAATATTAGGTAAGACACCAGTAAGATTATTCTGAGAAAGGTCTAAAACCACCAAACTCTTCAAACCACTGAAAATATCTGGTATTTCCCCATAAAAACCAGAGCTTTGCAATAAAAGCTCCTCAAGTTTACTTAATTCACCAGTATCAAAAGGAATCTGACTAACCAAGAATGTATTGTGTGATAAATCAAGAACCACAAGCTCACTAAAATTCCCAAAAACCACAGGAACACTACCTGAAAGCAAGTTGCTGCCCAAGTTAAGAACTTTGAGCTGCTGCAGCAAGCCAATGTTATCTGGGATCTTTCCCTCTATGTGATTCCTGCTGAAATCAAGAACCTCCAGTGTCTTAAACTGAGAAATCTGCTCTGGGATTGTGCCCCAGATGAGATTGTTACTTATATTCAAAGTCACCAAAGACTCACAACCAGCAAGGTGGAGTGGAATAGGCTGGTTAAAGAAGTTGCCAGCAAGATTAAGATGAGCAAGACTAGCAAGATTACATATGGAAGCAGAGATTTCACCAGAAAGATTCAAGCTTTGAAGATTAAGTGATGAGACAAGAAATGGAGCTGCATTTGTGCAAGAAACTCCAGTCCAGTTACAATGGTGGGTAGCTGAAGTGTTGGACCAACCAGAGAGGATGTTCAAAGGGTCATCAATGGAACTCTTGAACTGGAGCAAGATTTCTGCTTCAGAAACTGCAGAGGTTAAAAGGAAGAGTGAGAGTGTTAGTGAGAGAAAGAGAATGAGGGTGCAGTTGATGGCCATTGCAGGAGAGAATGAGGGTTTTTTCTTGCTGGTCTGCTAATGGGGTTTCAGATTTTTCATTGCAGGAGCAGGGAATATTGAATGTTTGTTTGGAGATTTGAGGGAGAATGTAATTATTAAATGGGATGGGATATTGAGATTTGAGAATGCATGATTTGTTGTTTTCAATGTTGCTAGTCAACAAAAACCTATTACAACCTCAAGAATCCTTTCAAGGCTGATTATGCAAATTGAAAAGGCTTAAAAGAAGTCAATGATGACAAGAAATAAAGATTAGTACACTACAATTTAACTCTTTGGCTATGGTCTAGTAGTAGAGTAGTTTTGTCGAAAATTCATACCACATGATTTTAAAATAATAGTAATATATCAATATACCTTATTTGACTATTACAACTACAAAATTATCCAATTTTATAAAAATTATCCACTATATACCCAAATTTACTAAAATACCCCCATTTTTTTTACTTCTCTCACCTAAAAGTGTCAGACCATGATGTGTCCGACCGATCGGACATGCCCGATCATGGCCTGATAGTGATCGGCCTTGTGATAGGGCATGACCGATCATGGCCTTGTAATAAGGCATGACCGATCATGCCCACTATTCAAGTAGTGATCGGCCCTTGGTCGGGCGTGTCCGACCGGTCGGATCCTGATCGAGCCCTCTGTTCACGTGATCGGACCATCCCATAGTAGGGGTATTTTCGTCTTCTTAGGTATATAGTGTAGTTAAATATAAGAATTGAGTATAAATGTGTTTGTTTTTTCCCAGATGGGCATTTCACCGCCGGACTCTTTAAAATATTTGAGCATCCAAGGATGGGCAGATCATCAGCCAAGAGTTAAACTTTCATAATTATGAATTGGCATGAATTTCACAAAGGTGGGGGGGGGTATGTTTTCTTGATTTGAGGAAATAAATGGAGTTTCACTTAGACATAAGATTTCTCAAAACAAGGAATCCTACGCAATATCTAATCAAACATATTTAGGGTTTTGTTTCTTTCTTTGTTTTATTTTCTACTACTCCCTCCGTCCCGCTATTCGTGGCTCACTTTTCCGAAAGGGGTGTCCTGTTATTTGTGCCCATTTTCCTAATTTGGTAAAAAATTATTATCGTATCTTCTACTCTATCATCTTCTCTCTCCTACTTTATTACATTATCTCTCCTACTTTATCATCATTTCTCTCATACTATCTCATTATCTTACTCATCTTCTCTCTCATACTTTATCATCTACCCCATCTCTTATAATTTATCATCTACTCTCTTAATTCCCGTGGCGAAACCAATTGAACCACAAATAACGGGACGGAGGGAGTATATTTCTGAGGATTTGACCTTCCACCAAACCTTATTTTTCTTGAAAGCATTAATTTGACTTGGAAATAAATGCTGTGTTTATTTTGGTTCTACATGTAATGAATTCCCTCAAAATGAGTTTGTTGAATAAGCAGACAAATTATGGAGAGTAATAATTAATTAGAATAAAGTCAGAAAAACAATCTTGTAGCAGAAGTTCATTGATAGATGAGCTATATTATTGCGTACCCGTGAATCCCTTAGCAAGTTGGCCTGACAAAATAACTTTCTCACACTGTATTAGCAGTTTTGAATTATCTTCGTTACACGAATACTAAATTTTCCGACTAGTGTTATGGTACATATTCCATTATTTAATTGAATGCTTTTGAAAAATACACAATTTTTTCCCTTTTATTGACCATGCGTTAGAACTAAATTATGAATTAATTGATTTCACATAATGGAGGGTAATTCGACTTATAGCATATGTCGACAAAGCAACAAATTTAATAATTACTCTTTTTGTCCCCTATTAATGTCTCATTTTTTCTAGTACGGAAAGTAAGATTTTTTTTTGTAAGCGTGGTTTTATAAGTTTATTTTCTTCATACTGTAATTGAAAAGATAATATAGATTTTTCAAAAAGTTAAAAATTATAATTTATTAATTCATAGTTAAACGGGTTGGTTTGATGATAGGGGTGAGTGCACTGCACCCCCTAGCTTATAATTTGACAAGTGTCCCTTTTTATTTAAAAAATTTATTTTTTAAATAATATTTTTTTATTTTATTTTTCATTTATTCTCATTTTTACTGTGATTAATTTTTATAATTTTATCTATATTTTAGCATAATTTGAAATTTTCAGATTTACACTCTAATTTCATATTAAGATGACACATGTCAGATGCTGGGATGGGAGGTGCACTGCCCTCATCCCCAGCATCAAACTAACCGTTAAACGGGGTCGTGTGAGATAGAGGTTTTTGAGAAAGAGTACACGAATATAGGAATGGGTAGTGAATAATGAATAACCCACTTCATTTTAAATTTAAGAATTAATTTTATCATTTTTGGAAAAATGACAAATAACGGAATAGTCTGATTATGAAAGTAGGATATTAATAGGAGGTCAAAAGAAATATTAATTAAGTAAATCGAGTTTAGACTTCGCTATTAATTTTCTGACTACTTTGATTTACTAGTATCCTAGCATATGATTGGTTCCAAATGATGAAAATCTCGAAAAATATATCTCATTATTATTCACCAATCGATACTGTACCGATTTAAGTGGGATCTTATTCACATAAAGTAACTAAATTTGATTTTCATATTACATCTCGTTTTTTTATATTCGTAGAACTCGCAGCCGCTACTTTCGGTGCGCACTGGGTAAATTCTGCTCTTTGTGCAGTAGCCTGCAAACTACACGGGAGAGTTCAATCACCCTAGGCTAACCATAGGTGACAAACAACACATAGTGGTTCCAGTAGAATTTGAATCCAGGACCTATCGGCCCCCGACCACCCACCTTCACCACTACGTCATCCCAATGGGACTAAATCTCGTATTTTATGTATCTGGGATAATGTACTAGTTACAACATATGCACATGATTTACTTGCAACATACTCAAGTATAAATAGTTGCTAGAAGCTTTTTATTTGTATAAAAGAAAAGGGAAAAAAGTGGGTTTCTTGGTTCTTTTCTGGCTAAATTACAAGTTGGACTTTCAACAGAAAATGTGTTCTACTTTTTAACCTTGAAAAGATCAAAATTACAAAAAAGAATTGCAGCTTTTTGGGGTCTATAGACAAAGGTTTACTACCCAATAAATTCTTGCTCACATGATGACACTACAATTCCCTTCAACATTTTTACAAAGTCTATTTTTGTCACATCTTTGGATATGCTTTTGATGTGTTGCAATATTTCACCTACCCAAAATAATCACACACACACACAATATACTAAAGGAAAATAGTTAAAGAAGAAATTTTGAATTTTATTATATATTAAAAAAGACAAGAAATTCATTTTCCCACTTCTTTATGTGGATATTAGTACACAATTTATGGTCAAATACAAGATCTAGTCAAACAGTTGGAGGGAACCAATTATGGACAATCATATATTGGAACAATTAATTTAAGTATTGGACTACGAATTACATGTTGCATTAGTCTGCAATTTCTAAGTTTTGCCAATAATCTAGGAAACTACGAATACAAGTATTAACAAATTAATAGGCATCTTTGGTGAACATCAGAAAGTACATTTGTTAAAAGTATAAATTTTTTAGATTTCTAGAAATGGTCCAGAGTTATGCTCGTGTGCATTAGCCCACAAACCACACAAGAGACAAGGCGTCAGCCCACGGGCTCGACGAAAAAAATTATTCACAAAATTCATGCTCACTCACTCGATCATTAGGTCACCCTTTATAAGAGGCAAAAAGAAGCAAGATTAAGAAACAAGAAGCTAATCAGTAGCAAACAGTGAAAGGCTAAGCACATAAAATCTGCACTAAGGTTGGTTAAATAGGCAGAAGAAAGGGTAGTCTTTTAACAATGCACAGCATGAAGATCACTATGTGAGTTCCAGTGGTGATATACAATGAAAAAAAGAGGCGAAAAACGCGCAGCAACAAGAAATCACAACCCTAACAATCCAACAAACCAGATAGCTTTTTAAGATAAAAGCCAACTTAAAAAGAAGATGCAAGGATGTACAGAGATGAACATCACATTTCCCTTCATAGTTTTGAGGCCGTACCTCTAGATTTTATCGAGCTTTTCAGCTTTAACGAGAGGGTTTGCTTTTGCTATTGCATCCCGACCAGCAGCCCGGTAGTCAAATGTGCAGGCGTGTTTGTCTGCATAGCGATGAGCTGAACAGAAGAGGTCCCCGCACTTGCACTTGAATCCGGTTAAACCGACACGCTTGCAACAAGTGGTGCATCTATTTGGGCCCTCCTTTGCCTTTGTCTCTGCTTTCTCGCCTGCCAATAGCTCGGAAGATGATTGTATGGGAACTGCTTTCAACTCAATAGATCCTGCCTCTACTATCTTTGCCTCGGCAAGAACAGCCACTTTCTCATTGCTACTTGATCCATTGCTAACAATGTTCTCGATGGATGCTGCTGCAAGCATGGTCTGTTGTTGTTTCAATATCATGTCCTTATGACACTTGGAGCACATATTCATTGTCGTAGCACTCCCGAAGAAGCCACAGTTGTTAATGCAGAGAATGGGGCCTTCTGGAGCTTGACAGCCAGTCTCTTCGGAGGACTCCATTATGCAACTATAAAAGGACAATTTGACAAACCAAACAAACTATTTTAAACTATGAAACAAAAGAAAATAACAAAAGTAAATCATAGATACGAATGGATCCTAAGGCAATAACCCCTTTTGACGATAGAGAAATCCAAATCCTACAAATATCAAATAAGAGATAAACTCAATCCTAATCCTGTCTCTTTTTTATCTTCTCTTGTAGAACCTATCCGCAACACTAACAAGCTCATGAAACGAAGAAGAAAATAACCATGCTAACAATGATATTCTAGAAGAAGTTGTCGGAACAACACACCGTGATCAATCAATAAATCCCGATCTGTTCACCTACAAACATATGACTGTTATTAACGATTTCAACATAGGGGATCAGCTGTATTGTCAAGATGTTATTCTCAGAGTCTCAAACCCGCAATGATATCAAGAGATTTTAAGATTTTCTGATAGTCAAACTGCACATCCTTAGGTAAAGCAATTGAATACACTATTTGGAAGAGAATCCTGTTGGCCGTGGACCATAGGGCAGAGCACAAGACATCCAACCATCAATTCAACAAACATTAATCATGCAACTCAAAAAACTATCAAAACAAGGTCCATGACGAGAGTTAACTTCAATATGAAGTACGTAAAGCAACAGCACTATCAATGAAGAAGGTAATACTAAAAAACATTAGGATGCAGGCAATTAGTTTCTTATCTACCAAATACAAATTAGGGATAATCAATTGGGTATTTGTCCGTGTAACTCGTCTCATTACCGCACAAAAAAAAAACAATCTTTTTGCTTACTTCGTAAGGGACCATATTCATTTATACATGACTTATCCATGTCGCACCAACCACAACATGATCCATTGTAACATTAAGTGAAAGAAACCTTTATAAGTACACACAGAAACCAAACATACAGAATGGATTACAAAAACACAATCAGCTCATACTTAACATCAAGCAGCCGAAAATTAGCACCTAAAATATTAGTACTTTCAAGAAAGAAATATCAAAAATCTGAATTCTCTTCCATCATCAGAATCCCTAGGATAACAAACAAAACAAGCCCCTAAGCGAAAGCAATTAAATATTAATCTATGTTCTATAAAACAGTACCAAATAACTCTTTCAACAAATCCTTTTGCTCCATAAATCACAATACCACGGGTCAGTAAAACTTAGGGTTGACCTTATTAATCAACAACTCGACATAAGCATGACTGAATATAAACCAACAATCTTTTCATTTTTATCAGAACAATTCGGTCAATTTAACAAATAATTAAGTTCCAAAATTGATAATAAAAATAAAAATCTTCAGACTTGAATCATATGAAAAGGCAGCACGACCTTGAATTTGCGGAACCTGCAGTATTTCTCCCAGCCAACAAGAAAACAAAACAGACGAATAACAATAGAGATTAATTTTTAACGCGATGTAAATCAAGCCGATCAGAGCATCCGAGACGAATTATATCAAAAAAACAAGAATTAGAAGAAACGACATAGATGGATACCTTAATTCGAAGGATGATAATTTGAGCAAGATTTCAGAGGCGTAGGGGCTTAAAAGAGGAGAAAAAGACTCGTTTTGATATTTAATTAATGAGAATATTTTCCCTACCCGAAATTTGGGATAAATTATTTATATAGCCCATCATGTGTTGAATCATCTACTACTCCAGTATATATTTTTTCCATAGATTATTTTAATAACCAATTAATAAGTGTAAACAAGACTATTACCGGTTCGATTAGCCCATTTTATAAAATCGAGCAAATTTATTCCATTTTAATTATGTGAGGTACCTGTCAGCTTTTAGTTTTATTTAAACAAAAAAAATATTTATTCTCAAATAAATGAAGACTTAAATTTTTATCTATGGTTTAGTTTTGTCTTATATTAATCACTAGAAAAGTACCTGCACAGAAAAAAAGTAAAAAAAAATTCATGATTTGTATTAATTTAGATATTGTTAAGTATAGAATTTTCTTTAAATGTTGTTAAGAACAGAAATAAAAATAGGATGCAAGGGAAATATATATATATATCCATGTCTTTTTTTTTTTTCTTTTCTTAAACCTAATTTATTCTCTCGCTTCCCCCATCTTACTTTTCTATGCCTTCTTGTCGTCATTTATGTTGAATGAAGCCATCGGTGTATCTGTATTTGGCCAGATCTCATATTATGTTCGGGAAGAAAGTGAATAAGCATTTAGATTATCCTAACATCGCACGCTAAGATCTTCTGTCCGTTACGATTTTTAGCGTATGATACTGCAGCATATAAATATGAGTGGAAAAAATAAACTGGTATTCGTCCTTGTACTCGTCCCATTCACGTCGGAAAAAAGTGGATTTGGGTACTAGTTTCGCGGGTACCCATAATTTTAGTATCAAGCAGAGTATGAGTATTTCTTCATTACCCATTCCCGTGCAGGTACCTTCATAATTTTCTTTTATTATGTTTATTTGTATATCATTGTAAATATGCGATATAATGGTATTAAACCCTTAGTGATGTATAACAACTAGGCCCAATAAAATAACGATAAATATTATTCAATTGACTATAACTATTTGATGAAATTTTACTATTTTTGTTGTTGTGTTTTAACTTAAAATAATATTTTTTATTCAATTAACAAGATTTTAATTAACTTTTTAACTTTATTTTATATTGTATTAGATATTTGTGGAGAAGATGATTTTTATCGATTGTGAAGAAGAATTTGACTTTTAAGTGTGGAGGATATAGGTTGTTTGAGAAGAGAGAATCGTTGGTTCCTTAGAGTCTTTTCTTTTATTTATTTATCTTTTCACTCTTGCTCCCCGGATTTGATATTATATTATTGACTTAATGTTATAGATATGTGTTAATTATGTATGATGTTGGATTTAATTATTTCGTTTGAGATGTTGATGACTTGAACTTGGATATTAGATTAAATTTAAATGTTTGTTGTTTTTCATTGTTAACTTTTAGTATTGAATTGAATTTAAAAACAGGCGGTAATTTCATGTTGTTATATCCGTTTCCCACCCGTACCGCGGGAACCAGCATGCGGGTATTTGGTCTACACGAGTAAATGTTTGAGTAGGAAAATTTATTTCCCGCATACGTAGGTACCTGCATGTGGGTAGTCTAAAAACCCAAAATTCAACTTCTATAAAAACTCAATGTAAGAATACCTAACTGTGGAGGGGCAGTCGGCGAATGAGGTGCATGAAACATGCAGATCTAACACACAACAAAAATAACTTAGAAGGTTAAATTAAAGCCCAAAATTCATCTTCAATAAATAATAATAATAATAAGGGTCAAAATTTATCAGGTTTTGTTATATATAATAAAGATAAAGATCAGTTGAGACGACTGAATTAGAAACTCGAAAGTAGTCGAATATTGACGAAATTAGAGAAACAGAAACAAGACTAATACCAATTTCCCCATCAAAAGAAAATTCTTCTCAATTTCTTATATCTTAAAATAGCGGCGAAAAAAAAAAGTGATTCAGATGATAACAGCTATTTTAAGACTACAGAAAAACAACACTCTTTCAATTCCCGCCAATGAATCGTCCCAATAATTCCAGTTTCCCGCCAAATTTCAACCCCAAAATTAAATTGTGTAAATCCAAATTCCCCTAAAACCGCAAGTCTTCACTCAAAAAACTACCTGCAATGGCAGATCAAGAAGGAGAAAACCCTACCACCATTGATGAGCCGCACAAGCTCGAGATCCCGATTGGCCGAGTCAAGAAAATCATGAAACTCGACAAGGAAATCAACAAGGTCAACTCCGAAGCCTTATTCCTCGTAGCATCCTCCACCGATCTCTTCCTCCAGCTCCTCGCCGAGAAATCGGCGCAGATAGCCGTGGAAAAGAAGCGAAAGTCTATAACCATCGAACATATGAGAGCTGCGGTCAAGCGACACCGACCGACTGCTGATTTTCTGCTCGATTCTCTCCCGATGCCTTCTAAGCCGATCGAGCGACATAGTCCTGGAGATCGGGCTAAATTGCGCCCAGATAAGAAGAAAGTTCCATTCGCCACTCGTTCAATTGATGCTTTCTTTCAAAAGTCTACTTAGATTGTTAGGTTTTGAAACAGTAAACAATTTATGGTGCTATGCGGAGATCAAATTATGAGGTCCTTTTATATTATTACTGCTGCTTAATCCTTTGCAGTTTTGCTGATTTTAGGTTCTGTCCTTACGCCTTGTTAATTTGCTTCTCGTGTTATATGTACATATACGATGCTTTGTCATTCAATTTCTTAAGAAACGGACAATTGTTCTGTAGCAATGATTTGGAGATGCTTCTTTGCCTTTTCTCTGTTTCCAACTTATCCCTCGTCCATTGCTTTTCTTCTTTATTTGGCTTACAACTATACTTGCCTTTTCTGGGTTTTACTACTTGCCTAGGGTTATCCCCATATTGTTAGATATATCTGCATAAACCACTGTTAGTCCTTGATTTGATTCTATGTGCTGTGTGTTGAGCAAGATCTCTTCTATTTTGTGCCACTTTTATCTTGGATTTGTATTATGACTAGGCTTTCAGTATGTAGGCGGTTTGGTTGTTTGTTTTATCGACAAAGAGAGAGGGGAAGCAATTGTATTTCTCATGAACAAGATTGTGGCAAACCTTCTGTGTCTTCATATGAATAATTTTTAGGGATATCTTGCTTCACCAGACACTTAACTACAAGATCATAGGGATACCTTAAGTGAGTTTACCTTTGATACGATTAACTTCTTGTAAGTATTCGTCTCAAATCCGGAATCATCTAATTTACAAATTTGGTAGTATATGAATGGATGACTGAATTTTGTATTACTAGATGAGAAGTGATAAATAATTACATTCTTCTTCTGTTGTTTATAAATTGATGTTGTCACATCTATGTGCAAAACAGTGAAGGCTGTTGAAAAGGTTTATGTTGCTCTTTTATGTCTTAAATATGTGTTTCTTAGTTCTAATTTGAGCTGTTACTGTAAATCTGATATTTTGTCTTTGCATCTTGTCTTCCATATCTTTGCATTTGTGCGTCGAGTTTGTGATTAGTGGGTTACTTTGCTTCCAAGAATCATCAATGCAAGTGCTTTTTGACTTGATTTGCTGGGGTCCGACATTGGTTTTTATAGCAATGCTCCCCATGAAATATATGTTTCATTTCTTTCTTCTTTATCCTCTTTTATTGCCGAACTGTGGAACTTGTTTCCAATCTGGACCTCAGCCTTCTTTACACCATTTTGGTGCTACTTTTTTTTTTTTTTTTTTATGATGAGGGTAACCCGCAGCCGCTACCGAAGTGCGCACTGGATAAATCCCGCTTTTGTGCAATAGCCTGCAAACCACACATGAGAGTTCAACAACCGTAGGCTAACCATAGGTGATAGACAACACATAGCGGTTCCGGTGGGATTTGAATCATGACCTATCGGTCCCCGCCACCCAGGGGCGGATCTAGAAATCTATAGTGGGGGGTCTGTAGGGGGCGAAACTAGGATTTATAGATGACATATTGGGAGTTCGGGGCGGAGCCCCGAAAAAAAAAATTTAGACAATAGATAATGTAATAATGAGTACAAGAAAGTCAAGAGTAAGGACTCCGGACACCGGGCTCCGGACACATAGGATGCGGTTTGCTTAACTCTCGCTCCCTGATCTCTCCTATGTCCTCTGAAGTGTCGTTAATTCACTATCCTCTGAATTATATTTCAATTCTCGATGTATAAGATTATTGTTTTTGACTTGTTGGAGCATTTAATTTAGTTGTTGTTGGGCCATTGAACTAATATATTTTTAAATTCGCTTCAATATATTAAATTTTCATAAAATACGGGGTGTGAAAATAATTTTTTCGTAAAATTTACACATAAAATCCTGCATCGACACGAAAAATGGGGGATGGGGTCGCACCCACACGCACCCCCCTGTTAACGCCACGGGGGTCTGAGTAGTAAAACTTAGACACATTAAATTTTATGAATTGTGAGGATCTAGAAATCAATTTGTGAATTGTGAGGATGAGTGAAATGCCAAAAAGCATAAAAACCCAACTTCTCATTCTAATATGTGAGGATTTGGGCTTGCAAATTTTAAATTGTCAAAATTAGATTTTGGGATTTGGGCTTACAAATTAAAATTTGTGTTGAAATGAGTTTCAATTATAATAAATTTGCAAATTATTTGAGCTGGGGTGGGCTGAAATATGTAAAAAATAAATTTGGGCTGGATAAATGTAGTTTCTGGGCCGGAGTTGCACTGAACTGGAGCCCAATCCAGCCCACCCCTATATCCGTCCATGCGGCCACTCACTTTCACCGCTACGCCATCCCAAGGGGACGGTGCTACAATTTTTATGTCAAGCGGGATGTGGTTAACAAAGATGGATGGCCGCGGAGAAGCTTGGCCAACTTGACTAACTATTGAGTTCCTAGCCTGCTTCCTTGCACTAAAAAAGAATATTCATCTGACCACAACTATTTTGGATATTCAAGGAATGACAATTTTAATATAGTACTAATATTCAATCAACTTGGGTATCAATTTAATAAGTGGAATCTACTAATTGAATAATATATAGTCAATTAATAATCTTATTATTATTATTATTATTATTATTATTTATTATCATTATTATTAGTTACATATGAATACAATGTTTTACATTTCCTGAAATACATTAACATACAGAATCGGGTAGGCTCAACTCAATGCAAGCATGTAAGTGTGGATCAAAGTCGCTATAGAACTCGATTGAAATTCAAACTTTTTTCTTTATATATAATTTATAATTTTACTTTAAAACATAATATGTTATGTTTTACGGAAAAATATTGAACAAAATTATATTTCTCATATGTCCGCGCAAGCGCGGATAAGAAATTCGCTAGTAATCTTTGATTTTGGAATGACCACAATATAGAGAAAGGTGTTTTTCTTTAGGATCATGTACAAGAATGTGCACTTCAAACATTCAAAAAAGCAAAAAATTACACAAATTTCTAAAATTACAAAAATGTACATTTACATATTTTAAAGCTATAAACCAGCCTATACCCTAACCTCCTGCAAGTACAAGCATCCATTCTCTACCCTTTCATATACATTTTGTAGTAAAAGTACAAGAATCAATTATCTCTCTTCTATTATTATAATGTTTCTCTCTCTTTACATGACATATACAACGGAAAGTGCAAAGAAGAAGAAACCCTTTTCGGGTTCTGAAATTCGCATTCCTCTTGTTTTTTTTATCAAGCATCAAATGAAAATTGTGGTGGCCCAAAAATGTGAAGTTCATAGAGAGAGAGAAAAGGGGAAAAAAGAAATTTTGGAATTAAGAGATTGACAAAAAACATGCAAAAAAAATAAAAATAAAATAAATCTAGAAAGACAGCGTGAGAGAAATCCTGCTAACCTCTGTTCACACCGATATCACCAATCTTTTGACAGTAACACTTGTCTCTCTGGGTCCGACGAAAAGACCGGGTCTCTCATCAAGCGCTGGGGATCACCTATCCCACTTCCGGTGGACCACTTGGTGGCCCACCAATCACGCGGTGCCACGCGTGCATTGGTGGGCCACCTTTTTAACACTCAAATATTAATTTATTGGCTTGGGGGCCACCAATGCACGCGTGGCACCGCGTGATTGGTGGGCCACCAAGTGGTCTACCGAAAATGGGCCAGAAGATCCGGCTTGCTCATCAAGTTAGTCTGAAATCCAAGAAACAAGACATTCTTAAATAATCTCAATAAAATTACTAGACTAAACAGGAGTAGTATATAATGTAACCTCATTTGGTACTACACCAAATCTCTCCTCGACATCCTTGACTTCGCTCCCAATATCATTGAACTTAAAATAGTATTTGAGTCGATATCATTGTTATTCAGGACAAGGCGTGGGACACCAAGCATACCACAACATATCAATAAACTTGGTGATAATTTTTAAAAAAAGTTTCGATTATACATAATTATGCATCAAGAATCAATCTAATCATTAGTCTATGAAATTGAAGATTAAGTGATTATTTATGTGAACTTTTTAACAGAAAATACAAAATAAATACACCTTAGATAAATTTAATAAAGATTCACTAAAATAGTACTCCCTTGCTCAATTTTTAATATGGCCTATTCTTTTTCCACTCATATTAAGAATAGATTTAATTGAGCTAAAATTATTATTTATCACAAATGTTACAAAATGTAGATTCACTAAAATAATACTCCCTTATTTTTCAAAATTGTAATATGCCCGCTTCTTTTTCCACTCATATTAAAAATAGATTTAATTGAGCTAAAATTATTATTTATTACAAATGTTAAGACAAAATGTTAGCATATTTGAATATACATAAATCAATGAAAAGTTACATAACGTAATTACTTAGTTGAATGAAAATTTGAAAAAATTGTACATAGTACTTGAGTTGTAATTGTTCTAAAAAAACTAGCTATATTAAAATTACGATAAAAATTTAAATTAAGCATAAAAGATATGCTAATATGCATAATATGAGACAATTGAGGCATATTATAAACGAATGAAGACAGTATACAACAATTTGCATCAGAGGCGAGTGGGACATTAGTTGAGTACTGAATCTGTCTTCTTAAAAATAATAATACATTTTCCTTATTGGACGTTCCATTATAAATAATTATATTTTTTAAAATGATAAAAATTATATGAATATATTTTAATACGAAAAAAATAAATAATTTATGATATCACATTCTTAATTTCCACGCCAAAAAAAGAATGAAAACTTAAAATAAACGCAAGAAAAAATACGCGCGTTGTGGCGGGAAACACCGCCCCCCAAATTGTACACCATATGGTATAAATAACTCGCACCCACTTTTCCTGAAATTTCATTTCTGTAGTTAGAAATGCAATAAGATTTAGCTTCCGAAATGGGCAAGAGTAGAAAAGCTAGGGTTTCTGAGGAACATATAGAGGAAGAAGACGAAGAGATGAATGAAGAACATGAGTTTGACAACGGGCCGTCTTCGTCCAAGGGAAAGAGCTTGTATGAGGTATACCGCACACTCGCATACACACCTTTAATTTCGAGAGAGATTTGTGGTTTACACTATATATGTTGTAGTTGAAGCGAATTTTTTTCGATTTATTTCTTTTTCCTCGTTACTGTGTTTTGCCCTAAATTGAACCTGGAAATTGCGGATTTCTTGTTTGAAGCTATCTGAACGATTGGCTTGTGAATAATCTGATTTTTTGAATTCAGTCTAACTGAAGTAGATGATGTTGATGTGAATATGATGTTGACTGAGTTACAGTGGCAATTTACAGCAATTATTTTATTTCATGGTTGCCAGAAAGTTGCTGGCAAAGGTATGTGGGTAGGGTTGATCGGGGGAAACAAGGACTTATCTACAGGATGCAAAATTATAAACTGGAATTGATGATACTAAAGGCTAGCTACAAAAGCCTTCTATCTCTCTGTGTGTGTTGTAGTTAAAGTTGGAAATTTGTAATGGCACTAGATGGCTGTTGAAGGAATAGATTTGACAAATTGTGTTTACGGATGATTTTTAGAAGGTTTTTCAAGACAACAAACATGTCAGATTTTATCAGTTTTGTGCATAGCAGAAACTTTATTTGATGGAGAATATCTTCTTGCGAATTTTCCCTACTATCTGCAATAGTTTTTGTTACTGACTGATATCTATATGTAAATTGGAAGACTTCTGCATAAGAACTAAGGATACCGCAGCTCATAACTTCTAATGGTGTTCATTGGTGCCGTCTAACTTATAAAATAAAGGGAAATGTAAATTAATGAGGGGAGATGGATTTGGAGTTGCTTCTAGGCCTAAATTTTATAGGGAGCTGAAATTTTCTCCTTTTAGATTCTTGGTGTAGACCAAGCTGCAACGCAGCAGGAGATAAAGAAAGCTTATTACAAGTTGGCTCTGCGCCTGCATCCTGATAAGAACCCTGGTGATGATGTAAGTTTTAATTTAAGGCATCCACCTCTCTTACTTCTCGGCATTGCAACACCTTTTTTACCAATCAATTTATTTCTGTAGGAGGCCAAGGAAAAATTCCAGCAGCTGCAAAAGGTCATATCTATTCTTGGTGATGAGGAGAAACGAGCAGTGTATGATCAGACTGGTTGTGTCGATGATGCTGTAAGTGATGATCCCACCTCTTGTTCTTAATATAGGGTTTTTCCTGTAGATCACAACCCAACTTCAATCTCAATTTTCCAGCATTGAGATTTTGCTTCCTACTTGATTGTCGTTGTAATATTTCTTAAACACAATTTTTTTGATAGATTTTACTATTCTAATTTGTCGTGCTGATTAATGAAGAACTTGTCTGCCTGAATTTTATATATCATGCCTTAGTTTCTCCAAAACAATTAGGCTATCTAAACCTGCATCAGATAGCACTTGTTAAAAAGGACTAAAGGAGCTCATTGGTGCTGCTAAGGATTAAAGTTTCTACAGATCCACTGTTTATCCTTGAATTGTGATGCTGATTTACTGTTTAACAGGATCTAGCAGGAGATGTCATCCAGAACTTGCAGACATTTTTCCGGGCCATGTACAAAAAGGTTGGTATATGTTTGTGTTCTGCAGCTTCTCTGTAACTAGTTGGTCATATTTTAGAAACATGCCAAGTACTTGGGTATCACTTGCAGGTCACTGAAACTGATATTGAAGACTTTGAAGCAAACTACAGGGGTTCTGATACAGAGAAAAAAGATTTGCTCGATCTTTACCAAAAAGTGAAGGGCAACATGGACAAGTAAATATCATGACTGTGTTCTTTGAGCATATAGATTTACACTAGCCCATTTTGTATCTTCTTGGAGCTTTGCCCATTCATTATATGTTTGGACTTTTCAGGCTTTTCTGCTGCATGATATGCTCGGATCCCATCCTTGATTCCCATCGCTTCAAGGACATCATCGATGAAGCTATCTCTGCAGGTTAGATCTCTTGGCTAAGATCTGGTCTTTCACATTCCAAATCAATCAAACCTCCATGCTTGTAGCCTTATGTAAAGGCATTATAGATGTTTCTTTCCTTGATAATTCTTTTCTATGTTCGTATAGGAGATTTGAAATCAACCAAAGCGTACGATAAATGGGCCAAGAAAGTCTCTAAAACAAAACCTCCTACAAGTCCATTGAGGCAAAGAAAGAAGTAAACCCCATCCCTTCTTTCATGATTCTTGATTTAAGGCCCAAATGTTGAATTCTTGTGAAATACATTCTTTACAGATCAAAGAAAGGCCCAGAAGAAGATCTGTATGCAATGATATCTCAACGACAAAACGAGAGGAAAGTTAAGGTTGATTCAATGTTCTCATCTCTTGTTCAGAAGTACGGCGGAGGCGCATCAGCTGCGGAGCCAAGTGAAGAAGAGTTCGAAGCTGCTCGAAAGAAACTCGAAAGCCGAAGAAATTCCAAAAGAAAATAGCTACAGCTCTCAAAGTCAATCACCAGTGAGTTGATAATTTAATTTTGTACTAGTATTTAATTTAATGATATATGAATGTGTACGAGTTGAAGATTCCCATGGGAAACATACAATTCAGACCTTGCCAATTTAGAGGAGTTGAACACGACCTTGGAAAACATACCCTACACACAATTTTGAACAAATAGAATAACAGAAAGATTCCCGTCTGACCATAAAATATGCAAAATGTTCTCTTTTATGTCTTCCATGACATAAATCACTTCTGCCGTCGGCTATCTTTTAGTTATAAGATTGTTATTTTAGTGTTTAAATCGACTCATAATAAACTAGGATGGATAGATGATCAAAATTAGAGACCGGGATTTATAATATCATGAGTGAAGTAATAACTTTTTAAAAAATATATATAAAAACACTTGTGAAAATTCTAAAATATCACTCATTAGGTGTAATGTGTCCCTTTTTAATTGAAAATATCTTTAGGTATTTTAGATTAAAGATGCAAATTTTAATTAATTGATCATGAAATGAGATAATAAAAATGGGCTAGAAAATCCTGATTCAATTGCTCCCATGGATCCATTCATGATAATAAGAAATGTTACTTTAGAGGCTTTCTATGATGAGTGAAATTATCCTTTTCGACCATGATTAGAAACACCCATCACTCTTTGTTTTTCCAAAACTCGTAGTCTTATTGGATTTAACTTAATCTGCAAAATATATTAGTACTAGTACTAAGTGACAATCTCAATGCTCAACCATCTACTAATAGTTAGAGGTCATCCGGGAGGACCCATCGCTCATCTTTTCATGCAATCAATCAAAGAAAGGAGACTAATGACATTTCATCAGCTTAATTAATTATACCAAGGACGAAGAAAATGAAAAATAAAGCAGGAGCCGGAATAGAATTGTCAACTTGTTCTACCGACACCTCTTTAATTTCTAATTGCTTTCTTTTTTTCTTTTTGTTTTTTTGTTGATGAGGAACCCGCAACCGCTACCTTTGGTGTGCACAGGGTAAACCTCGCTCTTGTGCAATAGCCTGCAAACCACACAAAACACAGGGTAAACCTCGCTCTTGTGCAATAGCCTGCAAACCACACAAAACAGTTAAACCACCCTTAATGTGACAGGGTGACAGACTCATACATAGCGTGTCCAATGAGAATTGAAGCCATGATCTATCGGTCCCGGACCACCCACCTTCACCGCTATGCCATCCCAAGGGGACATTGCTTTCTTGTTTCTCTCTCTCTCTACGTGGAATTGAGTCGTTCACCAACAAGTTCTTTCTCAAAGGCGTTGTGCCCCGCTCAATATTAATTTATATAATCGAAAACAACCCAACTCAAAAAAGATACTCGAAAACAACTATTGTTTCCACCAGATAGAGACATTTTAACCCGATTGGTATGTCAGCTACATTCCTCATCCATTCATCATATTCCCTTATTTCACATGTCTAACAATCAAATTATATTTTTAGAATTATTCCAGTTTCAATTCAGTAAAATGATGGTAAAAATTACTCGGAATATGTTCACGAGAGAGAGAAAAATGGATTTAGGAGAGAGATACGGTGTAAAATTCTCTTGGCTGAGAAATTCCGGAACAGCAGTAAAGCCGAGAGTACAAATGTCCAATGCATTTAATGCGATGTACAACTCGAGTAAGGTAGAACGTGCAGTCAACAAAATCGTGCAATCTAATTTCAATAATTTTGACATGGAATTAGCCGAATTAAATATTAGGGCCCCTAGGAATTTGGTCAAGATACATAATTAATTAGGCAGCAATATATATTTATTATTATTATTATTATTATTATCATAACATAAGTTATAAACAACCAAATATAATATCTTATGACATGGTTATAGTCTTATTGGTAATAAATTTGTGCATTGAAATTTAAAAAGACTTGGATGAGGATATAGAATGTCATAAAGTGTCCAAATTTGGTGTTGAAAATTTAGAATATTTAGGTGGGAGATGGTGACATCAATATCCATATCCAGCCTTCCTATATATTTAGCATAAATGATCAATGTACTAATGATATGATTCTATGCTTCTTGTACCTCACTCTCTCTCTCTCTAAACACACGTGTGTGCGTTAATGTAGCACACAATGTCCAAAAAATGAAGAATAAGTAAGTGAAGTGGAGACAATTATAGTTCACTCCGGACAAAAACACATAATTTTTGGATTAGGGTTATATATTTCAAATCGTTTTAATGTTTAGCATCAGAAATAAAGTAAAAAAAATCCTTTATTTATTCAGCACTTCAAATGCATAAGAATTGATTCAAAATCAATAATTATATGAAATTTGCAATTTCGTGAGACTAAAAAATTAAGATTTTTCGAGATTTGAAGAAGCGTCAGTCCACCTTGACAATTAGATGAATCTTTACAAAGATTCTTGTGTAATTAACTTTACATAAAGAAAAAGTGTTTCTTGTGTAATTAACTTTTGAATCTTTGGATATTTTATACAACCAACGCTAGCAAACAGCGTAAGGAAGTGGTAATAATCCTTAAACATAATTATGTCATCTCAAACGACAAATACAATTTTAGTGGGTGATGCAACAAAAACAATCATATTTATAGCATAATGGAATTGACCAAACTCATATTTTTGTATAGCCTAGCACGCCATTGTCTTTTGTATGATGCTAGTGTACCAACATAACCAAATACATCAAGTAATTTAAGATCAACAAGCTAATGTTTCTTGTTAAAAAAATATTATCTTTATCTAACTAACATCATATGATACCAAAATTCAATATATATATCAATTACTTATAAAAAAAATATCAGTAATTATTATGAATAAGAGAATAATTTGGGTTGCATAGTAGCTTTAATATTGGTATGACTTCTTTTCCTTAATTAGTGGCACAGATTTAAGACGGTGATTTACAGAATCTGACCCTTCAATTCTTCTAGTTTAATGAGGTGGATCAACTTTCTCCACAATCACATTAGGCTTTTTCAGCAGCAATTAAGCTAGTACTTTTTTTCTTTTTTTCTTTCTAATAAATGAA
The DNA here is from genome assembly GCA_028984105.1 of Lavandula angustifolia. NCBI lineage: Eukaryota > Viridiplantae > Streptophyta > Magnoliopsida > Lamiales > Lamiaceae > Lavandula > Lavandula angustifolia. The sequence continues at coordinate 4,224,754 of CM054826.1, forward strand.
TTCTTTAATTTGCAGATTCTGTCTCTAATTTGGTGCTCGACTCTTCCTCCCTTCAACAACCTCCCCCCTTCCCTACCCCACCACCCCTCTTTCACACACGCGCACACACATTATGATGTGGCCTGGTATTAGTATTTGTTTTGTGGAACTTTCATAACTTGTTATTTGAAGGCTTCTTATTTTATATCCATTAAATTCAAGAACCATTCTTTTGGAGGTCTTCTTCTTGAAGCTGCTGTTTGTGCCTGCAAGATTTACTTTTTCCCCCCTCCCTCGTGGTTGTTTGAGGAGACTGTACTCTGAAGAATCTCAAGTTTCTGGCGGAATTGTTGCTAGGTGAGTTTGTTAACCAACTGTTTTTGCCTAAAGACTGAATCTTTAGGTGAAAATAGGTTGACCCGTTTGGAGATTCTGGCTTTTAAGGGCTTGATGGAGAGAGAAAGTGATAGTTCTAAGTCGAAGATGGAAGATTATGAAGTGGTGGAGCAGATTGGGAAGGGTGCTTTTGGTTCTGCATTTCTTGTGCTGCATAAAACTGAGAATAAGAAGTAAGGCTTTCTGTTTCAAGAGCTTTTAATGTCCCTGCATGCATATAAATCTGAATGTTCTTAAATTGTTTGTGCACCTGTAGAATTTAGCTGAAGGGCTGCTGCTGTGACTTCAGAAACTAAAATCAGTTTATTTTTTCTTTAATGTATAATGATAGTTCGTGTGGGTGTGATTAGGTGGAATAATCAGAAACCGAGCTCATGGATTTATTGAGGAAAAACCATCTCTAACTTTGGGAGGCTCCATCTGATTAGCTCCTTGCTGAAAATCATCTTTATTTGATGAGTTCTTCGTGTTAACTGTGCGCTTCTTGATCCTGTGAAGCAAGAAATGGTGTTATTGCTTAAATCCTTGATTGGTTAGTAGAGGAAGTTGAATTATAATAATTTTACTGTGAGATTTAGCAAATATATTTTGGTTGCCAAGGCAGAACTGCAGAAACTAAACTGAAAATCTCTGCTGTTCACAAGCAATTTTAGGAAGAGAACAATACTAGTCTGTTATTGACCCTTCTGAGTTCTATAAGCATTCTGGAACTTTGACAATTTTTGTGAAGCTTGCCGTATGAGTAGATATTCAGTATTTTTGTTTCGAAAAATCTTTCCCATCTGCTGACTCTGTTATGTAACCAGAGTATGAACTTGAAATGGTGGGAGAGTAATTGTTTCCTTGGCAGGTATGTTTTAAAGAAAATCCGTCTCTCTAAGCAGTCCGAGAAGTTCAAGAGCAAAGCATTCCAGGAGGTTAGCTTAGATATTTTGTGTTTTTAGGAGTTCTTAGAAAGGATTGTGTTCCTACTCAATCTACTCTTTTTAAACACTTAATTCTCCATCTAGTCAATTTCTGCATGTTCCCTCGAGCAGCAGTAGTGATCGCCATTATGCGTTGTTGTGTTGGTTGGATTAGTAGTTTAGTACCATTTGATAAATTTTGATATGGTTTGAATGCAGAATTTGTTTGCTTCTGTTTCCGATTATGTTTGGAATCTGGATTGCAAACAATATTTCCTGGTAAAAAAACCGAAAAACATCATAGGGATATTTACTGCAGAAACAATTATGTTCATTCAGTGAGATAATAAAAGTCTTTGTAGAGGCACATTTGCTTTGGCAATGGAGCAAAAAACCTTCTTCCTTCAATCAAGCTCCTCATGACTGCTTAAGTAGCATCCACTATTTCCATAAGTCGCAGTATATCATTCCTTGTTTGGAATATGAAATAGTCGTCTTTATGGTGATGTCGTCTCCTCATGGCCTCAAAGAAATGAATCGCCAACACCAATTTTATGCAACATATTGTTAATGTGTGCCTTTGCCTGTCACAGATGAATTTAATTGCGAAACTAAGCCATCCCTATATAGTCGAATACAAAGATGCTTGGGTGGATAAGGTATGCTGTTGCTAATCAATCTTGATTTCCACATTGAAAGATACCTCAATACATATTCTAAAGGTAATTTTTCATTTTTACGATTGGCAGGGGAGCTGTATATGCATTGTGACAAACTACTGCGAAGTAGGAAATATGTAAGTTCTTAGCCTTCTCCTAACAAGTGCAGCAGGAAATTTTTATGATACTTTGTTTATGTTGTATAGGTTATTCTTTAACCCATGTTTTGCTTCTTATACAATATGATCATCTTCGATCACAATATGATACTTTGTTTATGTTGTATAGGTTATTCTTTAACCCATGTTTTGCTTCTTATACAATATGATCATCTTCGATCACAAATATAATTTTTTACTATGTTTATGTGCTTGTGTTTTGTACAAAAGACTAGTTTTAATGCAATCTAAAAGTAACCAAACAATTAGTAAGGATAATAGATCAATTATTGTGACAGAAAGTTTGAACATAAACTGGCAAACAACGTAAAGTAGTCCTAGAAATTGTTGAATCTTTCCCAATAATCATTATCTATCTCTAATTTGCAGATCTGATGTTATAAGGAAGGCAAGACGGGCGTATTTTCCAGAGGAGGTAATCTTATTAGAAGTGTCTCTTTTACTATGCTTTAGCCAACTCATGCTGACTTTTCAATTTTCTTGTACGTGCTCAGAAAATCTGTAAATGGCTGACTCAGTTGTTATTAGCTATCGACTATCTTCATTCCAATCGCGTCCTTCATAGGGACCTCAAGGTTTGAGATATTTTCCACTCATTATATTTAGTTGGCATGTATTATTTTGATTGTACTCTTACACGGACCGTTTTCTCATTTCAGTTATCTAACATATTCGTGACAAAGGAAAATGACATCCGTCTTGGTAAGAAGCCAGAGCGATTACCATTCACACCTAGTATCATCCTTCACTTTTCATGATGTAATTTATTCATTCATGTGATTTACAGGTGATTTTGGATTTGCTAAACTTCTCAATGGGGAAGGGCTAGCCTCATCGGTATGTATGAACATAAACATGAAACGCCAAATTTTACAAATGGAAAATACATTTGCAATGATGACGGATGATTTCTGCTCAAACTAGGTTGTGGGGACTCCCAACTATATGTGCCCGGAGCTTCTTGCAAATATACCGTATGGCTATAAATCCGACATATGGTCTCTAGGTAACGAATTAAATCACACTAATCTTCAAGTTCTTGTCCATTTTCATTTCTGAAAGCTTAATGTTTCTTATTTCTAGGATGCTGTATGTTTGAAATTGCTGCACACCAACAAGCATTTAAAGCACCCGTAAGTTTAATCTTTCGCGTTCATATAGAGATATAAACACATCAACACATTCTGACTCGAGAAATGAATGCAATAGGATATGACTGCACTTATTAACAAGATCAACAGATCGTTAATATCTCCAATGCCTATCATATACTCTTCAACACTGTAAGTTTTTCTCAAACATTTATGCATCAAAAGTAAAATCTCCATTTTGCCTAAAAATGTAAACTTTATTTGGTCTCAGTAAACAGATTATAAAGAGCATGCTGAGGAAGAGTCCCGAACATAGGCCGACGGTAAATTCATAATCTTTTCACTTCTTTTCCTTATAGTTGCAAATATCATAGTAATCCTCCATTCATAACAGGCTGCAGAGCTGTTAAGACACCCGCATTTGCAACCGTTTCTCCTGCGCTGTCACAACCCATCTACTGTCTTCCTCCCGGTGAAGTCTCCCTCACCCAACGCTGCTAACGTGAAACTAAAAAAGCCATCACCCGGTAGCTCGGGTAGTGAGAAAGAGTACAGAGAAAGAGGGGTGAAACTGAACCAGAGGGAGCTGCTTCCTTTATTTGATGAAAGTAGTAATAACATGCAACATCCTAGTTTACTCGATGCCTTGATCGAGGATCTACTCGTGACCAAGAGGGTCGATCCGACGAGCTACTCCGGAAAAATGTCTCACGACAGTGAGGATTCGAAGAGTGGGGACACGAGTGAGACGAATGCTGGGAACGGAGATGATCAGGAGAATCACCGCTCTTCGTCTCATCAAGAGAGTATCTATATGATCGATGCTCTCGAAAGGCTCGCAAACGCCCTCCGTGAGGAGCAAGAGGAGTATTCTCTAAAGAAGAATACGAATTTAGGTAAACATGAAGAGGAAAGTGAGAAGATTAGGAATGAGGAGGAGCCTCCATGCAGTCCCGAAGAAATGAAAAAGGCCTTAAATGAAAACAGCCCCTTAGAAGGCAAGGTAAGATCTGATGAAGCTGATGAAGAACCAAGAAGCTCATCCAATGTGGAGGAAGATATGGTTGAAAGTTCAGCAACTTCCCATGATAAAGATCAGTTGAAAACCGAGGAAGAGACGAGAAACGGGCCATTACTGAATCGACAAGATGAGACTAGCAGTGATGGAAGCTGCAGCAGCAGCAGAGTTGATGAGGATGCAGTGAAAATCAAAGATGATATTGATATCTCTACTGCACAAACAACACCAAAGAAAGCAACAGAGTACGATGATCGACTCTTAAACGAGCGAACTGCAGCAAGCATTGATGGGATTGTGAGCAAAAACATTAAGCCAGGTGAGCATAGAGCTGATGCTTTAGAGTCATTGCTTGAGCTATGTGCACGTTTGCTGAAGCAGGACAAGTTTGAGGAGCTATCCGGCGTGCTGAAAGCATTCGGGGAAGACGCGGTCTCCTCAAGAGAGACGGCGATATGGCTGAGTAAAAGCTTGATGAATGCACAGAAGCAGGGGAAGAAGTCATAGTTCAATAATTTGGACATGATTAGTGTTGGTTTGTAGTGATTTGGTGTAAAGAATCAGTTGTGTTTTGTGGAGTGCATGTATAATTTGTTTGCTAAGAGAGTGTGAGTTTTAAGGATTGAATCTTTTGAGGGAAGATAGTTTGATGTTAGTGTTATTGAAGTAGGAAGCCATCAAAATGCTGGAAAGCTTTGTAATATTTGTGGAAGTTGTGTACTGTATTTAAGCTGGAGTGACCAAAATAGATTAATATTTTCTTTGTTGTTTGCAGACTAAATGAGTATGGTTTATCTAGCAACTCAGTTAGCGATTGCGGATTTTGCTCAGACGCGAAAACAATGTTATTATTACAAATAGAATATTGTGGGATGTAGGTGCTTAATTAATTAACGACCAAATGTGATGATTAGTGTGTGGTGAGAATATCATGAGGTATTTTCTTTGATGAACTATCAATATCATTCATAATCACTAGATATAAATCTTGATGTCTCACCAATCAAGCTAATATTTTGGAAAAAGGAAAATGTGATAAAGGAAAGATGTCACGTTCAGACACTAACGCACTATCTATATCTTCTTTAGAATTATTTACATTTTGTGTTTTTTTTTATGTTACTGTGATATTGTTGTCTGTAACAAAATATAAATAAAACACATTATGAAATAGTATGATTTTGCATTTTTTTAGCTCACTAATTGACTAGAATTTAGTCAATTCATACATATATATATGTATATAGGGAGTGGATCTTGTGAGAACCCTCCCTATTTGTGAGAACTAGAAACTAATCGTGGCCTTAGATTTTATTAATTTAATGGTCCAGATTTAAATTTTATTTTCAGATATTTTTAAATATAATTTTAGTTTGTTTATTTAATGAAGGGTAAGATTGAAATTTTTATATTTATAGATTTATAGATAAGGCAAGTTTCTTAATATCTAATTTAAAAGATCGTGTGATTATATATAGATAAGGCAAGTTTCTTAATATCTAATTTAACTTTTAATTAGCATATTAATTAATGTGGATAAATATAGCAACAAACGAATTGATTTAAATAACTTCCCATATTATTAATTCTAAAATCATAATTCATTAAAAATCTACCATTTAAAACTGTATTTTATCCATAAAAATATTCAAAAAAAATCTATTTTACTATGCATAAAAGTCTCTTTCATTATGCAAAAAATCACACATTAAAAGTGTATTCAATTATGCATAAAACTTTCGTTCATTATGCATAAATATCTCTTGCATTATGCATAATAGGAACTAATCATGTCCTTAGATTTTATTAATTTAATGATTCAGATTTAAATTTTATTTTCAGATATTTTTAAATATAACTTTAGTTTGTTTATTTAATGAAGGGTAAAATTATAATTTTATATTTATGAATTTATGGTAATTTACACCATTCGGCAATTACTATGCGGTTATTGGCTCATGCGTAATTTTGTCATTTAACATTAATTAAATCCATTCCTTATTTCATGGATGCATGAACCGTTTTCCACATTTAAAACCGTTTCCCCTATTTTTCTCTCTCCCTCATTTTTCCTAAACTATTCACGTTTCTCTCTCTCTCTTTTATACAATGAGTGAATATATCAATTTAAAGGTCATAGACATATTAATAATTTATTATACAAGCTTCTATATTCATATTAGTTTTTGTTATATAATTAATATTTTATGCATAAATATAAATTGTCTTATGCATATATTACTAGTATGTTAGTACAAACTTTCAAATTAAAATTAGTAATATGCATATGGTAGTTGTCTATTATGCAAAAATATAAACTTAGTTATGCATATATTAGTAATTTGTCTTTACAAGTTTTATGCATATATTAGTTGTCTGTTATGCACAAATATGAACTTGTTATGCATATATTAATAATTTATTTTTACAAATCCATCAATGTTATGTTTGCTTAACATGATTGTACCAATATCCAAGAGACTATTATGCATAATGCAAGAGATATTTATGCATAATGAATGAAAGTTTTATGCATAATTGAATACATTTTTAATGTGTGATTTTTTGCATAATGAAAGAGACTTTTATGCATAGTAAAATAGATTTTTTGAATATTTTTTATGGATAAAATACAGTTTTAAATGGTAGATTTATAATGAATTATGATTTTGGAATTAATAATATGAGAAGTTATTTAAATCAATTTGTTTGTTGCTATATTTATCCACATTAATTAATATGTTAATTAAAAGTTAAATTAGATATTAAGAAACTTGTCTTAAGTATAAATAATCTTTTAAATTAGATATTAAGAAACTTGTCTTATCTATAAATCCATAAATATAAAAATTACAATCTTAACATTCATTAAATAAACAAACTAAAATTATATTTAAAAATATCTGAAAATAAAATTTAAATCTGGACCATTAAATTAATGAAATATAAGGCCACGATTAGTTCTTAGTTCTCACAAATAGGAGGGTTCTCACCAGACTCACACCATATATATATATATATATAGATATATATGAGGTTCAAATGTAAACAATCTCTTATCTTGTGAACGAGTGAACACTGCACTTTAAAGACAAATGTACTGCACTTTAAAGGCAAACATACTGCATTTTAAAGTGCAATACATTTGTTTTTAAGTGCAATACATAAAGTGCAGCATTAAAGTGCAATACATAAAGTGCAGCATTAAAGTGCAATATATTTACCTTGAAAGTGCAATACGTTTGTCTTTAAAGTGCAGTGTTCACATATTCACACGATAAGGATTGTTCACATGGGAACCACTCCCTATATATATATATATCCAAATTGGACATTTGATTGACATAAAACCTATTCCTTTTCTTTCACATGACTGTGGATCCCATTTAATAATATAAACCTTAAAACACAAGGCAATGCAAAACTTAAAAAAAAAAAATTAATTAATTTACGTTTCCCTCTATAAATGGGACGAATCCCATAACACAAATCATATAGAAAAAAGCTCAATTTTTTCTTTCACTTCATATTATTACATTTATAGTAATATGGCAAATTTTATTAAGTCTACCATCCTCTTCATTTATCTTCTGGCCGCCGTGACTGCATACTTGTTGACGGCGGCGACGGCACAAGATGCTGCAATGGCCCCGTCGCCGGAGGAGGTTGCCGGAAATAGCTTTCACCTGGTAACTTCCTATTTGCTTACATTTTCTCCAATTTTATTTTACTTTTTCAATATTTTGTTTAATTGAATGGAGTGTGTTTAAGAAGAGTGAGTGTTGAATGAGGCTTGTAATATAATCCATATATCTTTAAGTGTGTGCTTGTAAATTGTTCGAATATTATGCTGTCTTGTTTTGATATTTCTGGTTAATAAATTTTCTTTATCAATGTACGTTTACTACTACTACGGTACTACCGTACTCCGCCTTGTAAGTCAAGATATCATATGTTTTATATTTATAATTTCGATATAGAATAGGTGAAATCAACAATTTATAAAGAAAAAGGTGAGAAATAATTTATTACCCCAAAAATATACTCAAAAAAATCGGGATAAGGCACGATTTAAGAATGCAGCCACCATTCATTCTTGAATCCAATATTAGCCAATGTTTTGGTGTAATATCATACAAGGAATGCAATCATCAAATGGGCCTGAGTTCTTCAGTCAGCCCATGGAAATGATAAATATTATTATGGGCCAGCCCAGTATATTTCATACAGGCCATCACACATGGGCCTGAGTTATTCAGTAGGCCCATGAAAATGATAATGCCTTATAATGGACCGGCCTAATATATTTCATACAAAGCATTGATTTAGGCTTCTCAAAAGTTACCCTACATTTGGATCCGAATACACATAAATTATTGTGGTAGTGTTTGAAACAGTTTAAATAAGCTGCTTCTAGGTTTATTCATTGCAGAAGTATTTTTTTTTAATGTTTGAAAGGTAGATTTCTACTTTTTTAGAGTTTAAAATAAATCAGAATAAACAGAAGCACATGAACTAGTTAGAGAATGCTTTTTAAAAGCAGAAGTAAAAATAATTGAAAAGCAACTTATTAAAGTGTTTGGAATACTGTTTTTTTCTAAAATTAAGCAGTTTTTTTTTCTAATTTTGTAAACACTAACATTTTTTGCTTAAAAGTAACTTTAATCAACTTTAAATATAAATAGCTAAAATTGCTTATAAAAGTATTCCGAACACTGCCTATATTTTTAAAGTAAAAAGATTATTTTTATTCAGTATGAAGCAATAGGATCCCCCTTTCGCTACTCAATGTGCATTCATATCTTTATCAAAACTCACACTCAATTTTTTGTATATCGGTAAAATCCGAGCTTAAAACTTTTAGGCACCAACCCCTGTAGAATATATATACTCCATCCTAGTAATACTGTTTTATTTATTCTTATTTCTATTTTCTTTTTGGCGTGAGGAATAAGAATGTTAACTTTTATATATAAAATTGTAAATGATGTTGGCACGACCACTTAACTATTAGTAATTTATAGTATTATCTTCTTTTTATTTCAGAAAATATGGTATTATTATTATGACGATTTCATTGGGAATAAATGAAATTATTAACGTATAGATTGATTACAATATATATGTCGTTCGTTAGTCATTTAAAGAATAAAACAAAAGAAACAAAACATTATGGGAAGAAAAGACCTTGTACTAACCATCATTACCTTTATTTAGAAAAAATGAAAAAGAAAAAAAAGAAGTACAGTATAGTCATATCAGTGCATTTGTCAACTTTTTTGTAAAGCGATTGAAACCATAAAAGAGAGTGAGAAATAAAAGCAACTAATCACTAGGATTAAAGTAAATTCACATACAAACTAATCTACATGTGAAATGAAAATCACCCCTATTTATGCAAATCTTACTTTTATTTTTATTTTTGTCATATTGCAATTTATTATGTATAACCCATAATGGCATTACCATACTTATACATTCACTTTTATATATTAGTCAGAACAAATAAACAATAAGTTACGCAAAGCGAAAATCGGGGAATATGTATAGATCAAAGAACTTGAGATGATAAGTTTTATACCCATTTTTATGTAAGTATAATTTTAAATGATTTTTTTATGTTTTTATAATTATATACTCGTCTGATTTAGGCCACATTCCCTTTAAAAGGCCTTGTAAGGGGAAGGAATATCTAAGCTTATATAGAAGAGACAATGTGGACCAAACAAAACCAACATTGCTTGGGCGGGCCTACTGTGATACCATGATAAATTGTGCCACATTCCCTTTAAAAGGCCTTGTAAGGAGAAGGAATATCTAAGCTTATATAGAAGAGACAATGTGGACCAAACAAAACCAACATTACTTGGGCGGGCCTACTGTGATACCATGATAAATTGTGCCACATTCCCTTTAAAAGGCCTTGTAAGGAAAATGGATATCCAAACTTATATAGAAGATACATCATCTTCACCAAGTCAATGTGAGACATTATCAACACTCATGATCAAATAACTTTTATATAACACTTACAAAACCATTATAATATTACAAGTTTACAACATTATTTGCTTACTATAATTATCATATGTAATTGACTTAACTTTTCCGTGGAGTGGGTGTGGCGTGTTGGGGGTGGGTAGGAGTAGGAAGCTGGTGAAAATGCTCTTTTTTCTGAAATTTGACGATTATTTTAATGATTATATACTTTAAGGTTTTTAAGCAAATCATAGAAAGCTGTAACGTAATGCTAATGGAAATTATGATGGCCTACCAAAAGTTTAAGTATTTATATAAATTTTTGTGATGATTTGTCGATCTGTCGTCGTTGATAAGTTGATAAAGTAATTTTTATAGAGAAAACAAATAATATTCCTAATGATTGTTTATTTGTTAGCTCTAGTGGTTATTTGACTGTCATATTTATTTATTAAACTTTATGTATTATGTTATAAGCATTATGGAAATTATATAAATTACAAAGAAATTAAGACACGGAGAGACTGTTATAACATTATCCCTTTTTTCTTTCTCTCTCTCATTGAAGATCTTATCATTTATCAACATAAATATTCCTACAAGAAAGATAATGTAATATAGGAGAATCTCCAAAAAATCACGTAAAATATAGGTGACTTTACTAATCAATGTAAGGCATGTTTCATGGATAATGATTAGTACGAAAGGAGATCTTGGGGGATATATAGATACTCCAATAAAAACAAAATTCATTAATTATTAAAATTTCATAAGAATGAAATGATAAAATGTCTATTTGATATTGTCAATATTAATATTATATTATCTTTTTGAAAGGTGAATCATGAGTCAAGAAATTAAAATGGGTGTTTGCCCTTTACCTCTTTATCTTTTTCTCCAAGGGGGCCTATGAACTAAAGGTGTCTTTCATGACATAACGCCCTAAACTACGGCCTGCGGGGCATTTCTCATCTTTCATGTCACCAACAATTTGTCACTCCTTATCTATATCTATTTATTTATTATGTAGCACATATGAAAATTAGACTTTTATGAAAGTAGACTATGGTGACGTCAACTTCACGTAAAATCATGTAGAATTCAATTCTACCTTGATCCAATCTGTTGACCCATTAATTCAATTTATGTCAAATTTCGGATATAAAAAATATTTGACCTTAGGTAAGATCGACTTCATCCAAGTTTTTGTGTTTTTCTTATTATATCAGCTATAATCTGGTAAAAGGGGGATTAATTATAAAATCAAACTAAATATTAATACACACATTATGTTCAACTGTATAATAATAGAGCTGTCAAAATCTTCGAATTAGGGCGATTCAATCCAATCCAGTGGGCCATCTCATGAATTTGGGTTGAATCAAGCCAGCCCGAGCATTTGTGGGGTTACTGAAAATTACTATGTGTTGAATCACAAGCTTTTATTTTGGAGGAAAAATAAGCTTATAAGAATAAGTCGATGGACTTTTTTGATTCAAAGGGTAGTGAGCCTATCGGCCAATTTAATTAAATCAGATTATAGATATGTCTAACTAACCTACCGAGTGGTTATTTCAAACCAATATTTTAAAAGCTCTATTCTTATATGAACATGCACCAAAGTACGTCCAATCCATGTTATTATTTAATTACATGTATACAACAATTTGGTACATCAAATTCTAAACATCGAAAAAGTAACTCTATGTCTTATTGTAAATGCCCCCGTGCGTGTATCAAGGCAAATATATCCAACACACATACACACGTGCGTGTGTATGTTCACACACACACAATTAATATATCTATATATATATAAATACATTATAATTATGGGTGGGATGAGCTTTAATTTCTTGGGATTGAGTTGAATTAAATATAATTAAGAAATATATTAAGAGGGTGTGGGGGGACAAAGTTGTCTCCTTTGTAGAGGAATATGTATACAAAGATATGATAAAAACATATACGCATAATTCTTGGTCTCCCTGACATGCAATACATTCTTTCCCATGTATACATACACAATCTTATACATGGAAAAGATAAAACCCATGAAGAAAAAAAGGCGTTGCTCATTGGGATTTTAGGTCATCAAGACAATACAAATAGAGAGAGAGAGAGAGAGGTGTAAAATTAGGGTATTAATTGTTGATACAAGGATTCTTCTAAAAAAAATAAAAAGAGAAAATGAAAAAGAGGGTGAGTCAACAGTAAATTAATGGGGGCAGATAAAAGGCTGAATGCAAGATGGCTACTGCTTTTAACTCAAGTGAAAAAATTTGGACATCATTTCAAGAAGGCAAATAATAACAAACCGACATAAAATTCAACTGAATAATGCTGCAATAACTCATTCTGCACTCAAAATTGGTCAAGGGTTTTACAGTAGAGGCTACTCTCTCTTGTCCCCCCCAAAATAAAAAACTTAATTCTTTCACATCATACAAAATATATATATAAGGGTAAGTAGAATAGAATTAGTGTTTTGAAAAGCGGCCCCATGGTCGATCCGTGGCTCCCGGCCAGCTGCTATTTACCTTACTACCAAAAAAAGAAATGTCTTCATTACTTGATAGTTGATAGTATTCCCCCACACAACATTATAGTTTGGCAACATGGCATTTTTGCATAATGTGTGTGTATGCAGTCGAAAGAGTCATTGAAGGGTCGATTCGGTCTACAGTGTTTTCTATCTTATATTATATGGCCAATCTGTGGGAGGGAACAGTGTTTTTGTTGGGAGCATTACATGCATGTAAACCTCAACAAATACAAACTTCGTTTGGCTCCACACTATTTAAAGTTGTCTCAACTAATATTGCTCTTTCTCTCTCATCACTTTTGTTTGCATCTCATACCTCCCACCAACCTATTAATTAATGCAAAATTCAACAATATATTGTATTTTCTTTTCTTCATCAAACCTAGAGTAGTAGCAACTTAATTTTAAACAACACCTTCACAACAGTGTCTCACTCTCTCTCTCTCATGAAAGAGAGAAGCCCAGAGAGAGAGAGAGAGAGGGCTAGCTAATGATTGTATTAAAGGTGTAGTGAATCTGATATGGTATATGTTACATCGACGACCTGACCTACTATATCTCATTCTCCCACTAGAGAAAGCAAAAGGGTATCATATATATTCATATATATGCACCCTAAAAGCTGGGGTGTGTTTTCAGAGTGAAAAGCCTATACAATATGGTCATTTTTTTCTGGGGTATATATATATAGATAGATAACTCATCCTACCTACATTACCTCCCAAAAATATACTCCCTCTCATCTTTCACTTCTCTCACCTCTTTCTTTCATTCATTTGCGTTAGTGAAGACTCCCAAACAGAATAACTGATAGACATAACACCTCGACCACATCATCATCATCATCTCTCTCCTCTCTCTCTCTCTCTCTCTCTCTCTCTCTCTCTCTCTCTCATGATAAAGTATATCTCTTCAACACTAGCATAAGATTCATTTTTTTGATTAGCTAGGGGATGTATTATTTCAGCAAATTAACCTTAAAATACCTATGAATTGAAACAATATAGTATATATTATTCTCTCTCTCTCTCTCTCTCTCTCTCTCTCTCTCTCTCATCCCATTGAAATTCCAAGAACGCAATGCATATACTTTCCGCACTTTATGGGACTATGTTTCCCATGTCCACTGTCTCTAAACATTATTAATTGCTTGCTGCTCTAATACCTAGGCCTAGGCAATCAAATGCTACCATGATTGCTTCTTAACTATCATGCCAAAAATATTCTAGGACTAATCAAACATTACATGATCAAAAGGGTCTTTGAGGGATAGTCAGCCAGCACTAAAACAAAATTCGAAACAAAAACCAAACCTTTGCATGACCAAAAAAAAAACCCAAGAAAATTAAAACACACTTCCAATTCGGACAACTAATTAATCATCATCTTGTTCAACTTCTGACGCGGGTTCATCTTCCTCTTCGAATCCGTCGACCCCGTAGGCTCCATGGCCATCTCCAAAGGCCTTTATATGATCCTTTAACGACCTCTTGTGCTTGAAATCCGAACCACAAATGCAGTACCAAAGCTTGCCGCAGTTCTTCTCATGAGTCCTCCAATCCCCCCTCACTGCAAAGGCTTTGCCGCATTTCCTGCACATGAACGGCTTTATCCCATGCTTCCTCTTGTAGTGCGTTTGGAGGGTTCGGAAGTCTTTCAACGGCTTCGCGCGTGGGTGATCGATGTTGTTGCGGCAGCCGGCGGCGCAGCAGTAGCAAGGAAGCCTAAGCATGCCGGTTGGCTGCGTCCCTCTTAGGGATTCTGGGCCTCTTCTGTATTGTGATCCATGCCCCCACATATGCATCTAGAAAAGATAGAATCAAGAGTTGATGAATATGAGTGAAACCGCATCCGCTACCATTTTTGTCATCTAATTAACATCAAGATTCAAAGAGGGTTTCTTTGGAGAAATGTAATTAGTAAGCCCTTTTGTTATAAACTAGTGGGACTATTGTAATTAGAAGATGCAGAAGAAAAAAGAATAATTTGAAATCTTGCAGTCAACTATTGTAATTAGAAGATGCAGAAGAAAAAAGAATAATTTGAAATCTTGCAGTCAACAAAATAAACACTATACAAGGGTAGGAAAAAGAGGGAGGAAAAGGATAGCAGTTGGAGGAACAATTTCCAAAGAAAAAGACTATTGAGTTGTAGACAAGTTCTGCTTTGAGATGAAGGACATGAAAGTTTTAGGTATGGGCTTTTCAAGCCTTTTGTAAATCCAAGATTCACACACACTGAGTGTGAAGATAGATAGATGGATCAAAGTCTGAATCCCTAAGAACTGTTGAAGTTTCAGTTCAACACAGATACCAATCTTCTGGAGCATGCACAGATTTCTAAGAGGGTAATTAGAACAAAAGCATAAGGAACATTGCTGAGTAGTTCAATCACATAAATGAAGTGAAACCAAAAGTCTGCTCAGACCAGATTAGATATCAGACTGAGTAATGGGAATCCTTCAACCTTAATTAACCCATGCAACACAATCTCCAATCTTGATTAAAAAAAAAAAAAAACACCCAAATACCCAAAATAAATAAATAAATAAAGAGAACAAAATAAAAATAAAAAAGAAAAAAGAAAAGTTTTACTTAAACAACACCACAAAGAAGAAATCCCACATACTTTTGTCCAATCTTTGGCATCTTCTGTGAGAAAAGACTAGAACTTTCAAGAAATTCTTGCAAGAAAAAAGAAAGAAAGCATAATATGAATGAATATGCAAGTGAGAAATTAAAAACTCAATTATATATACCTGCATGTTGTTGTATCTATTGAAGGTTTTATAGCAAACTGGGCATGAGAACTGAGTTGGCCCAATGAGAATCTGGGAAGGAGTGGGAATCCAATACTGCCCCTTGTTGAGCCTGCTGATGGGGTATTCCGCCGCCACATCAGCGGCGGAGGCCTCCTCCTTTTCGCCGTTATCCGTCATCATCGAAGCGAGATCGGTGGCGCTAGGGTTTGGCAACCCTATGCGGAGTGCAACAGTAACGCCATTATTGTCGTCGTCTTCTTGAGGCGGAGGTGGTGAGTGGGAAGAAGTTGAGAGAGATGGGATTTCAATAGATTTGTTTATGTCAAGATCCATGTTGGAGGAGGAGGAATATTCTTGCTGCTGCTGTTCGTATCTTGAGAGGAGGGGGAGGGCTTCCCG
This sequence comes from Lavandula angustifolia, assembly GCA_028984105.1. NCBI lineage: Eukaryota > Viridiplantae > Streptophyta > Magnoliopsida > Lamiales > Lamiaceae > Lavandula > Lavandula angustifolia. The sequence continues at coordinate 4,240,665 of CM054826.1, forward strand.
GAGAGGGGGAGAGGGGGGTGGGGTCTGATAGCGGTGATTGGCGGCGGCGGCGGCGATGGTGGTGGAGTAGTAGTTGTGGAGGTAGGGGGTTGTGGGTGGAGAAGTGGTGGTGAGGGTTGTGGTTGAAGAGCCATTGGGAGTATAAATTTGAGTGGGGATCAGTCATAGTGAAAAAAGTAAAGGTGTGAGGAAAATGGTGGGCTGGAGAAACTTGGCTTTATAGAGAGAGAGAGAGAGGAGAGAGAGAAGTGATGTAATAAAGGGCCAGGTAGGAAAATGTAGAGATACGAATACAAATAATTTAAAGTTTGATGTTAGAGACATGATTACATTTGAAGAATCAAATTTATGGAGAGTATTGAGGATGTACCTTGTTGTTACACCTTCTTTATATATGTAACTCATTTTGAATTATTAGGGTCAATATTTAAAAAAACAGAAAAAGAAAAGATAAGTTTGTTGTCAATTTGTCACACATGATTTCTAACACCGTTTACATGTTCTTTATTTTTTGCATGCTATATAATTAGAATAAGTGTGGGGTTTACCAGTATATAATGATGAGAGATTCCGCTCGTTACCAAAAATCATAAATAATATTACGTATAATTATGTTTTCTAAGACTTTGCACTTCGTTTTTATTTCAAGACTATAATTTTCAAAACTAGTGTACATTGAAACATAAATTGATTAGTTTATCGACAAACTAAACTATGTTGGAGAAAGTGAAGTATATATTTTCTAATAATTCATCAATGTGAACGTTAACTGCATATAAACATTGGTTCAAAACAAATCAAAGCATTTCCAATGTCGGCTGAACTATAAGGAGATCCCCATGCATAATAAGGTTCTTGAATTTCTTCTACTTTTAAATGCATAATACATTTGATACAATGAATCTAGATTAATAGCCTAAAATAAGGAAATGATTCATTTTTCAACGGAGTTTGTATGGTGTGCATTGTTAAAACCGTATCGTATTAATGTCATAATTTTAGAGTTTAAAACTAAAATAAGTAAGAAAATGTTGTAAATTTTAAGAGTTTAAAGGGGATTACGTAATTATTGTATTTAGGGAGGAATCCTAAATTTAAATGTAGGAAGTAAAATTTACAATTTTATGGAAATGAAATAAGAAGATTTTAAGAAAAAAATAACCAAACATTAAAAATTCTACACTGAGTCCTCCTGTTCTTGAATCTACCCCGGGTCTTATTGTGATAGCCACATTACAAAATAAAATACTAATTATAATTAGTACAAATGTTGATCTATTAAAAGAAGTTAACCAATAATTTTATTGTGATAGGTAACATGTAAGAACGCAATACAGTTAAGAGTCGATCAAGCATTTACTACATCATTATCATAATGTCCTGGATTCATAGTACTAGTCTTTGTCAATTTTAGTACATAGTCTTCAATTTTTAATAATTTTGTCTAATGCCTTTAAAGATTCGTATTGCTATCCTAGACATAAATACTCCAATTCACTCCAATAAAATAATAATAATAAATCTTCTGAACCATATTCTTCTATCCAAAAAATATACTACTACGTATTAAACAGATATTTGATAGCTGCAACACATTAACTAATTAACAATACAGAAAAGTCACCAAAGAAATCACATGCACAATTTAATATCATATAACTATATATGTAATAACCGTACTATCTAATATCAACATCAAGCATAGTCCCTGAGGACAACCAAAGTACTTGCCATTTCCTGTGAAATTTAAATAGAATTTTGCAGATAGAGAACCGTCATACTTATCAATACATAGATGAAACCAGATCCTTGTAAAACTCACAGAACAAGAGTATGCAACTGAATGCAAATGACTGAATCACTGAAAGAGCATAATTTCAAGAAGGGTGTTCCAAGAGTTTAGAATCAAGATAATCGATGACACGTCCCCTTGGGATGGCGTAGTGGTGAAGGTAGGTGGCCCGGGACCGATAGATCCTGGGTTCAAATCCCACTGGAACCACTATGTGTTGCGTGACGCATGCTACTGCACAAGGAGCGGAGTTTACCCAGTGCGACCGAAGGTAGCGGCTGCGGGTTCCACGAAAAAAAAAAAGAAAAAAAAGATAATCGATGACACGAGTTGAATAATGCAAATAAACCAGATTTCACTAAAAAGTGTGCATGAGATTAGTCAAGAAACACGTCAGGATGAAGAAAACACACCATGTGTGATATGTCTGGAACATAAGGAGAACATTCACAACAAATATAAGTAGGGTAGTAGTAAAAAGACAAACATTCCATGCTCATCCTGACATGGCTATGCCCACTATTTGCTATAAGAGGGAGGTGTGATTAGCTGTTTGTTGGAGCTGTTGGTCAAGGACCACCAAACAGTCCCTACATGGGAAAACCAAACATAATCTAGATGATAATCCAATCCTACAGTCTGCAGTTAGGTTGCTACTTAATATCATCAGGTCATAAACTATGAGTTTCAGGCTCCAACGAAATTTACTTCAAACTGGAAATATCAAGACATAAGACGAATAAAACGTGAAAAACCAACTCATGAAGGAAACACTGAGACCAATTTAAGACAGAATTCCAGTCAGACAGATTAGACAGAACCAAATGTGTTAGCACTTTAAACTCTGCAATAGCCAGATTCAAGCAAATTCTATTCTTTACAGATATCCAACTTCAAATACTAGTAAATCTCGGTGCACAAACATAACATACATGTAAGAACTAGGATAATGAGAGAAACATTGGACGGGGTGGGTAAAGATGAAAACAGGCTAAGCAATAAATCCGGCATAACCACAAGACGCCAATCCAGATGATAATCTTTGAGCCTGCAAAATAAATAAACAAATGTGAAAAACTAATTCACAGTATCAAGATGACAAGATAACCATGCTGAGGATGGAAACAGAGAAGTGGTTTTACATAAAAATCTGAACCTAATAACAGCTTATATGCAGGAAAGCACGATTTGGAACAACAAAATACAGGCGTTTGGAGAAATGACTCATCCCAGTCGTAGCACTCGATGTTCAGTTAAAGCACATAGGCATGATGATCTCTGATAATTGTTTGAAAACCATTCAGACAGAATACAACCATGTTTTCAATCCTCTTATGCAATTTTAAACCACTCCCCTTTACAAACCACATGCTCAAAACAACCATGTTTTCAATCCTCTTATGTGATATCAAGAGTTAGTAATTCCGAGCACCAAAGCACACTCAATTCCCAAAGTTTTGCCAATACATAAGCATCAGTAAGTAAATGATGTTAACACACAATCTATCAGTAATTCCAATTGGGACATTTCATCAAACACTTATCAGACACCAAACGGAGCCCGGGGAATTCAGCACAAACCCTAACAATTCGCTGTCAGAAACACAACAATATATCAGCAAGTAAATGATGTTAACACACAACCTATCAGTAATTCCAATTGGGACATTTTATCAAACACTTATCAGAAACCAAATAGACCTGGGGAATTCAGCACAAACCCAAACAACTCGCAGTCAGACACAACAAACAGAAGTACTTGATTTATTAAAAAGGAAATTACCTGAACTCAGCATCACTTGCCAGTGTTCATCATCAAAGTGATGTTATCCCCTTTCAGCAAGATCCTACCGAGCTGCTTCCTGCTATTCTTCTTGACGTTGACCTCCTCAGCCTCATCCAGCACTAAGTTCATGTACTCGTCGAACCCAATGATTCGGCCCTCGATCCTGAGGTCCTTCTGCTCAAACAACCAAATCTGAATGCGCGCTTTGCTCTGAAGATACCTGAAGATCAGGTTAATAGGTTGGGTCATAATACGTTGGACTTTCGTGCTAGCCATGGCTGCTGCTGCTGCCGCTGCTTCTGGTCGACTTGGCTGTAGAGAATTTCGTCGCGCTCCGGTTTCCCTCTTCTCTCTCTCTCGCTGCAAAAACCCTAGGTAGAAGGGTGTAAGATAATTCCCTCTCTCCGTTAAAATTTGGGCCGAATTCAAAATCTTAGAATAAGATGGCTCGTTGTCTTTTTCTTATTGGGCCGAACTAAGGCCCAATCCGTAAATAAGAAAGGAGTAATTTATTATCCACGGAACGTCGGTGGCCGTATATTGAATCTCAATTTTTTTCTTTCTAAGTTTCAACAAATTACTATGTAGATATCATACATGATACACCTTCTCTTAAAATTACTAGTTTCCCCCTTATTTCTTAAAATACGATTAAATAATTAATATTGTAGGGATTAAATTACGTACCATTCGTATAAACTCTCGAATGAAATTTCAGATTATAGTCCAAAAGAGTTGTGCAAAAGTTGGACTAGTTTGAAAGTACGTCAGCCGTTGAAGACTAATTTTAAAGATAGATAAGATGCCACCAGATGGAGCTTAATAATCTCTCTAAAACGAGGAGTATTAACCTCTGGTTTTTGTCGTGCTTGAGATTGATCGATCCCACAAAAAGGGGCTTATCAAAACAAGATGCAATTTTCATAAAATAAAAAACAAAACATACAAACGGCCTTGTAACTAAAACATAAGCAGAAATGAAAAATATTCAAAACTTGCATGTAGCTAACTAAATAAACCAAGTTCTTGGATGAGATCAGTTCTCTAGTGAGATAACATAACACAATAATACTAGGCCTACTCTTGTTCGGCATCTTTTTGCTTCTTCTTATCTTTCTTCTTCTTCTTCTCACTTTTGGTAGCTGCTTCATCATCACTTCCTCCATTCCCATTGCCATTTTCTTTATCTTCATGCTTCTTCTTTTTCTTCTTCTTCTCAGATTTCTCTTCATCCTCCTTCTTATCCTTCTTCTTTTTCTTCTTCTCGGATTTCTCTTCATCTGATGCCACAACCTCTCCATCCTTCTTCTTATCCTTCTTTTTCTTCTTCTTCTCAGACTTCTCTGTTTCCACCTCCACACCTTCCTCGGATGCTACCTTGGACTTCTTAATGGCAGCTACCGATGCAGGGCTACCATCAACCTCTTCCAACTTGCGCTTACGCCCCTCCTCTCCTTCAGCAACAGCACTGTCCACCTTCCCACCAGGAGCTGCAGCAAGACTCGCAACAACAGCATCTCCTCCAGCCGGAAGAACAACATTCCTCGCCCACTCAGATGGCGTATTCTCGTTAGGCTTCCCATGCTTATCCAACTTCCCCTCTGCAATCAACTTCTTCTTCATCGAAGCTCTGGGACCCAACCCCCACTTCCTCGGATAAGTATCCCTATCCATCACCACCCTCTTAATCTTGGCCACAGTCCCATGATCACAAGTAGCCATCACAGCCGTAGTCATCTCTGCAATACCCAGAGCAATGGCCTCACCCTTAGTCGTCATCAACACTACCTCCTCACCCGCCTCAATATCATTCTCAAACCTCAGCAACCCCGGAATCATCAGCTTCGCACCATAACAGATGGCATTCACAGCAGAATCCTTCACCACAAGCCTCTTGTAACTAGTTAACAGAACCTCCAACGGCATAACCACCCTCCTCAAATAACTCTCATCTCTATAGTTATCATACACCCACTGTGCATCCATCACATCGTGCATAGTTACCATATTATCCTTCTCACCCGAGATTCCAGACCTAACCCTCCTAAGCTCCTGCATATGTGAGCCCACACCCAATAGCAACCCCAAATGCACACACATTGTTCTAACATAAGTTCCAGCCTCACACGAAATCCAGAAAACAACCAAATGTCTATCAGCATCGTATTCAAGTAACTTACTTTCGTAAATAGTTCTAATTCGGAGTTGCCTCTTAACAGCAGAAATCAAAGGAGGACGCTGAAATACCGCACCTGTTAGAGCCTCAAGAGCTCTCGCAACTTTGGAAACTTCTGGAACCTTGGAGTGCAACCTCGCAACGCAGACGTACTCCTTTCCTGCTCCTTGCTGAGACTTCACCAACCGCGTGGCGCGGTCGATGCAGACGATCAAGTTACCGGTGACCTTCGGGTCGAGAGTACCGGAATGACCGGTTTTCTCAACCCTCAGAATGCGCTTAATCCAGGCGACGACTTCGTGAGACGACGGATTCGACGGCTTGTCGAGATTGAGCACGCCGTATTTGATGTACTCCGCCAGCGGACGCTTCAGCGGCGAATAGCCGGAGGGGAGAGGGGTGTAGTGGCCGGTTCGGATGTTGAGCCTGTCGTAGTTCTTGAGCAGAATAGGCCATTCGGAGGTGTCGATGGCGGGAGTGAAGCTCTGCGGCTTTATCAGGAAATCGACGGCGGCGGAGTCTTCGTTTTCCTCCTTGGACTTGCTCTTCTTCTTGGACTTCGCGGAGTTGGGAAGCTGAACGTCGGCCATGGCGACGGAGGGGTGGAGGTTTGCTGATGAAAAACAAGGAAATTAGGGTTTTTGAAGAGGCGGAGCTCGGAATGAGTTACGGATGACTAGGGTTTTGGGGGGGGGGGGGTTTCATAGGGGGCGGGGTGATGGAGAAACGCTCGAGTGCGGTGAGGCGCACGGGAAGACACGTGACCTTCAATTAGGTCCTTTAGTGGGCTGGATGCCCCTATCTTGATGGGCTGCAATTTGTTCTATAGGCACAATGCTGCATTTTGAATATGACTATCAGAATTTATTTTCTAAATCTACATTTAGATCTAGATAAAATAATAATTTTGGATTGAAAAAACATATTCATTTAACGAGGTTATTGTTTTATCAAATATTTTTTTAGCATATTTACCCAAGTTGGGGCCGAAAAATTTATTATATGAACGTGATTATTATTCTATAGAATATTAGTTTTAAAGATATTTTAGTATATGTATCATGCACTATTAACATAAATGTAATCAAAGTACTTGGGTACAGAGGGATCCACTAAGGGGCCCAATAAAGCTACAACAAAAAAAACATTATTATTGTTTAACCAAGCCCAAATATTTAGAATCCATTTAATATTTATTAGTCATACTTTTAAACAGTCGTCCTTTTACTAAACAAATATAAACATCTTTACTTCTCGAAATTTTGATAATGTATTTAATAATTTATTATTTTATCTTCGAAAGACAAGAAGAAAACTCCCCTTCCCTTCGGACTCAATATATTTAATTATTATTACTTAATCTTTTTTATCTTAAAAATATAATAATAAACTAATTAAAGGCCTTTCTTTCATTTCTTCACCCGATTAAAATTACTGTAAATAAATTAGTATACTATTTAAAATTATTTCCTTTACTAATCAAGTTATAAATAGAAAATTAATGAAAATTATATCTAAGTTATCAACTATATTTGCTAGCATTCACTAATTAATTACCAATTGAAATCTACTTTTCTTATTATCAAATGTATCATTGTTAATTATAACAAGGACTAATTTAATAAGGAATCTTGTTTCAGCTTAAATGGGTCACTTAGTGGAGAATCATCCAAGTTCTATATAGAATCAAGGATTAATCTCAAGTCGATGTGCGATGTAGAGAGATTTCAACATGCTTCCTTCACGTGTAGACAACCATTGACTATACACATAAACAAAAACGACCATACCATAGACCTAACAACTCAACCATATAGATCAAACAACCATTATCGATTTGAGCTTGCTCCGATACTATAGTACTGTAGCAATGAGCGTCTAAGGTAGTTAAAATTCCTGGATCCGCCCCTGCTTGATGTAACGGACCGCATGTCTCAATGAGGCTTTTCCGCACGAGTTGGGTCATGCTACATCACATTGGGCTATCCATGAGCCTAGCCCACATTTGGAGGATTCTAGAATAGTTTTATAATATTTTAGATCATAGATTAATATGGAAAGATTTAGGTAATTAACATGACTGATATGCAATTTATATGATTTGTATATATGAATGGTAAGGTTCTAGAAGGTAGATAAGAGTCGTTAGATCGAATTGATCTAAGCCGTTCATTGTAGAAGAGGAGGGCTATAAATACCCACATTAATTCATTTGTAATCACCAAGTATTCAAGTAATATAAAACATTCTCCAAGAGCTTCTCTTTCTACTTTCTCTCTCTAAGTGTACTTGTTCGAGAGTAAGCTGACTAGCAAACTTCGAGACGACGTCAAAATTGCTAGTGCCGCACGTGAAATTCCGCGCACGTGACATTGAGTATGCTAAGGATAATTATTCGGAAAGGCATAAAACTTATCTAGTACGTCAAAATGTAATTTTGGCATCCATTAAAAAAATAAAGAGGCTTTAAACATAAGTAACAAACTACCTAAAAAGAAAGGGATGTCAAATCAATTGGACCAATTGGATTAACGTCTTCTTTGAGTCAATCTGTACATTTACATTAAAGATAATGCTCGAATTAATCCTAAATTCGCAGATCCAAAATTGAAACTAAAGATACTAGCAGCTAGAGTTGCAGATGAACTGTATAAACTAAAATATCACGTTCGGTTATTCTTTCAGCATTAAATTTGATTCATATTTTGTTCGATAATGCCATATTGCTAACACATCAAACCACAGTTGCACATATTTTTCGTCCGTAAATTTAATTTCAACTAATCAACTTCAAATAAAAAAAAAATGGAAATCTTCTAACAAATAAAAATATTCACCCCCATTACAATTAACTCCTTTTCTGAGATTTTCCATTTACCAACAGTTTCACTAACACATCAAACCACAGTTGCATCTACTCACCACAACAAAATTAAAATTAGGGAAAAAATCAACTCCTGTTACCGGAAAGAAGCAGATAGATTTTGACGAACACCTAAAACATCAAAGCAACGCGGCAAATATAGACGAATCGCAGCTGACCTTCGCAGCTCCCCACTCTTCAGCTCCACCGTTACCACATCACCCGACGCCTCGATCGTGGAGCAGCTTCACCGGAATTACTAAGCTCCGACTCATCTGAATTTGAATACCTCACACCCAGCAAATCAGGGCAGCCGAGGAGCCGCGATGAATTTGGGGGCAAATTTATACGAAGCTCCTGCCAAATGTATCGTAATTTGCACAAATGCCCCCACTAGTTTCTAAACTTTTACAAATGACCCTACGTAGTGTCTAAATTTGCACTTGATTGATAGTAATCTGTCTTATTCGTTTGACTGAGCAAATGAAGTACGAATAAAATATACACATAATGAAAGCAATAAACAGCAATTGAAAGGAAAACAATTTTACGCAATTCAATCAATCCGATCTACATTAGCTGCGGTACTACTACTCATTCTGAAGATTTATAACTGCAAAATAAGATATGCATATGCAAAGTAAAAACAGAATCTAAAGATAGACCAAATTAAACTAGCAAGTGAGACGCTCATCAATCCTGATCAACCTAAAAAATAATGTCATCCCAAAGATCATGTAAGCTGATGGTATAGAGTGCAGCGAGATCAGGAATAGGGCTCGGAATATCATATTCCGATAGTGGCTTCAGCATCCAATCTTCGTCGGCGGTGGCGCCACCTTCTGAACTGGTGGTGTCGACTTCATCCAGACCGGCCGAGTGGCGGCCCTCTAACGTTCCCACCTTCCGGTTCCCACCTCCTAACCAGACCCGCGAACCACGATCATCTCGAGCCGTCGTCTTTTTCAAATTCGAATTCTCACCGGTTCGGGGATGATTCTCTCGAATCTTCATCGTCTTCGACGGCAACACATTCTTCGGCAGCGCTTCTTTATTCTTCCTCTTTCCCGAACGCAAATCCTCGGAGGGCTTCCTGCATGTTGATGAATCAGCTTTGATCTTCATACTATCTAAATTGCGAGTTCTACTGTTTCTTGAATTCATCTGGTGTGTTTCGATAATCAGTCGTATTGTTATGTTATTTATAAGTGGTATTCCGCATGTAAATCCGGATAAGGAAAATATATACGTTTAATTGGGAATGAAATTAGAATGTAAATCAAAATATAATTCTAATTATATGAAAATTAAGAACCGCCGATCGACTAAGCAGTTAATTAATAATCTTAACTAGGAGTCCCCTTGGGATGGCATAGCGGTGAAGGTGGGTGACCCGGGACCGATAGGTCATGGGTTCAATTCTCACTGGACACGCTATGTGTGAGTCTGTCACCCTGTCACATTAAGGGTGAAAAATAATCTTAACTAGGCTTACAATAAAATATCATCAATCACATTCATAAAGTAGCTAATACAAATTAAATTTACAAAATTAAAACCCAATAATTAGAAGCATAATCCGTATAGTAATTTATAGGACCAAAAATGTAGAGATTGCAAACTTATGAGACAGAAAATTGTAAGTATTGAAAAGTTATGGGAGCAAAATAGCATCATTGGAAGTTATGAGACCAAAATGATAAATAAATTAAAGTTATAAGACGAGAATCATAACATTTGATATTGAAATCGCAAGTAACTTAAAGTTATTCTTAATTTCTTATAGTTCATATGCACAATGGATTGGTTACACCAAATGGCGAAATTAGAAATCTTGAATAGTGAGGACAAAATGTTTTTAGACCAACGGTGAGTCGATAAAATAGAGAAATTGAGATCAAAATTTATAAAACCCACGTATATAAATAAAACCCACGGTGTGTCCGTTGATCCAGAGGTTAGATTTAAAGTCTAATTTTCGAATAAGAAGTTTGTTACGAATAAAATATGCACATAATGAAAGCAACATATACAATTACCAGTGGTACTAGAATTGTATTTATTTCAATCGTTATGAAGAATTATATTAGTAACAAGATAAGATATGCCGAGTAAAAATAGAGCCTAAAAATAGGCCAAACTGCGTGTCATAGATCGTCCCGGCTAACATCAGACTACATTACATAAATTAATCCTCATCAACTTAAAAAATAATGTCATCCCAAAAATTATTGAAGTTGGGGTTATTGAGTTCATCAGGATCTGGAATAGGGCCCGGGATATCATATTCCGACAATGGCTTCAGCATCCAATCTTCGTCGTCGTCGGCGCCGCCTACTAAACTGGTGGTGTTGACTTCGTCATGACCGGGCGAGGAGTGGCCCTCTAACGTTATTACACTCGTGAATTTCTTCAAATACTCTTCCATCGACATGCATGTATCCTCACGTTTAGAAGCAAGTAGCACTTCCATATTCTTCCCGCTGCGCCGACTTTCTGCACACTTCTTGACCGGCGGTCTTGTTTTCTTCTCCGGCGGCGAAGCTTCTAGATTCTTCACATCTCTTGGTAAATCCTTGGAGGGTTTAGTGATTGTCGAACAATATTCATCATCTTGAATCTCCTTCGTCCAACTCAAATCTCTCCGCAGACCCTTAAACGGTTTAACGATACGTCGACTGCGATCATCTTGAACCGCCATCTCCTCCTTCCGGTTCCCAATCCCGAACCAGACCCGCGAACCACGATCATCTTGGACCTTCTTCTTTTTCAAATTCGCGTTTCCCGCCAAATTCATCGACGGTTTGCCAATTTGGGAATGCTGTTCTTGAGTCTTCATCCTCTTCGACGGCAAATCTCCGAACGTTTCCTTCCTCTTCCCCCAACAGAAAACGTCGGAGGGTTTCCGGCGTGTTGATGAACCAACTCCGATCCTCGTAGTCATAGTAGTATCTAATTTGCGAGTTTTAAGGTTTCTTGGTTTCTTGAATTATTTCTTAATTATGATATTGATTTCTTGTGATTTGAGACTGTATGCGTTAGAATGTGATGATAGTGTTGTTTATATAAATTTGTTGTGCGTGAATCTTAACTGTTAACCCATGTCAATTCGGAAAAGGGAATACGGGATCGGATGAAATTGAATCAGAAAGTGAAATTTTTTAATTCAAATTATTAAAATTAAGAACCACCGACCTAAACAGTTAATTATAAATTAAAATATACATATTCTCATATATATATAAAAAAAAAACTAGAAACCATAATTTTGAATAATCAATTATATTAGTTATCAACCATATGTCCATAACCTAGCTACGAAAGTATATATTAATCTTAATTAACAACATATGTTGCACGAACACTTCAAAAAATTTAAACGTATTGTATCGGACGCGTATCAGACACTCCGACACGACACGATACTCAAATTCTAGAGTCATGTATATATATTTCAATAAACACAATATATAATAAAAATATACAAGATTTATTTATTTATTTAATTTGTGATTTTATATTTTTATATATATTAGCGAATGTGTCATGTCCTAAATTTTTAAAAAAATATCGTATCATGTGTCTAATATCCGTATCGTGTCATGCCTCATGTTCCTATCTATACAATCTAGTCAACAACCATACTACAAGAAAAGATCATCAATCATATCTAGAAAGTAATTAACAAACTGAAATTTCGAAATTAAAACCCAATCGTTAAAAATGTACACCCATATATATATATATATATATATATATATTTATTTATTTATTATATGACCAAATTATAGAAATTGGATAGTTATGAGAGCGAAATGGTAAATATTGAAGAAATAGGAACAAGATTATACCATAGAAGTTATGTGACCAAATCGCAACTAAGTGAAAATTATAAAACTGAAATCAAGCATCGAAAGCTATATTGCATGTACATGAAACACGCGATAGGAAAATGACACAATACGAAAACAATATTTTCTAAAAATTTAGGATAACAACACGGTAATTGGACACGGCGGTTGAAGAATAAAATAAAATAAATATGTATGTTTCCTTAGAATTATGTGTAATATATACTTAAACATATGAGATACGAAAATTAGAATGTCCAATACGTGCAAGACATGATACGTTGAGATTTTCTGAAGAGTTAATGTGAAATAGTACCAAGTATTAAACAATTTGCAATCAACATAAACGTAACTAAAATCGTCATTTGTCCCCATTAAAAATAGATAAATCAAACAATTATTCTGAGCTTAAAAACAAAATAAAAAAGATTAATTAGAAAACACACAGATACACAGTAGTGTGAAAGTAACGTACAGCTCCGGCCATGGAGAAAGAGGAAGGAGAGGTAAGTAGTTACTCCGACCTATCCTTCTTCCTGATTGTGATATCAAGCGAATTTATGCCCTGTTTCATTGTTGAATCTGTGCCGGCTATTGTTTTAACTTTTAACCTAATTAGCGGCCATTTCTGGGGTTAAGTTTACGTGTGCGTAGTCGAGATATGTTATGATTGTGTCCAAGAATTGCTTCCAATAGTATTTAGGCAAGCCGAGAATCTCGAAATTGAAATGTTTAGATGCTCAGGAAGTACTAATTTTAAATATATTTGTGCATCTTTGAGTTGAAATCTAATAAAGGGGATGTGCTCCCTCATTACAAGCAGGGGCGGAACCAAGATCTATTGATGAGGGGAGTGAAATAAAAAATTTAGACAAAATATAATGTAACAATGAGTATAAGGAAGTCAAAAATACTTATAACTTAAAAAAACGACAAAAATAACGAGTCTAAAATGAAATACAAAAATCATAAAAAATGACAAAAATAATGGAACTCTCGTAAAAATAATGGAACTCTCGTAAAATGAACTACTAAATTTTTAAATTCGGTTCATAAAATGAACTCCCGCAAAATAGGGGGTACGGAAATATTTTTTTCCGTAAAATTTACACGAATTTCCGCCTTGACACACGAAATGGAGGGTGCGGTCGCCCCCACCCGCATCCCCTGGTTCCGCCCCTGATTACAAGGTAAAATTCATACTTGTGCAATCTGCAGGCACACATCATGAACAAAATGCAGAGGACTTGCTTATGCCATCATGGTAATGTTTCAGTGGGCCCTTTTCTTATTAATCCTAAGAACTTTTTTCAGTTGTGATATGGAAGAGAAGAAGGATGAAAAATATAGTAAAAACTTATAAGGGGTGAGACTGTTGTTGCTATAGCACATGCTAAGATATAGGAACTTTTACACACTATATGCAGCACAAGTCCATTTACATAGGTGAAATTGTAGAGCCTTCATCTAACTAAGCATGAAAAAAAACTAAAGAAGACAAGCTAAAAGATATTTTCAAGGCCATATATGCTTGTGAATCCTCCTGTACCAAATTAATTATGTCTTTCGTCTATCAACTCAGCATGTAAGTTCAAAGCTACGTGAGGAATATGGAGTTTGAGTTTGTCTTTGATATGTGTGTGCATCCAAACACTCTATTGAAACAATGAAACCGAAACTGTTGTTTGGTACTTGGTAGTGTATGTATCATCTCATCTGTATGTTGGTATATAGAAAACTAAACTCATACACTTCTAAGACTCATGTCTCACCAGTCACCGGCATGCTTTCTGTTGTTTCAGTGGATTCTTTTACTTACTATGTTACAAAAAATGCAGCTATTGCACATGGTAGCTAAACTAGTCTACATAAGTAAATATCCTATAGGGTTGACCCCTGTGATTACAAAAAATATCCCAACTCCCCTAAAAGTTCCAAATGGATGGATAAAAGAACATCTCTTCATTACTATCATGTGCAAGGAAAGTGCTTGTATCTGCTTCTAGAGGAATATCTGCTTCAACTATCTCACTCAGTGTGTCCCAGTTAAAATTGTTAGCTGCAGAGGTACCAAACCCATCTCCGTCGTAGTGGAATGATAATGATAATGATTCCATCTCTTTGAAATTCTTACTTGTATCACTCTCACATGGCTGATGTTCTGCTTTCTTCAGTACCCCAAGCTGCTGGAGGAACTCATTCAGATCAATCTGGGGCTTGTCTTCAGAGGTAATAATAACTTTACTCTGAGATGAAAACTCTGTATCTTTCTCCATTGTATCCGGAGCTTCAATTTGAGGTTGCTGAATTTGGATGTTGTTTTTTGGATCACTTGATGATGAACATGATGAAGAGTCCTGACCAAGAACCCCACTTTTTTTAGCTCTTGCAGTCTTTGGTGGATCACATGGACACTTGGTTGCGCGTTCAAGTTGAGCAAACCGGTGCTAGGCAATTTGGAGCTGGAGTTAAAAGTATTGGAAGGGAACCATTTGAACTTCAGTGACTTGTTCAGTGGATTGAAGTTGGACCTCAAGTGAGGCAGATTAAGGTACGCCTCCGGCCCGTATAATCTTCTTGCAGCTTCGTCGTAAGCCATGGCAGCCTCTTCTGCTGTAGAGAAGGAGCCAAGCCAGAGCCTGCTCCTCTTCTTGGGCTCTCTTATCTCGGCCACCCACTTCCCCCACGTCCTCTGTCGGACACCACGGTACTCACACGTGGCGTTCTGAGGGCCGCCTTTGCCCCGGGCGGGGCCCTTTTTCCACGGCTTGAGGGGAGATTTCCTGCAGTTCTCCATGAGTGTGTGTTCTTACTAGTTTAAGTGTGGGGGAGTAGGAGTTGACTAGTTGGGTTTTTGTTAAAAGTGGGAATGAATGGGGAAGGGTATGTATAGAATCTGTAGTGTGTGATTGTGAGCCTATTTTGGTTTAAATGTGTTCACGTTTGGAGAAAGTATTTGAAGCCCCATGTGACCGTTTGAGCTTATTGCCACTGTCAAGTATCACTCTAGAGCAAGAAGTCACATGTTTCTGTAGTAACCTGAGGTTTGTAATGATCGAAATTCTTTCAACAAAGTTTTATCGATTTAAGACCCGAAATATAGTAGTAGTTAAAATAAGAGTTAAAGTGAGGTGTCATTCTACATGCCTAGGTTGAAAATTCTGGGTGAAATGCAATTTGGGTTTGTGGGTTTGGTGTAATAACGTAGTTCACATTATGGAATTGCAGGAGCTCCTTATGAGTCGTGGATAAGTGCAGCCATGCAAACACGTGACAGGTATGATTCTTGCTGGCCTGAGTTAGAGACTGTTATGGAGTGTGGAAGAATCCAAGGCTTTTGGCTACACTCTTTTGAAAATTTAGCTACTTTCAAGAAAATATCAGAATATTTTAAATTTCTTGCTACTTCAGTAGTGTAGTGTAATTACTAATTAGTAACCATAGTTATTTGATTCTTTGTGGCAAATTACCAATAGACATGATGGTGGAGATTTTGTGTAGTGAGAGCTGAGTTATAGACTTGTAGTTCCATCGGATACCATGATGGAATCTAGAAGAATACTAGTATAAATTAGGTTTGGAAGTATGGAGAATTTTGGACAGTAGTGTTAATGGTAAGGGAGAGAAATTAAATCACCTCTCACAAACATATTCACGAGCCCACTTCACATGTTTCTACGGAATTTTTCACATTCCCTCCATTTTCTTCCCCATATCACCTTTATCCCATGCATGTCTCTCTCTCTCTCTCTCTCTCATTTTTCTAAGAAAAAAAAACATATAGTAATAGGAATTAGTTAGGTTGATTTATATTTTTTAGTGATTAGGGCATAAAACCACATAAGCACATGATCTGGGCCTATACTCTTGGGACAAAATCCTCTCATGATCCATTATCCAAGTGTCTTAGCAATCTCCCCACAATTGGATTGGATTGCAAACGTGACCATCCATGTATCAACTTTTTACATTTGTATGAGCAATTCCGATTTTTCTAAATTCCGATTTTTTTCTTAGTATTGGGAACAGCTTAAATAAGCTAGTTATGTATTTTTTTTCACTGCATAAAAACTTTTTAATGTTTAGAATATATAAATTAGTTGTGTGTTTTTTAACTACATAAACATTTTTTTAATGTTTTTTCACTGCATAAGCTAGTTATGCTTCTACTTTGAAGCTTAAAATAAACCAAAATAAGCTTTTTTGAAGCTCAAAGTACAAAAGCCCAGAAACTGGTCATGTGCCTTTATAAGATAGAAGTTTAAAAAGAAAAAAAAAAGTAAAAATTAGCTTATAAGAATATTTGCATTACTATTTTTTCTAAAATTAAGCTATTATTTATTTTTCTAATATTGCAAACACCAATATTTTTTATTTAAAAGAAACTTTAAGGAACTTTAAGCATAAGTAGCTAAAACAGCTTATAAAAGCTATTCCAAACCCCACCTAAGAATATAGGATTAACTAGTCAACGTGA
Source organism: Lavandula angustifolia (assembly GCA_028984105.1). Classification (NCBI taxonomy): domain Eukaryota; kingdom Viridiplantae; phylum Streptophyta; class Magnoliopsida; order Lamiales; family Lamiaceae; genus Lavandula; species Lavandula angustifolia. Next base: position 4,257,610 of record CM054826.1, read on the forward strand.
TAATTCAAACACACTGCAACAACAAATCTCCTATTCCTAATTGTAATTTTTATCTGGAAGTTAGTTACATGCTACGATGATAATATACTCGGTGTTGCTATACATGCAAAGTGAGTAGGAAGATGAAGAACTAATGAGAAGTTAAACATGCAAGGAGTTGGTGGCACATTTGTCTTACTTCTGGTGAAGGATCTGTTGAAGACAAGTTTCCCAGTAATGTTGCTGCCTCTAATAAACCCGGTGATATTCTCTCCACAACCTCTTCTTCACTCGCCATTAGACACATTACCAACTTCGCCCCACCCATCTTCTCCTGTCACCATAACATAAAAGAAGATAAACTTCAAAAATCATCAACACAAACAGAGACATCAGAATCAGCGCATGTAGATGTGTTTTCAATTGAAGTTACCTTGTGGGAGCCTTGTCTGAGTGAGTTAAGAATGACTTCAAGTGTTAAGTTACTGAGAATAGAACCTGGATGCAAGCTGCCCTTATTTCCGGGTCTCCTGTCCCCTGATAACAGTCGATAGGATATAGGGTATAAGCACGAAAAGGGGAAATCTTCATTTCTTTCTAATAATGAAGAATAGATAATATACCCTAATGGAGCGGATTACACGTGGAGTGATTTTCTTGGCATATGCTTTCTTTCCACTGTGATATCTTCTGGCACGCGCTTATGAGGACGTTAGCCATGCACAGTCGAAATGGGAGGCGTGCTGTTTCATCAAGCCTCCGATCCACACCATCAGATTCAAGGGGAATATCCTCCTTATCGTCAGTCAGTTGATTGATCACGTATGCAAGTACAGAATCACTGGCAATGACAGTGCCTGCAATTGTACCAAATGTTCTCTGCTTATGTGAAAAGGGTGATATCTTTATTGAAGGAATAAGAAATATGAAACGTGTTCTCTGGTTTTTGCCTTTTTGAGGATTCCGGAGCTTGTAGTTCCATGCAGAGCATCAGAGCCAGAGAGTCTATGCAGCCATGTTGTGCTTTTGAAGCTGGAAAAGAAAACATTGCAGCAATCAGTCAGAATGAAGAAGAAGCTCATCAACATAAATAAGTAACCGCTTACTTCCATCTCCGTCCACTGGTGCCCATGACAGAACAATCTCTATTGTTTTTCTTATCCTGAGTAAATCAGGATGTCTACGAGCGACGCTGCCTCGAACCTAATCACAAGATCAAGAAGTTGATGCAATAAAAACCGGAATTCTGTGAAGAATTAAATGCTTCCAACCATAAGACATGTACAAAGGGAAAATAGGCAAACTTTGATCTTTAACAAGTCTTTAGCAGTGGCAGCAGATTCCAAATGAGAGGACAAAATTGGAATGAGGACCTGCATTAACAGAAAACAAATAAAATCAACTTAATTGTTGAAGGTTAACTATGTGAAGGAAAACTTGAATCGCTTATTAGCTGAATGGCTACCTCGGGATGAAGTCTCCCACAAAGCTCGGCAGCAAGCTTCCGAACATCTTCGTACTCATACTTACTCAAAGCCCTAAAGAAGATATTAAGATCAACACCAGATGTTTCCATATCACCAATAAGTATGATATACTTTGATTTGTCTGACAGACCTGCTAATCATCAACGCAGCAATACTTTCTGTGTTCTCAATGCTAAAATGCTGGGTTTCTGGAGGAACAACAAAATCAGATAACACAGTCATATGTACTGAAAAAAGCAGTGATATGTAAATGATCGATGTGCTCGTTATCTCTTCCACAAGGAAATAAAATCATTTTCCAAGCAGAGAAAAATGCAAAGACAGCAAATTCACACAATCATCTCTATAAGCTTCACAATAAGCTGCCTTTGCTAATCTTTACACATTATTTCAGAATTATGTATCATCCAGACTCTTAAGTATTTGCCCACTTGAAAATCATCACGTAACAAAAAAAATGACTATAACAGATTTTGCCCAAGAAACATACCATGAACAGATGAAATATGTAGAAGTTTGCCGTATACCAGAGGAGAATTGAGGTCGTCAAAAACTCGAAAAGGAAGCAGTCTGATTATGAGCAATGGGCAAAGGCGACTAAACAAACCCTCGTGTTTCAAAGCCTCATCGTTCGAATTGGTCATTCCTTGGCCATCTGAAAAGCACTCACTTACACTGCTCAAGGCCAAACAACGAAAAAAATAAAAATTCAATTAAAACAAAGAAAGAAATAGATGAGATTTTTTATATTTCTGAAAACTTATTCTCTAGGCATGCTTTAAAACCAAGAAAGAGCTAAGAATAACCCATCAAAATACTGATGCTCATTCATAACTACGAATGAAATACATTATTTAGTGAGTTGCGTAAGGACTACTTTAAAGAAGAGAGAAAAGTGCATAACACAAAGGACAATTGGAATGAGAGGCTACTCACTCTTTCTGTTCTCTCATGAACAATATAAGTCGATTAAAAACTAAATCCACAGCATCAGCCAAGTATTCACTTATATGGCTCAGGAATCTGACAATAACAGCATTTGATGGTTCGTTTAACATCTTGTCGAGTAAAGGGACAACTATTACATGCCAATCTTCAACCTGAAAATTTCCATGAGCGTTATACCTAAAATCACATCTGAGAAGTGAGAACCAACCAAATGAAACAGCTAAACTTTATAGCATATACGCTGTAGTTGAATCCCACCAAGCATAAATGAGTCATTATCACTTGGGGATGAATGTCATATAGCTCACTCATATAAGTGAAGTTGAGCTAGTAAAGAATTCTCTTAAGGATGCTCGATAACATGCAACACAGCCCTTAAAGGAATCAGATGTGAGACAGGCTTAGTCCAAAAAGTCATTGCATGAAACCATATTGGAAGGTGCAAGTTACCTTTTTTGCCCACTCTGGAAGCAATTTGAGAAGCCTATCAGCATCCAGTGTCGATCCTGAAAAGCAAAGTTCCATTAAAAACAGGGCTTTAGTATTCTGAGAAGACTACAGAGTGCTGATAGCTCTAACCACAAGGACTAAATGCTGAAACATATGCTTCGCATGTTCTTATGCATACCTGGTTTTCTACCAGCAACATCACCAGAATCTGGGGGTTGAGAGTGTTTGCTGAAACGACAATGTAGAATTGTTAGTTGTGAACGTAAGGCACAATATTTGGGTCCAAGAGCTGTAATTTCAGAAAATGGAACTTTCTAATTTTCTCCCATTGACAAGGAATCCATTTTTACCTATCAACTCCGATCGATTTGCATGAAAATCTTATTCTCAAGTATTTCACGGAGGAAGTATTAGCAAAAGAAACTGAAAAACATCAAACTACCTGAGGCAGTCAAGCAGCATGCACAAGATCTCAGGTTCTTCTTTATGATTGACTAGCAAGGCTACAAGTGCAGAACTTGCAGATGTCTGCATGTTTTCATGTGGCGAGTAAATTAGGTCAACAAGCCTGGGAAAAACAAAACTTGGATCTGCAGCATCAAATAGTAAGTCATCATGGTGCACAGATGTCATTCAAGTGATGTTCAATAAAATCACGATCTACAATTCAAAGGGTCAAGCATTTTTACAGAATCCGCATACTGTTTGTCTGGAATTTTAAATGAACCACTTAGCTAAATGCAACTAACCAATCAGGGGAATCAAATTGGATGCCTGATTCTGTATGCTCTCATCTTCATCTCCAAGGCATTCTAGCAGGTACTTCGCAATGTCTTCCCTGAGAAATAACAATTCAGGAATATGACAACATAAATGGAAACAAGACAAAAAAGACACTATTCCACCAATTTAGTGCCATACCATTCTGCGCGTGTAAGTGTCTCAACTGATCCAGAAGTAATTTGGATGAGATTTGCTACAATATTGTTAGAGTAAAGAGATTGAAACGAATTGGAATTGAAAGATGGAATTAAATTTACGAAAGCAATAATCAAAACTCGAAGGAGTCCCACGGAAGAAAGAACTTCCGGCCAAACGCAACTATGCGTCCCACTAGGGATTCAAGATTAAAAACCCTAGGTACCTTGGTTCTCTTCCACTTCTCCTATAAATACTAATAATCATGACTAAAGCCTTAGACGGCCGAACCCGTTACATGGGCTAAAAATAAATATCTAATAATCTACTCCATAATAAAATATACCCATAAATAAAAACATCCTAATTAATAATTTGTAGCTTAATAACCGTGTACCCTAGAATAGAACCCTAGCCACACCAAGCTTTATTCATGCATATGTCGTTGCCATGCATTGCCCCTGCATCGCCCATGCATACGTCGTCGTCGCCATGCAACGCCCTTAGTTCGCTGTCTCTTCGTCCCGCGTGATCTTCATGTATGCTTGCGTGATCATCATGCCCAACTTTATCCTTCCTTATTCTTCTTCGGTATACTTTGTCTCTATCAAATATCAATAGCATTTCTTCTCAGTGCTATATTTTTGGAGTAAATGCACTTAAGAACTTCATCAAGGCACTTTCCATTTGAGCATCTGTCACGAAAAGCATTAGAGTTACTCTTGAATTTAAGATGTGCTAAATTATGGTTAGTTTTTCATAGAAATGAAAACAATGACATGTATCATCAATAGATCATACGTTGAGCAAAATTCTGCTAGAAGTTTAACGATAGCTTTCGCTGCTGCATCTTGCTCATCCAAAAGACTTAGCAGTGTTGGCAGAATAGCATCACTTTGTCTAATATCATCAAGACTTCTCCTGGATAGTGTATGATTTGTCTTCAAGACGACAGCTTTCAATATATTAATAGCTCCATCAATCACATCCTCATTAGCACACTGTAGCTGTATAACATCAATGACACTAAATGAGGGCAACAATATGAAATGGCACCAAGATCCAAATAGGAGATCTTTCTTCCAATTAGAATTTGCATAGCCAAAACTGAAAAAACAATAAAGTAAGAATAGTAAACATCAAACGAAAGTTTTAAAAATTGCCCTTGGTAAACAATTGACGAAAGATTAGAAGTATATATACTGAAAAGCTCCACAGTTCAAACAAGGCAATATGCCAAACTCAATCTATTTTTTTCTTAAATATTACCTGAGACATGAGAATTTGAGAAATTTGAGACCCAGATTCTGTGACTGCATTTTCAAATTGTTGACTATCCAGACGTCCCAATAAAAGCATAAGGCAATTCATGAAAAAGACAATGATTTCAGTTTTGCTACTTTTGCCCGTGGTAGGTTCTTCGGCCTGGTTGTCTGCATAAAACTGCAAATTCTCATAAGAAAATGAAGGATGACTAAGGAAACAAAAGTGATGGTCAAGATTACATCCATACATATGTGCACAAGTTCATGCAGTTGTCTTCAAATTTATTAAAGAGAGAGAAGTAGAAGAAGTAGAGTAAAGTTAAGAAGCAAGGGGTCTTGCCTCCATCTAAGCCAATGCAAATTCACATTCAGAGTCTGCAGATGGTCTAACTTTCTCAATAGTTGCTTTCCGTTTTCGCATATCTTTAATAGAATTTCCAAGTTCAACAAGAAGCTAATACATACAAAAGATTACACACACAACATACAGATTGACCACACTAGACCAGCCCTTAGTGCCTAATTACCCATCTGAAGTATTGATATGCTACAGCTGAGAGCACAAGCCACATACATGAATGAGTTACTATATTAAGAAACCCTGAAAAGAGCATGTTCCAGTGTTTATAATTTCCAGAAAATGAAAATACATCATTGTAAGAAAACTGTTAAACAAAAGCAGTATAGCGTATAGCTTCAAAACTCAGTAAGCCTACATGGACCAGTACCTGAATACCAGACAGATATTGATTCAGTAGTTCTTTATGCTGCTGAGAGAACTTGCGGTCTTCTAGAAACATGAGCATGCCATAATGTTTCCAACAAGAAGCAAGAAGCAAAGAACCAGTCTTCACCATATGCAACTCTGTCTTTCAATGAGAATTATAAGAAATAAGATCTGAAGGTTGAACAAAACACCCGGACAAGATACACAAAACATGAAGCAACAACACCTACCTTATCTACAAAACAATCGTATTGCTGTTTTAGTTCCTTTAGCCACTTGCGCACCCTCTTTAATCCTTCTGCATGTAAACAACGACTTTTCTTGCTCCACTGAATGATTTTTTTTTCAAATAAAAAGCCAAGTGAGTAACACAAAATTATCAACAAACTGAAGTAAGATCCACATCACGAAAGGAAAAAGATAAACAACTGTCACAGTTTTGTCTAGTGCCTATTTAGTACGAAAAATAGTTCTACTCCAGCTTACGCGTACGAAACTCAAATGAAAAATGCATCCAAGTAGTACATCTTCCACAGACAATATCGGCAAAGAAGGAGCATAGGAAGTGATTCTACAAAAATGGTTAAGAACAGAAACTGAAGGGACTTCTTACAAGCTTTTGTCATTTTCTTCTAATTTTCAGGAGATAAGCCAGGACTTATATATGTTTTAAAGTTGCATAATAAAGCATAAAACCCGCAGGTGATAGTACTAAAAACTAATTTCCTTTTTATACAACCAAAGAAAGAGGAAACTAATTTCCTATCGAGGTACTAAGTGTTTTTATAATCTATGTTTCTTATAAGCATGGGTATACATCAAACTAATAAACAAAACTCCAGATCAAGATCATACATCTGTAAGTTTCTTCACAAGAGTTATAAGTTCATTGAGACTATTCCAGAGCAGCAGCTTCAAATCCAAGATGGAGGAAGGTTCAGATGTTTTGCTCAGTGCATTGTCATCTCTGTCATTAATAGGCTAATAGCAGCTTGTAACAACTTCGAAGGCTGACTTTTAGTACTAACAAAAGATGATTTTTGAATTTTGGTTATATTATTGGTTGGGGGATCCTTTCTGGTCAATGCCAATGTAAGAGATATGACGATATCAGCAGCAGCAACTGCAAGGCGAGTTGGCAACTCAAATCCCTCCTGCATAATGCTATAATTCAGATGATCAAAACATTCAGTCAGAGTTGTAACATAAGATAGACATGATTTAAGTAAGAAGTTACCACTCTATATTTTCAGTAATACGAGAATCTGAAACTAATGAAAGCTATATTTTTCATATGGTACCATCGACGGGTAAAATCTCTTACTTATCAGCCATCAAGAACACTCCAGTAATTGTCTCATTAGGTACATAATACATTATATGAAGGAAGGAGACACCAATGTAATTTCACAAAGATCTACACTAAACCAAACAAGTGACAAACTTTGCCCTTCAGAATCAATAGAAACAAATGCAAATTTAAGGCTCATGCCACATACACACTACATCTACAGAATTACAGGGTGAACTACAGGACCAGAATTTACATAATCCTCTTCTTTACTTGCGATCACTATCTAACAATTAGGCCAAACAATCATATAAACTACAAAAAAAAAAAAAAGAAAAAAAAATCTAAATCATATTTTTCAATTTGGATATTTCTTTACAAACAAATTACAATGAGAATTCATTCCAGCACTTGCAGGTTACATAAAAAGATTTTCTAGGAAGTCCTGTATCATTGTCTCATACTAAGGAGCGATGAACAGCACATACTGCTTTGACTGAATAATAGCAGACACAGAGGCCAACATACCTTCCATTGCAAATTATGGATAGGAGATGGGGAACAGAAGAACAAAATGCCTTTAATATCAGATCATGCTTCTCCCTTATTGCTGCATAAGTATAAAAAATTCAGTTGCCAATAACTATTAATCACTTGGAGAGTTCCTAGAGGTGCAACGAAGAGGCATTTGATAACTTTTAACAATGTTAAGAAACAATGATTAACTTCAAAACAAAATGCTAGAGCCTAGAGGCATTTGAAAACACGTCAGTCCACCACATAAGCTTTTAAGACAGTTAACAGATGCAATGCACATGCACTTAAATGCAATGCACATGCACTTAAAGTTAGTTCCTTATATTGCAGAAAGCAAGTGCCAATACTGGTCAAGGTTAATGAGCACCACTTAATCTGGCAGCTGGACTAAAAACATACAAAAGTGTAATGTACCAACATCATACAGAGGAAGCTGTACCAGAACGAGAAAGGTACATAAAAACCAAGCATATAGACAGGAGTAAACAGAAGATTTACCATTAGTTGTAACATCGTTTACAACATTCTCGTACTCAATGAGACTGCGTCCAAGAAAGCACCAACCGAGAGCCACATAACGATCATCTCTTCTTGAGATGATGTCTGAGATATTGCTCAGAATTGTTTCCAGAAAAATCTCATCTTGGAAAAGCCAATTCAGAAGTATTATAGCCTGGTTTCCTCATTTTGACTCTTTCACTGTCAAGGACTGGAATTAAGACAAATCAGAAGAAATCAATCAAACTAACTGTTACAAAAGTAGCACTCATCTTCAATAAACAAGCACTTTTCAGCTAAAGGTTTAAAAGGAACGCCCAATTTTTGCAGTTAATCCCTTCATAAAATGATTTTGGAATGTCTGTGAATTGCCTATTATCAGCCAAAAGTGATTAGGAATCTAAATTACTTGTTCCAGTTTTAGTAAACCCACATTCCAAATTCACATTTCAGCGTAAGCTGAACGACTCTTTCAGACTAATAAAAAAGAGGAAACTACATACACAAGTTATACAAGTCCAATCAACCAGTCCCTAAGATGAAAATGTTTCAATGCCTCCTATGCATACAAAAATGATCAATTTGCCTGAAATTTTGATAGAACTAAGATGAACAGAATCAACGTACGTGTTGAAGAATTGGAACGAGAACGTGGTCCAAATGATCGCCTTTTTCGGCAGCTTCTCCTATGTACTTGTGCAGAAACCACAGTGATTGCTCCACGGAAACTTGTACATGAAAAAACAGGAAATCAAATAAAAACGCCGGAAGGCAAGAAAAAAAAATAGAATCATATAGTATGTTGTTTTCTGCTTCTGCTATTTGAACCGGTGATTGGCGCGAAATCGGGAGGTGAATCGAGCCGAGAAATAGCGTCCTGGAGTTTCTTCGGCTTCGCGTTGAGCAGAGTTGTCATGACACGTCCAACAGTGGCCGCAACTATCGGGCCCGAGTCCGAGGCCGAAATCGGCCCGATTAACATACGCTCTTCTTCTTCTGCTGGTTCCATCTCTGTACTCTGTGGGGGAGAGGGAGAGAGAGCGCTGCTTTAGATTAAACCCCGCCCACCTCTCCGGTTTCACCCAACGTCAAATTACCAGTTGAACCTCCAACTCGTTATAAATTATCTGCTTGCCCCTAGATTTTTTCAAATGACCAAATAGATACAAGACTTATAAAACTTCTCAAAAGATTTAAACCCCCACTAAAACCTTATTTTATCCAGGCAGCCAGTCCCGCAGCCGTGATGCATCCGCGTCTCACCGTCACCGCCCTTTAAGAGCACACCCGAATCGCCGTAAATGCTTGGCCTCTTACGGGAAGAGCTATGTCAACAGGGGCCACTCAAGTGGGCCGGAAATATTCCCCAGAATTCACTCACTCAACAAAGCTTTGAATCAAACTACCGAGTCATATGCAGCAACTTAGTCGAATTTACTCGCGGGAAGGATCTTCTCAACGGACAGTCTTTTCACGCGCACGTTGTTAAATCCGGGCTTCAAATAATTCCTCTTGTCTGCCACCATTTAATCAACTTCTACTCCAAGCTTCAGCTCCCGTATTGCTCGGAGCGGATATTTCATGAAACACAATTCAAGTCTTCCACCACGTGGAGCTCAATCATATCATGTTTTGCTCAGAATGAACTCCCGCTTCACGGGTTTGAGTACTTTAAGCTGATGCGTCGGAATGATGGGATGATTCCTGATGATTATATTCTTCCGTGCGTTATGAAAGCTTGTGGTATGACTAACGATCAGTTTCTGGGGAAATCTGTGCACTGTCTCGCGGTGAAAACTGGGTTTGATGCGAGCGTATTCTTGGGGAGCTCTGTTGTCGACATGTATGCAAAATGTGGGAATTTAGCTGATGCACGGAAGATGTTCGACGTAATGCCTGAAAGAAATGTGGTGTCTTGGAGCACGATGATATATGGTTATGCCCAAACGGGGGAGGATGAAGAGGCCTTGAGACTCTTTAAGGCGGCGTTATGGAATGGTTTGGATGTAAATGATTTCACATTCTCGAGTGTGATAAGAGTTTGTGGGAATTCGACCTTGTTTGAACTAGGGAAACAAATGCATGCTTTGTGTTTGAAAATGTGTTATTACGAAACCTGCTTCGTCGGTAGTGCTTTGATTTCTATGTATTCGAAGAGTGGCATGGTTGATGGTGCTTACAAAGTGTTCAACGAGGTCTTGGATCGAAACCTAGGAATGTGGAACGCGATGATGATTGCATGCGCGCAGCATGCTCATACAAGGGATGTGTTTGAGCTGCTAGAGAAGATGGAGAGGAAGGGAATGAAGCCAAATTTCATCACATTTCTGTGCATACTATATGCTTGCAGTCATGCCGGCTTAGTGAAGGAAGGAAAGCATTATTTTGCAAGGATGAAGGAGTACGGAATAGAGGCAGGAAGTCAGCATTATGCTTCAATGGTGGACTTGCTTGGTCGTGCTGGGAAGTTGGAGGAGGCCATGAAATTAATCAATGAAATGCCTATCCAACCAACAGAGGCAATTTGGGGAGCTTTTTTAACCGGTTGTCGAATCCATGGAAATACAGAGCTGGCAAGCTCTGTTGCTGATAGGGTCTTTGAGTTAGGGTTCGTAAGCCCTGGCTTACACATGCTAGTATGCAATGCTTACGCTGCTGCTGGAAGGTATCAAGAGGCTGCTAGGGCAAGGAAGATGCTAAAAGACCGCAGACAGAAGAAAGAAACCGGTTTAAGCTGGGTTGAAGAAGGTAATAGAGTTCACACATTTGCTGCAGGGGAGAGAAGGCATGAGCTGTCTGCAGAGATTTATGAAAAGCTAGAGGAGTTAGAAAAAGAAATGGAGCGAGCGGGTTATATAGCTGACACAACTCATGTGTTGAGAGAAGTTGGGGATGAAGAGAAGAGTGAGAGCATTAGGTATCACAGTGAGAGGCTAGCCATTGCGTTTGCACTCGTTACCTTCCCACCCGAAAGGCCCATTCGGGTCATGAAGAACTTGCGTGTGTGTGGTGATTGCCATGTTGCCATAAAGTTCGTATCAAAGTGCACTGGAAGAGTCTTGATTGTGAGAGACAACAACCGGTTTCATCGATTCGAGAATGGGGAGTGCTCTTGTGGTGATTATTGGTGATTGGAACTGCAGGAGCTGGTATGTTAAGACATGGTTATTTCTTGATTTATTCTCAGAGTTTGTTACTGTTGGAGGCACGGAATGGCAGAAGAAAGACCATATCTTGCAACATCTGATCAAGTGAAAACCACTTGAATGATGATATCATCTTTCATAACTATTCAATGATCTATATTAACCACATTGTATCATCCATAGAGGTTTTTTTTGTTGATTTTTTCAGGGCAATTTGGATGATGTTTCTTTTTAATTCGAATTTAAAATAATTGATCTTGAAAAGAAATGGGATATGCCCATCTAATTCTGGTATTAATATAAGTGGAACGTTCCCAAAAAGAAATGGTGTGACGCCCACTGTTGGGTATCTATCTACATCAGTAAATTTGCTTTATTTGAATTTCTGTTAGGTAAATCTGAGCTTTGTGCTTTCTTTTAGTAAATCTCTGATCTTGTAAACTGGGAATCCTTTCTTGGCTGTTTTTATTAATTGGAGTAAGCTTTCATCAGGTATTGCTGCCCAAGTTGGTAGCTTTTCATTCTGGGTTTTCAAACAACTGAGGGAAGTTTATATGGCCTTTGTCTGTATGGTTCAAAATCGTTCGTCCTTGATATTACTCGGGTCTGTCTAGGTCCGGTGGAGCTCGCCGCTGTTGGCATAGCTATTGCTGTCATAAATCAAGCATCAAAAGTTGCTATATTCCCACTTGTTAGTGTGACAACTTCTTTTGTTGCTGAAGAAGATGCTAAAGGAAGTTCAGAGGTTGAAAAAGGAGATTGAAATAGTAGAGAATAAACAATCTTCACCAGATAATGATAAGGAAAAGTTGATTCCCAAATCAGGCAATGCATATGTTCGCTTATCAGCAGTAAAAAATGGCGGTTTCTTGTATGAATTAACACTTCATTTTTCTTTGCTATCTAGAAATCATTAGTCATGGGATCAAGAAAAGACACGTATCATCAGCTTCATCGGCTTTGATTGTTGGCGCTGCCCTCGGCCTTATCCAAGCCGTAGTCCTAATCTGTGCAGCCAAGCCAATGCTAACTAACATGGGTGTCAAACCAGTGAGTTCTCTTTTGCCACTTTGATCAACTATTGATGTAATCATGGTGTTAGAAGCTATAACTCGGTAATACCGTTGCAGAATTCTCCGATGCTGAAACCAGCTCTGAGGTACTCGACAGTGAGGTCACTCGGTGCTCCTGCTGTTCTCCTTTCACTGGCAATGCAAGGTGTTTTTCGAGGTTTCAAAGACACGAAGGCTCCTCTCTTTGCAACCAGTGAGCAAATGACTTTAGCATTGTGAAGTATCATGTTGGAAGTATAAGATGTTCTGCTGAATCAAAGTTTGATGCAGTGGTTGGAGATGTGGCGAATATTATCTTGGATCCGATATTCATCTTCTTGTTCCGTACGGGCGTTACCGGTGCAGCTGTTGCTCATGTCATTTCTCAGTAAGCATACCAGAATTGCCACACTTTCATTCAGTTATCAGCAGAAACCACATTTCACAGGCAAATTTTCTTCATTCCTCTGTTTCGGAACTCATATAATGGCGGGAATTTGTAGGTACTTGATTGCATTAATACTCATGTATAGACTGATGGAACAAGTCAATCTCTTACCTCCAACCATCAAAGACCTGCAACTCTTTCGGTTTCTCAAGAATGGTAATCAACAAGTAAACCCCGCTCATATGCAATATGCTCGTAAGAGAGAACTCACTGGCTTGAGCCTTAACCAGATAGTTTTTTAGGTTTTCTGCTGTTATTCAGAGTGATAGCTGCAACTCTCTGTGTGACTCTTGCTGCCTCAAAAGCTGCAAAGCTCGGAACGACATCCATGGCCGCCTTCCAAATCTGCTTGCAGGTCTGGATGGCCTCCTCATTGCTAGCTGATGGTTTAGCCGTGGCTGGCCAGGCCATTCTAGCCAATGCATTTGCACAAAACGATCACGAAAAGGTGATGGCTACTGCTGCTCGCACTACAGGTGTGCTCGTTTCTTCCTAGTCGTTTATTCATCGCTTCAAAACCTAGTACTGATGAGTAGATCAACAATGCAGTTAGGTTTGGTTCTAGCCTTCTAGGGCTCATACTCTTCTTCGTCGTTGCCTTCATACTAGAACTTTCGTCGTAAGTCTTCACGAAGGATACGAATGTGCTTCGCCTTCTACAGCTAGGCATCCCGGTAAAACAATCTCTCAGAATCTCATTCTTTCACATTCATTTGCTATATATTTCTCCAGCTGATTCATGATTCCATTTTCATCTCTGATCGGATTAGTTTGTGGCTCTCACGCAACCAATCAATTCGTTAGCTTTCGTTTTCGACGGATTGAACTACGGAGAGTCGGATTTTGCTTACTCCGTCTACTCCATGGCAAGTCTACGATCCGTAAATACATTTAGGCTACTCGTAGCTGGCTAATTCCGTCCCTCTTTCCTGCAGATCTCGATCTCAGTTCTGAGTATCGCGTGTTTAAATTCTCTCTCTGCGACTTACGGTTTCGTCGGTATATGGATTGCATTGTCGATCTTCGTGAGTTTACGCGCAATAGCTGGGTTTTTAGGTACGTTTTACGTCTAGTACGAGAGAAATCTGAAGACGCTAAAACTCGATACTTTTGTGGAGTTTTAAAGCTTTGTTTATGTGCAGGATTGGGACGCAAACGGGACCGTGGAGCTTTCTCCCTAGTTTATACTTGCTACGAGGAAAATTTGCAGCCGATTTTCAGTCTCTAATTTCACCGTCCCACTCTAACGTTAATGCAAAATGATTCATCAAATAGATCATTTTCAAGTATAATAAAAAAAATCTTAATTTGTTTTTTTTTTCCCTCACGTACTTCCAATAGTAGCTACATATTTTATTCCTTATATCAAGTAAGAAAATAATAATGAAAGAAAACATTATTAGCCTCGTTTAGATTATGCCTAACATCCTGTCCGGATAATAATACACAAGAAAAATTCAAATTCACATTAAATATTTAATTTATGTCATTATGACTATATCTTTTATTAGTTTGACATAGGCTTAGCGTCATTAGTCATGACTTGGTTAGATACTTAATAATTAAGCAAATGTTTGATTCCAATATCAACATTCATTTTTTATAAGTGATTATTATTTTTTAATTAACATTTGATTGAGTAATTCCAATTCTACCATTAATATTCGTGATCGGGTTATAAAGAGAAATTTGTAGTCTTGTAGACGTTTGCAATAATTTCAATTTTTTTAAGTTTTTTATTTATTTAAGAGAAGTTAGTAAAATTAGTAATTTAGAAAATTAATGGAGTGTTTGCAAATGCTATTTAAAAGTAGAAAAGGTTAGGACAATAGTGTTTGTAAACTTTATAGAGTAGTAGTGTATTTTGAGATTTAAAACTAAAATATCAAATCATGATAGCTTATTCGAAATTATAAATATGTCATTAAGTTGTTTAAGTTGGTTCAATCCAACTTAAAACAACTTCAGCTTCTTTTTTCTTTTTAATAAAAGAAAACTTAAATGTAAATAATTTTGCTAAATTTAAGTTGTTGCAATTTGCAAACACTAGAAGTCAACTTTTACTTATATTAAGTTAGAAACTATATAATTTAAATTGCTTGGATAATTTTTTCGAGCACAAAGAAGTTAAATTTAAATTGTTGCAAACACTAGAAGTCCCAATGCAAGCTCTAAGAATAGATTCGACCTTCAAAACATTAGTAAATTTCAAAGTGGGAATATTTATGAAATATTTGTGTTGCAAATTTACATACATCACCGTTAGGTTGAACAACCATTTTAGAACTCTTTTTTTGTATTAGTAGGTTTTTCTGGCCACCTAACCTTTTAATGCTATCTCAACTTACATTATCTAAAGAAATTTAAAGACTACGTTCCTATTTTTTTAAGCGTATAAAATTGACAAAGGCCATACGCTAGCTGCCTACTCGGCCACTCCCAACTTTTATTAATGATTAATTAATTTGTACATTTCCACTATTTATTTTATACATATACAAATTGATTTTGATAATAGGTTAATTAAATTAGTAAATAAGTTCTTAACCCAATAGAGGCTATAAAAAGGAAATTACTCTTTAGTACTTCCTCTGTTCCATTATAACTGTCATCTTTCTTTTTAGATGATGTTTTATGATGTATTCTCTCAATCCCATTTAACATGTTACGTTTTCCTTTTCGCAATGTCCCACTTAAAATGACATGTTTATTTAAATAAGTAACTTTAAAAAAATATTATTAAATTATCTCTTATATTTTTATTTCTCTCCTACTTTTTCATTTATTTATCTTACTTTATCATTTCTCTCTCATACTTTATCATTTACTCTCTCACAAACTCATTTATCTTCTCTCTCTTACTTTATCATTTATCCCTCTTATCATACTTTATCATCCACTTTTTTAATTTTCGTGGTGGAAAGAAACGTGTCATGTTAAATGGGACGGAGGGAGTATATTATTTAACTTTTGGCTAATTCTTTATGTGAACACGTTCTTACCTTTTTTTCTAAAGAAAAATGACACTTTTAATAGGACTAACACCCAATTAAGAAAAAAACACTTATAATGAGACATGAGAGAGAACTGATATTTTTTTTTTCCTTATAAAAGAGCTATACCAAAGTTTACTTCTCACAATTTATAATCCGATGTATCACACTGTTATGTATCCTAATTATCATAAAAGGAAATTACACTACTGAAATAAAAAGAATGATGACAAATTTGGATAAAAGCATTTTCTCTTATATTTCATATTTTGAAAAGAAAAAGACAAGTACTCCATCCGTCCCATTGATAATGACCTTTTTTCCTTTTCAGTTTGTCTAATTTAAAATAGTTCCTTTCAAAAAAAAGAAAAAAAAATACTACATGCTCTTATATTTTATTATTTCTCTCATCTACTTTATCATTCACTCTTTCACCATCTTACTCATTTTCTCTCTCTACTTTATCGCTTATTCTACTTTCTTAATTCTCGTACAAAAAATCAAGGGATCATTATCAATGGGGGAGTACTATTTGTTAGAATTAGTCATTTTAGTCTCATGTCATTTTTCATGCATTGTTATCGCAATAAGTTAGAAACGTTGATTCGACAAAGAAAAAGGTAGCTAAGCACCGAAAGCGTTAGAGGGATAGTGGTATATTTTTGTCTTTTTGTTTGGATTTCAAGACAAATTATTCCTAGACTAGATTAAATGTAAACAAAATTTTATACTATTATTCCTTTTATCTTCTGATTTAAATAATTTATTTGCCAACGGAATTATGTTAATTCTAAATTATTATAAATATTTTTATTTTATTAACATGTCGTGCAAACAGAAATGTAGCTTTGACTTCCTATTTATTTAATAAAGGAACCCCAATAATTTAATTTTAGTTGAGGTTCTAATGCCATCTTGATAACCCCATTAGTATAAACATTATGCACTACTACCAAAAGGCAACCTCCGTCCCGATATTAATGACGACCTTTCCTAATTCGGACGTCCCGTTATAACTTATAAGTAACAGCATCCCAAACTAATGAAAAATTATCATCTCTAGTCTACTTTATAATTCTATTTCTCCTACTTAATCATTCGTTCTCATTATTATACTCATTTTTCTCTCTCCTACTTTATCATTTACTCTCATTATTTCATCCATATTCTCTTCCCTATTCTCTCATTATTACATCTATCTCTCTCCTACTTTATTATCTATCATCGTCTCATACTTTTATTACATATTCTCTTAATTCCCGTAAAAAAAAAAAAAGCACCAACAACGAGACAGAGATTATACAATTAATCTATTTGATATAGTTTTGGAAGAAGGGCTCAAGAATGTAACCTTTCTTTCCCACTAAACAAAGACCCCTTCCTATATTTTTTCCAATCTCGTATTTTATTCATCGACCACATTTTATTTTATAAAGATGATTACAAAATACAAAAAAAAAAAAAAGAAGACACACATAGACTAATCATCATCCAATGTAATAGTGGAAAATCAGAAGAATAATTTGCAAAATGGGTCCACTCTACTCAGAAAGGTAAGACATGCTTAAGATCTAAGCTTCCCGTTTTCCCCACTTTCACTTCCAACCTACATTTCTCCAAAATACTACCCACAAATTTAATTTAACTTGACAACTAAAAAAGGAGTACAAACAGCAGTACAGTCAAACATAAGATCAGAAGAGCTACACAAAAGTACCGCAAATAATTTATCCCATGTAACATAAAATGTTGAAGCATCAAATGATCATCAAGATTCATGCCATGCATTATCATGATCATGATGATGATCATCATCATCCCTTCCAAATCAAGTCTCATTATTCCCTCCTAAAAAGAAAAGAATAATAATCTTACAATCTACATCCACATCATCCATGGACTCTCAAATCCAACTTTTTGGCATGGAATCCACTGATGTAAGATTCCATGCTTAGTTGATAATCCACTACTCCAAAAACAAGTAAAGATAAACGCATACAAAGCAGCACTGAGAACACAAGATGGATAGGGGTTCAAGAAAGTAACAGATAATCTAAGCAAATCAAGAACTTAGCATAAAGAAGGAAAGATGCTACAGAACAAAAAGCACAACGAATCATCCGTTATCGCGATGTTAAATCAATGATCGAACAAGAGTCCTCCGGTGTCTTCCTTCCCCTTATCCTGATATGAACTTATTCCAAGTCGCAACAACAAAAAGAGACAACCTTTTAACCACACCAACCATGGCAAGATCAGAGTGGCATCATGTAAGGCCTAGGAGCACGTCTCTACGAAGACACTAGACCTCATTCATACTGGTAAATAACTAGACAAGAATCTTAGAAGCTAGAAGAAATTATATATATTTCAGTAATTGAGAGAATAGTTCTTCTCTAAACCGGGCGTTTAGTTGACTACTACTCATTCTCAGCAACATCTAGTTTTAAAGAATTAATAAAAATAGCGACAAGGATAACTAGTTTATCCTTGTACTTAGAGATATAATCCTCTCATGGCGCTATGGTGCCTTCTTTGCTAAATTTGGAACCAACAAAACTCGAAACATAATAGCCGGACCTAATGGTTTACTGAGCCATGAGCTGATCAAGCTGCATTTGCTCGAGCCAAGCACCTAAAACAGATTGGTCAACATGTTCAATCTGGCTATTCAAATTTGCACCTTCACCAGAGGATGTGGCAGTACCTGTAGCGCCAGAAATGCGTGGTCCCGATTTCTCCTTTACATCTTGTGGAGATTCTCTAACGAGCATGTGAACCCATGATAGATCAGGCTCCTCACCATTGTTAAGAAGCTCGAAAGATGATGATCTCTTGAGTTTGCCGAAGTCATCACTCATGGCCCACTCCGGTTGCCCATTAGGAGAACCCCACTTCGACCAGTTCTCATCCGAGGAGGCAACAGCAGCTGCAGCATTGGAGCCAAGATCACGGGAGCTTAGACTTCGGAACTGTTGGTGCTGCTTTTCATGTCTAGCTAGCATGGATGCTCGGGCGCTCATTGGTGAGATAGGCTCCATATTGCGAGGTGACATTCTTCCGGAAGACGGAACTCCAAATGGGGACTGCAGTAGAGAGTTATCGACGTTTCTTGGTGAGAACGTCGTTTTAATTGGAGAGAGCATACTCTGCTGCTGCTGCTGGAATTGGTGTCTTGGCGAGAAAACGGATGAAGCCAATGCTTGGTCTGAATATCTTGGAGAAGAGCTCTCCGCGGAGAAAATATCCTCGAGATTCGAAGGGGTTAGGATTCTAGGACGAACAGAACGGTTCAACGTATTAGTACCGAGGGATAGCTCATTTGAGAGTTGCTGCTGCTGGATATCAATATCTCCAAATACATTCAACTCGTCAAGTGGAATATCTCTAGCATTGAAAGATGAGCGCAACCGGCTCGATTGGAAGTTGCTTCCAGGTAAATGCAATGCAGGAACATTTTGTAGAGATGGCCAGCCTTGGTTTGAACTGCCATTAGCAGATGGAGACATGGGCGGAGTGAATGGAGACGGGGGCATGACCGGAACTGAAGATGGCGAACCGGGTAGGAGGCTCATTGCTGCAGCAAAATCCATGGCATTAGCATTTGATCGAGGAGAGGGGACAGCAGAACCGGTTGAGACATATAAGGGTCGGAGCTCCTCCTGCGTGTGAGCAAAGAAGCAAACTCTTCTATTGCAGCTCGTGCCATCCTTGCAGAGTCGGGTCCTGTACTGAGCCGGATGGAGCCAGCACTCGAAAACCCCATGAGCGTATTCGCACATGTCCCCTCTCCGACAAGCCCCCTTACGAAACTCCGGACAAGGTACACAGCTGTAGTGGTACTTCCTCGGATCTCTTCTCCGAGCATTTTCACCGGGGGTGGACAAATGGGCACTCAGTCCAATCGTGAGAGTAGGCACGTGAACACGGACGGACCTTGAAGGAAAACATTCTGAATTCATCGGTGGAGTAGATGCTGTTCTTGATGTCGGGTAAAGAGGGATCAACCGGGTATTCTTTCTTCTCGGATGGAGATGACACGGGAAGACCATTGTGTTTCGTATCTTCCGAAGAACGCGGAGAACCATTTGCATTAGATGGTGAAGGCGGTCGAGATTCTAGATTCGACATGCCTATTTCGTCTTCAAATGAAGTACCCATGGTGAGCATCATTTGAAGGGTATTTTTCGAGGCCTGCAGCTTTGGAGAGACAACAATGACATCTAAAGGGCGGCGGCCATTGGCATCAGTTAGATTTGGATCTGCACCAGCTGCCAAAAGTAGTTTCACAGCATCAACTGCATTAGTTGATCCACCAGAAGCAGCGCAGTGAAGAGCCGTGCTATTGTCAACGCCACAGTTACGGTTCACATCAACTTCAGGTAACGAGACAATCAGTCTCAGAACATCAATGCTACCGTACGTGGCAGCCACCATCAAGGGAGTCAAACGCTGAAGAACCATTTGGCTTGAGCCGTTTTGGCGCCCGTACCCACACCTCAACCTCATCAATACTTGAAGGCTCATTACCAATATACTTTTTGAATCCAACTACATCATTGTTGGCGGCAAGTTCAAGCAAGCTTGCAAATGCGTCTTCAGTCTCAACATTCAATAGGCTAACACTCATGACTACAGTCTTCTATTTGTCAAAACCAATCAAACCAGATTGCAAATGTTCCTGTTTCTGATATCCATCTAAGTGGAAGGCCAAAACAAGAATGCCTTGTTTAGAATCAGAAAGTGAAGCAAATAACAGTATTTTATAATAAAAGAATAAATTCCTAACATCAAGATATGCAAGAAAGATTTTTTAGAACAAAAATCTAAGAGCAACCAGAAATATATGGCCAAAAGTACTTATTTACAGCATACAAGAGAGATAATGTTTTTCTAAATTAGAAAGGAATAAAGTGTATTCTTCAATCAATAAAGGACTGAAGGTCGACCAGATAAGACCAAATTTAAACAAGAATCAACCTGCAAAATCTAGTAAAATCATGTATCATAACAGGAAAAAGTAAATGGTAAAGTAAGAATGATCTTATTACTAACAATTTCAAATTCCAACAGTTGTATTCCAATAATCAAGATAAGTAATATTTCTAAATCTGATCATTTACAGTATCTACTCATCAATCTAGCAAGAGAGCATGTGACAAAAAACACAAAAAAGATTAATTCATCTTTTTTATGGCATCTATAACACTACTAAGCATCTCAATTAATCATCCAAGATCCAAAAAAAGTGATCTGCGTTAACTACAAGCAATTGAACATGATTCGCATAACCGGAAAACTCCACCTCAATACTGAAATCCCAGTCTGGAAAATCAAGAACTCTACATATATAGCTAAAGAACAGCACCGATCAACAAAAAAGAAAAAAGGAAAAAAATAAAAAACAAAAGAATAGCAGATACCTAATTCATCTGCAAAAAAAAAAAAAAACCCAAAATATAAAAATGAAATTAAAAAAAAAAATAAAACAACACATCTCAGAATCCTTATGTTCATGCAATCTCAAAAATCTAAAGTTCAATCATTTTCTAACAAACAATAAAAAGTTTCAACTTGGATCAAGATTGAAACTTCATAAAGCAGAGAGAAGAAACGCACATACTACACAAAAAGACATACTAAAACATACAAATACACAAACTTCTCACACAAACGAGCAGAACCCAGAAGATAAAACTACGAAAGAAGCAATCTTTCTCACCATTTAACACCAAAATTCAAAAGAAATAAAAAGTGGTCAGCCCCCCAGCAGGAACAGCAGCAGAGCAGAAGCTTCGCCTTTTATACGTATATACACTTTAAATCAACCGTATACATAGCTTAGGGGGTTCAACATAACGGAGAGGTGTATTTTACAGATCTAGAGAGAGAAAGTGCGTGACCGAATGAGAAAGTTGTGACAACAAGAAGAGAGCGCTTCTTCTTCTCCCCTCTTTTTTCTTCGCCATTTCCTATGCTAATAATGTCATTGTTCTCTCTCTCCTCTATATATATGTAATTGATCAAGAGGCATCGTCATACCAAAAGTAAACAGTACTAACAAATTAGATAAATTAATATTTTTTTTCTCTGACTTTAGCTTTAATTTAATCTTCTTGATGAATATTGTATAGGTAGAGCTTATTGAATATCAAAATAAATATTTTTTTTTTCTCAAATCACCTGCATTTATTGTGCCCTCGCTTTCCATTCGCGCGTCAATCAAATAAAAAAATAGAAATAGAAGGATATGTTTATGGACTAATGTCATAAATTCGAAATTAATAAATATTATTATGTGTATTTATTATTTATAATTAATTTATGATAATTTATAAATTATTTCACAAGAGCAATATTTATTCAGTGTAATCACATCCAATAGCGAGTGCCATTGCCCTTCTCATTAAAAAGAAATTGAATGTTTTTTCAGCTAAATTCATCCGCAATATATCTACTCCACAAAAATTAGCATGATTTAAACCCAATTTATAATTAGATGAAAGGTGCTTTTGAATTTAATGTTGACAAATGTGAAATAATATTAGTGTTTTGTTTACATTTTTCTTTCTTTCTCTCCTGAAATGTTTTCTGGTGATGTAACATTCCATTAAAGATAATAGTAATAAGAAATGATTCCATACATGAAAAGTTTTTATTATAGGATGATAAAGCAATAAATATTTATCAACTACAGCTACGATTGAACATTGATAAAATAATATTTGATAAAAAGTAATAATCTCTGTGAAGATAATAATAATTTTTCCTGGGCCCCGATATGGGTCAACGCACTAAAATAATGTTCGATAAAATAATAACCTCATTAAATGAATATTTTTTCAGGTCCTGGGATTATTACTTTATCGGGTTTAATCGTATTAGGGACCGTAACAAATTTCCGTTAAATGATTATAAATAGATCGATCTTTTGAGGGTTGGGTAAATACAACGATTTAGTGGAGTATTATTTAGAGGTAACCATTATTGTTTTCAAATCTGAATATTAAATCAAACAAAAAGCCTTAATTTCTCCAAACTTTCAAGTTAAATGTTTCGCACTTGGTATGTTTTTTTGGTTGGTCTAGTTGACTTGATAGGTGCTGGGATAATGCATGCCGCCGAGTATCTGATTAATTTATTTGACACCTAAAATGTTAAGATATTTTATTAAATTATGTTATTTATTTATTTTAACTATTCACAGTTTGCAACTAT